>BMAO01033486.1:0-271643 GCA_019973975.1 Trichonephila clavata
AGTCATTTACAAAATGTAAAAATAAAAATAAACAGAAACACGATGTGAAAGGAGAAAAGACCCGTGCTACCATCTGGTGGCCGGGGAAGCAATTGAAGACGATTCGAGCGCAAAATTAAATCGAAGGAGACATCTCCTCGATTTTCGACCGCGCCGAATCGTGCTTCAACAGATGATTAAGCCGTGACTCCAACACGGCGCTAAAGTTAATACAGGTAAAAAGGGGAGTTAAAATTTAAGATGACGAGAATATATTTGAATTTGCATTTAAAATTAAAATTTTTGAAGAGTAAAAATTTTGTTAATAAGAGTTTAAAATTTTCCCAGTTTGCATTTCTCAACTTGTGAATTACACCCTGAGCCGTTTGGCGTAGGGGAAATTCACGAAATGCTGGTCTAGAAGAGCTCGTGGTCTTTTGAGCGAGGAGGGCACTGCTGGATCATAAGCAGGCTGATTTCTAATAAGTTCGTTGGGAACTTGAGGTATTTTTCGAAAAAACGTTTCGATATGTTTTGAATAAAAGGAAGAGTGGGTTGCACTTTTAAATCACGGTAAATGACTTCATTCCTGACATACCAGGGAGCGTCCACTATCTGTCTCAAAAAAGAGTTAGAAGAGTGTGTGCAGTTTACGAATATGATGCATGGCGGCGGAGCCCCAGATGGGGGAACCGTAGAACATGATCGGTCTGATGATTGAGTTAAAGAGCAAAACCTTGTGCCTGATCGCTAGTTTGCTCTTCCTAGAGAGCAGCTTAAACAGCATACTATGAACAATCTTCGCCTTTCGGCGAGCTTGTTCGATATGATGTGCAAAAAATTAATTTTGCGTCTAGAAACAACCCTAGGTATCTGTAGACATTTACCCAGGGGACGGGTTGGCCGAAAATGGTGACAGGGGTTAGGCCCACTGGTAATTGATTTCGCCTCGTGAACATAAGGCAGGCACTTTTGGAGGCGTTGACTTTAATTTTCCAGTCCGTGAGCCAGAGCTCAAGCAAAGAGACGTAATGCTGAAGATTAGAGATTACCACGGAGAATCTCTTATCTTGTGATATAATGGCAGTATCGTCCGCATACATTGCTAAATGGACGAGATTAGCTTGCGGGATATCATTCACGTACAGGTTGAAGAGCAGCGGAGAGATCAACGACCCCTGCGGTATACCGCTCCTGATTGGTCTAGGGAGGAGAGCGTTTTTTCGACTCTCACTCGGAATGAGCGCGCGGAGAGAAAGTTATGGATGACCTTGATCAGGGGAGCCGGAAAATCAAGTCGTATGAGCTTGATTATTAAGCCATCGTGCCAAATTTTGTCGAAGGCTTTGGCTACGTCCAGAAAAAGTATACCCGTGGCCTCGAACTTGCCGAAGCCGCTATGAATCAACTCCGTTACTCTGAGCAGTTGGTGAACTGTCGAGCAATTGGGTCTAAAACCGCACTGCTGGGGGTATCAGTAAATTTGCAGCAGCGCAGTGTTGATTCAGGCGTCGGAGAAGTATGAACTCGTATACTTTGCTCAGACTGCTTAAGAGTGAGATCGGACGGTAATTTTGAGGAAGGTCAGCATCTTTATCTGCCTTCAGGATGGGGATGACCACGGCAGTTTTCCAAGAGTTGGGGAAATAATTCAGCTTAAGGAGACAATTACAAAGGAAGGTAATGAAAAGGAGGAACTTAAGGGGAAGATTCTTGAGCATACGATTCGAAATCTGATCAAGGCCTGGAGATTTTTTAAGCTTCAACCTGTTAAATGAAGAGTGATACCTCCGATGGCGTGGCTTTATCGATCTCCTGATCTTGGTAGGAAGAGAGGAAGTTCACTACCTCTGTGTGTGTGCGTTGGACGAAGTCATCATTTCCAACGTCGTGATTAGGTTCGAATTGAGTTTGCAAGCTATCTGCTAACACCTCCGCCTTTTCAATGGGGGCGATAGCTGTACTGCCCAGCGACCCCATTAGGGGGGGAATGGGTTGAAAAGGCTTGCGTATTTGGGAGGATTTCCTCCAAAGGGTGTTGTCGAGCGGCGAGAGCGCCTCAATATGTTTTTCCCACTGCATGCGGGAGTGGTGTTTGATGTCCTTTGCAATCTCACGACTGAGGCTACGGAATTCAGAATAAGACTCGGGACACCTATTTCTTTGCCAAATTTTCCGCAGCCGGTTACGCTGACGAATTTTGAATTTAATTTCTGGGGAGAGAAACTTCGGAGGATTGTTAAATTTTGGTTTTGAAGCCTCAGCGAAAGCTTCGGAAAAATTTTGATTGAGTTGACCAATGGCCGACTCAATATCTTCTTCGCTGGTGAGGTCGAGAGAGGGGAGTGATTTATTTTTTAGAACAAATTTAAAGTTATTCCAATTAGTGATTAATTGCTCTGGATTTTTAATGAGAGAGGTGTTTAAATTAAATTCCAAAATAACTGGATAGTGATCAGAGCTGAGACCGTTAATGACTCTGATACTATAATTAAAAGGGATGTGTTTAAACACAGCCAGGTCGATAATAGTTCCGCCATGCCTCGGCGTTGGAGCATGCGTGCGGGAGAGGGGGGCAGCAATTTTCGCACCCGAAGGTTGCGAGAGAGATTGAAGAGTTGCTGCCCAAATCTATTCGACCTGGCATTGTGCCAACTCGTGTGAGTTGCGTTAAAATCACCAGCGATGATTAGGTTACTGCCGGAGTTGAAAACTTTTTTGAAATCCTCCGAAGGAAATTGTCGGCGATTTGTCGCTCTGACATATGCCGAAATTACATTAATGGGAGGGAAGTTATTGATTTTAATTTGCACAGCAGTGGCGTCCATTCCTTGCATGCTAGGAAGGGGGACACTGTTGTGAACGATCTCATTCTTACAATAGATAGCTGTGCCGCCTTGTGGCTTGAGGTGAAAAATACTAACTCTATCGTCTTTGTAGAGACGATAGTTAGCGATCTGGGGGTTGATACCTGGCTCGAGCCAGGTTTCCTGAACCAAAAACAAATCAAGGTTTTGCTCGTGAACAAAATCTCTGGTTTCTTGGATCTTGTGACGCAAAGAGTTTGCGTTCCAAAATCCAATTTTTAGCGTATTCTGCACGTGCGCTGGGAAAGCTAGGCAGGGAGGGATCGAAGCCTGCAGTAGGCTTCAAATATAATATAGGTCATGTCCACGTCCGCAGATGCCGTGCGGAGCGCGGGTAAAGAATTTTTGAATGCTTTACAAAAGACCTGTTTGTCCACGCATTGAGTATCCTCAATGAGGACCAGCAGGTCTTTTAAAAGGCCGGCGTTTATGGTGGCATCCTTGCTAGGGGCCGGCGTACGGGTGGGCGCACTAGTGGTTGGGCTAGGACGCTCCTGTGGTATTTTATTCTGGGCTACTGTTGAGAAGTCCAGTTTAGGGCTGACACGGCGCGCGTTCGAAATATCCGGGCGCGGTGCCTGAGGTTTTTTCTGCACCTGGGTGCTCTTGGCCTTCGCGTTGTTGTTTTTGTTCTTACGGTTTTTCGCGTTGGCGGGGTGTCTTGGGCAGCGCCTCCAATTGGCTGCATGTTGCCCGGAGCAATTAGCGCACTTCATGGGTGCGTCGTACTCTAGGGTGCAGTCTTTCGCAGAGTGAGGCCCTGCGCAACGAACACACCGTGGAGGAAGGTGGCAGACCTCGGACGAGTGAAACCATCCTTGGCACCGCCAGCACTGGTTCACTTTGTTCCCACGATCGAAGGGCTTAACCTCGATGCGGGTACCAAAGAGCTCCGTAAAATCATAGATCTTTATGGCATTAGGGCCATTCTCGATCTGCAGGTAAAAAAGGGGCATCGGTTGTTTTGTCCTGAAATGCCTCATCTGAGAGATTTTTACTACCTTGAAGCCTTCCGCCTCAATCTCGGCCTGAATATCTTCAGGCTCCGTATTTGAGGGGAGGCCACGGATTACGACCTTGACTGGCCTGTCCTCCTTTAAATTGAAGCTCTTGAACTCCACACCGGCTTCGGTGAGAAAGGAGTTCAATGCCCGGTATTGGTCCGCGTCGGCGACAGTCACTTTTAGGAAGCGACCGGCCATTTGTGACTGGAACGAGGGCGCGTGCATCTTTCCGATTGCAACGAGCTGTCGCCAGTCACCCTTGGGGTTAACGAAAAAAGGAGGAGGAGCGCGCACTTTCCTCTCAGGCACCGGCGCATTTTCGACGATGTCCCCAGCGGGGGGATCATCAGCATTTGTCTCCATTCCCTCTCCATCGGCTGCCGAGGCAGTAGAGGTGGAGGGGGTGGGAGCGCTCTCAATAACTTCCGTTTCGCCAGACTGCGAGGTGGAGGTGGAGGGGAGAGCAGAAGTGGTGCGCTTTTTTCGCACAAGCTGGCGGGGGGGAGGGATGAAGCCTTGCTCATCCGCTCTTCTCTTTTCCCGCTTTTTCTTCACAGAGCGCGGGGAAGGTGGAGGGGAGGAGGGGGCCGCCGGAAGCGGTTTCTCCTCTCGGTTCTTCGCTGCCGCTGCCGGTTCAACGACCTGCGTTTTGGCGCGAAGGATGATACGATCCAACTCCTTTTCGCTGGCTGGGATCTTGAATAGGGGAACTTGTAACTTAATCAATAGATTGTTTACAACCTCACCTGACTTCCCAACTTGCAGGTGGAAATTCTGAAGATCAGGATCGTCGGGTTTTGCCTGTGTCAGCTTCCTGGCCCAGGCGGCGTAGACATTCCGGGCCTTGATGGCTTCCCGGAACACATCTGAGTTTTCGACGATGAATTCATCGCCGAAGGACTTGCGTGACGGTGATTCGCAGGCACCCAAGCCCGTAGCAGACGGTGTTGTAGCGATTGTCCTATCGGACCAGCTTCCTTGGTCTATGGACGTCATGTCTCCACGGCGTCCGGAACAAGAATCCGCTCGAATGAGCCTTTCTACCTCAGTCGGTCTTAGGCCACGCCTCCGGCCTCCCTGATTGGTTCACCCACGGCCCTTCGTCCATCCCCCTTTTTGGGACTTGTTCACATCGCAGCTCAGTCATTTTTCTCTTTTTCACATTTCTACTGAGTAAAAGCGATCACTCGCTGTCGCTCGTCATCAATCTTATTTATTTATATATGCAAGAGAGTTCAGATCGTTGTCCGATCTAACCTCTCGTGGTAGGACACAAACTCTGTACGGAAGCCGGTTTTTTGTGGAGCTCATTTGAAGAGGAGGGGGAAACGTCTCATATAAAAAGACTCATCCGAAGATGCTCCGCTGCTGTTCATCGAAAGACACGATGAAAGGTTTACACATAATTTTTTGCATTCTGTCTATCACATATATGAAATATGCAAATGCTCAAAGTGAGTCATTCTTTTATGTATTTTGTGTTTATAAATTAAATTTGTTATTTTTCTTTTTCATTTCAATAGAAGAATTAAAACCACAATTAGACAGATATTATATGACAGATTAGAATATGAAGACAGATATTAGTGAAATAACTTGCGGCGCGGTGCAAGATTTTACCTCAAGGGTTAATTATTTTTTTATTGCTTTTCTCTGGCTTAATTTTCAGTGGTGTGCTTCGACAAGTGCTTTTTTATGTTAATCTGGCTCCTGCAGTCATATTTATTGAGTGATTAATGTTTTGCATAGATTTATGTTCTTGTTATTTATTTGACTGAAGAGATTGTGAATGTGATAATGTTCTCTTTTACTTTTCATTAATAGCTAACTTGCTACTGTTACTTTTCATTTTCGTTAATATTTTATGAAAGCAAAAATCGTTAATTTTTTTTTTTTATAGATTCGTTTGCATAAATAGTACTTAAAGACGTTTTCATATTGATGCACAGCATATATTTTAATGTACAAAACTTTAAAAAAATGTTATTTAAGGAAGTCCAAAGAGAAAATGTTTCTCTTTCAAAAGATAATATAGTATTGCAAAATATAAAATCATAAGAAATTTAAAATTCCTATGCAAGGATAAGGAGATTGGAGAAAGGTTTAAATATAAAAGTACTTGACACAAATGTTTTGAATATCTCAAATAACTTTCGTATAATAAACTTATTTTTTAATTTAATAAGCTATTGCAATCGGGCTATAAATGTTTTATAAGTGTATATTGTAGTTCATTTGTGTGTGTTTAACACATTATCGCCATTTTTTTTCTTCCGGTAAACTTAGGTGATATTTTTAGAGCACCACATTTCTTGAATTGAAATCTTTCTCATCAAATATTTTTTATTACTTCATTAATCTTTTAATTACTTATGAATGGCTGTATTTTTTTTTACAGGTTGTGGTGTAACACGTTATGCTAATGCTTCTGAAAGGATCGTCGGGGGTCGCCTGGCATACAAAGACGAATTTCCGTGGCAGGTAAAATATTTATGAATACATTTTTATATTATATCTTGGCATTTGACTATAATTTAATTACGTTTGGAATTTAGTTAATCCACCCGATTAAAAATGTTAGATGGTTTGGTTTCTTTCGGCATGTATAAAAGCATTTAATGAGAGTTTTTCATGAAATCATTTGTAATTCTAAAGTAATTTAAAAGATATTGTTTTTTAAAAAAATAACATGTTTTAGTTTAAAGAAATTGTTTGTATTAATTGTTTGTTTAGGGCATATTTACCCTTTTTGATTTATTAGAATTTATTTGCATGGGATTTGTAAAATTAAAACGACTCCATAGCTAATTTTTCCCTACACCGACAATTTTTTATCTCTTAAATAGTATGAAAAGGTCAAGAAAAATTTAAATTAAATAAAGTACTGTGCATTAGAAGTTATGTAAGAAAATCAAAATAACGATCTTTATAATGTTTGGTCATCAAATATGTTTGTTTCTTTCTTGATATGATTAATTTTCTTACTTAAGTATTCTTAAGGCTGTCTTTGTGCTCAATGTACAAGAGCCTGAAATATACGCGGAACGTATTTTCAGATAGAAAAATGTTTCAATTTTCATGTAAGTTTGTAAAATTGTATTTGTTAATGCAATTATGTTTCCGAAGTTTTTCAAAATATTCCATAAGTAATTTTTTTTAACTTGTAAAATTGTAGCTCATTTAGCATTATAGTAAAGGAGAAAAAATGGGAAACACATTTATACCGGAGAAAATGGATCAACTCAGTTAAAAATGGGAGGTTTGATGAAATATGCTGCTCTGCACAGAATTCGAAGTCAGAATATAATACTAATATTGGAGCACTTTTGTAACTGAAAAAATATTTCAAATTCGGGTTCAAACCTTTAACATTACGGGAAGACAGCTTTCTGGATATTTTTAATAACCCTGGTACTTTGCACCTGGTAAATTGAATGCGGTACCCGAGGCCAATTTTTTTTAGGTATTCAAAGAAGAAAAATTTTACATGCACCATATTAGAGCACACATAAAATCTACATTTCTGGGATAAAAATGCAATTTTTAAAGAAACATCTATTTAAAATTTTAAAAAATTTCAATATTTTAAAATTTTTACTTTTGCAAAATTTAATATTTTTAAACATTTTCCCCCTCATTTTCTTAGATGTGTTTCTTAGAATTCTTTGAAATGGAGATTGGTTACATGATTACCAAATATTTTTACATTTTCCTCCTCTTCTCCCACTATATCAAACATTGTGGATTTTTTTAAAAAAAAGTAACTGTTCACCTGAAATCTTATTCCACGCTTAAAATTATCAAATGCGTTATGCAAAATAACCAGAAAAAGTTTCAAAACTCTATACTGATGATGCTGAAAAAAGCTCCAGTATGTTAAATGCATAATCATCACGAAAAATAAAAAAAAGTTGAGAAAAAGTTTAACCTTTTTTGAAGACCAATAAAATAAATGAAAAAGCTAAAACATGGTATTAATTCTTACATATATTATACATCAGATTATATATATTTAACATTTTAACAGAAAAAACAATTCTAAGTTATTTTATACGAAAAGATAATAAAATTATATAAATGGAATGAAAGACTGCGAAATGTCTCGAATGCATTATAAATTTTTTCACACTTATAAAATTTACATTTCACAGGTTTATCTCTCTCTCTTTTTTAAAAAAAGTTTTTAATAATGCTGTAATAAATTGTTGACGTAGTAAATATTAGCAACAACAGATGGTGCCAAGATATTTTTTTAAAATAAATTTATTCTTGGCTGCGAATACTTTAAAACAATAATAACAACAGCAAAGAAATGTAAATTACAGTTTTACAATTTGAGCAATGAGTATCAATAGTTGTATAATTTGTACGATGGTTGATTTATCGTTAGGCGGTCAGGGATTACTCTCCCCCTAGTTATCATCAGTTCTAACATTATTTAAAGAAATATTATTGAAAAGCCCAAAACTGAAACGTAATTACATGTTTTATAATTCTGAGGGAATTCATTGATTTTTCTCTTAATGTTTTTTTAGCAATTGTAGTCTCTTCCTTTGATAAATCTTATAGTAACCTCACCAAATAGCAGTGGCCAAGTGGTCTAGGCATCGGATCATGGCTAGCGTGTCATGAGTTCGATCCCAGCACCACTAAAGATCCGCCGTGTAGGGGAGCGATGCACTTTAATTCTGTCGAGAGCTCAAGCGTCCTCCCGTTGGTGTGGTAGTTGGGAGAGGGGGGTGACGGCTCAGGTGTCGTTCGCGTCACTTGACCATGGTTTAAAATTACGCGGACCGTTGCTAATCAGTGAGACGTTAATATTCACTCACCAAATAGCAAGTAAATTTAAAAGAAACCCGTTTTTTTCTTCATCTGAAGAATTTTTAAATGGTTTATTTTTTGTTAGCAATGTGAATTTGAAAATTGCTTCCCAGACTGCATAGTAATTCGATGCTATATCATTGGTGTTTCTTTTAAGTCCCTGTTCCAAATATTGCTGCGAAGACTTATTTGCATTATTTGTTAAAAACATATATTTTCTATCGATACAATTGCGTAGAATACGGACATTTTTCTAGAAAATCTAAGTTTTATACCAATTTTAATATTTATGGAGAAAGCTGAGCAAGATCATCACACAAAAAAAATCTTTTAAGTCTTTTTATAAACTTCATATCCACTATCAAGCAATGAGAATTTCATATAATCTCCATAACACTTTAAATCTTTGTAACAGATATCCTCTAAATTTTATCATTTCATATTTCAACTTGCAAATCTTATGTAATAGATGATCTCACCGAAACAAAAATTTCATTATTACGACTTTTATCACACCATTGAGTAGCAGCTTTTTTAATTACTAACAAGATTGGAATCTTATCGTCTGAGATTGTGATTAATAAAATGCACACCGAAAAAGATATTAAGATAAATATTTATCCCCCCCCCCCAGAAATAATTAAATGAATTAGGAGCTGCTTTCATCAAGGATTATATGAATGGTCAATTGTTTACACTGATAAATTAATTTAGAATCTGCAAAAACTCGAAACACAGCGCAATAATATCTCTCTCATGAATAAAAACATATGGGTTGATTCACTTCTCTCCTAGTTAAGGGGGTCCGGCACTTCCATAGGAGCCCATGTTAAAATTGCGTAAGTTTATGTACCTTTTTCTCAGAAACTACTTGCTTCTCATAGTTGAAAGTCTTACAATAGGTTATATGTACTATCAATAAGACTTTAATGCAGGGTTTTGTCTTTTTACTAAAAATTAAAATAATTATGAATTTTTTTAAAAATGTCCTATTCCCCCCCCCATGCAATTTAGCTTAAAAAGACGTTATCTAAAACAGTTTGCTAGATATATCTTATTTCCTCCACTAAAATGTGTAAACATGTTGAAAATATACTTACTGAAAATTTGAGAACCCTACATTAATTAGTTTCTGAGAAAAAGGTACATAAAGGGGAAAATATTGCATTTTGAGAAGACAGGCTTTAATGTAAAAATTTGTAATTTTTGACGATTTACCTTTTTTAATACTTTCCAGAAGCATATGAAACATTTTATTTGCCCTCTGCTTCTACAAAAGACTCTTCTAATTTTCTTCTTTTCATTATTTTTAGCAATCTAGCCTTTTTTTGTATCTGACGATGCTTTCGTTGGGCTACATGAATCCTACGTGCATCTAATTTTTTAAAGTATGACACACAATTAAAACCTGGTTCAATACCACAATGTTTTAAAATGATTAATTTGGCTACATGGCCCATATTGAATTGTGCAATTGCCATATTTACCCCTAATTTTAGAGTTTTTAACTCCACAAACGTAGATTTTGGAATGACTGACCATATGGTATTATTAACTGACTCATTGGGGTTTTGAATCTTTCCATGTATACATTTTTTAATAACCTAGGTTCAACTAAATCTCTAAAAATTGACTTAGTTTGATTCATGCGGAAAGATGGTCTATGGATATGTTTTTTATGATCATAATGCTTTTCGTTAAATTCAACTTTTGCGTTCTTTTGCTTTTCTTCGAGGAGCACCTATCACGCGCCAAGGAAAGTGGCTTCCTTTTAAAAATAAATAAAAACACTTCTAATTATTGCATTTCCATAACTCATATATCATTTTAAGCAGAAATGTTTGAACTTTGAAAAATATAAAAATGTCAAAATCGATCATTTTTCAAAAAATTATGTGCCGGACCCCCTTAAGTATCAAGCTTTAGAAACACTCGCAGAAGTAAGCAAACTGAAAATGTACAAACCCCGATGATAGCGTCTATGCAAGATACAGACAGCACGTGTGTTGTGTTCTACTTTCGGTTTTAGTTTCGGCATACTGCTTCTGAAAGTTAAATAACTCGATAAATAATGTATAGCTAGAGAGATAAGAAATTTTGTGTTCCTATTTAGAAAAGTCATGAAATAAAAAATAAAAAAAATAAAAACCGATATCTTGATCTTTTTAGGGTAATGTGTCTTCTTAAATCTGCAATTTTAATTTCATTCATAATACTAATAAACTGATCTATGATATGAAGAATATTTTTCGAATGCGTGTAAGTATATTAAACATAAATATAGCTGTAAGTAATGGCAATAATTTTAATATGGAATACGAGCTCAAAGCCAAACAGAAAAATTAAATTTTGAAACGTAATTCGAAAGTGACAGCAAAAAAGTCGCGCAAGACTAATGCTTTTTGTAAATTAATTAATAAATTATTTATTTGATGATCTCGAAAAAGAGAATTCTTTTGTTGAAAAATCAAAGATTTTAAAATTATTTTCACAGAAGAAGCTAATTTTATCAATGAACTTTAGAATCAAACTGCAACAAAATCCCACTGTTATATGTTATCATCGATGTATCGATTTCTGGTATTTTACGCAGTTTAAATAAATAAAGGTTTTTCTTTAAGGAGTAAGATGAATGAATTTCATTTGCATAACTTAGGAATACATTCGAAGTAAACCGATTTCTTACGAATTAAATTTTTTTATCATAACTGCTCTTTTTAATTACATTTTTACTTAAGAAGGCGCAATTTCTTTCTCTATTTTATACAAGTAATCTTAAAATATTCCATGATATATTTCTCTGTTATATGAAGATTAATATAAAGCTGAATTGAAGCCCCAAACATGAAATATTAAATCCCAATAGTTTTTAGTGAGTTGAAGTACTCCAAAGTGAAAACACTTGATATTTAGGGACTGTAATTTTACTTGAAACATTAATTGAATGATAAGTTATAACACTAGAGAGAGAGAGAGGAATGAAATGAAAATGTAAAGGTTTGAAATCGATGCGATATATTTTTAAAAAATGTCTAGCAGTTTTCTGCATAAATCACGCAGAAAGATATTCCCCCCCCCTTTGGATCTTTCCATTTGAGTTGCCCCTACTGGTCTAAAGAAGTAGATCCATTCAAATTTAAAACATATGCAATCAATAAATGTCTCCGTAATTGAAATTTAAAATATTTTTCTGCATTAAGCTATTTTTGAAACTTTAAAAGTGTATCAAAATGTAACAAACTTTATAAGTAATTTCAAAGTTTCAAATAAGAAATCATAAATGCAAGTTTGCAAGAGTATGTTTTCTTATTTACAATATTAAAATTCCATTGAAGAGCATATACATATATGATGTTGTATCCATGACGGGACCAAATCATAACAGCATGGCCCAGGGCCCAGATGACTGTTCTGAGACTCTATTCAATATTATCCACATAGAGGTTTGTTGACGAAAACCGGATCCCTATTTCTTGGAGAGCAGTAAGAATAGGTGGGCATTCAAAAATATGAGCAGGTGTTAGCTCTGTATTTAAACAGTTACCGCAATTTCTATAAGTTCTTCTTACCATCCCTATCAAACTTCATTCCTCTGTGATAATCTGTTCTTAGCCTAGCAATAGTCTTTGCTATAAGGCGGTCTCCACTTATATTGCAGATTTGATGCTTTACAAGAACTGACTTCTCTCTCAATTTGAAATTTGTGACAGCATTTACACCCTACAAAGTAACGTTGACAAAGTTGTCATTATTAAAATTTCTAGCTTCTTTCGCCAGTTTATCCGCATTTTTACTGTCTGTATTGTCAACATGTGCAGGTAACCATTGGAAGAAGTAGACTTTATCTAACTCCTGTAATTTGAACAAACGAGAAAAAATCTCTTTAGTAATCCATGAACCTCCGTTTAGAATTGCTTTTGAGTCACAGAAAATGACGAGACCTTTAGACTGTTCTAGAATAGGGAGAGTCTCATATAGATCAACGGCCTCAATTATCGTCCGAAGTTCACAAGTGAAGGAAGAGGCAATGAAACCAGCACCGATTACTGGTTGGTAGTTTGCATCACTTGGAGTAGTCATAAATATCCCCAAGCCCCCCTCTCTCTCCATATATTTAGATATATTTCAGAGTTACATAGTTACAAAGTAGCGAGCTCAATAAGATGTTGACTCACCTCTAGCCTGGATGCAAGCTGCCATACGACGTTTCATAGAGTGTTAAACCACTCCGATGGTCTCCTGCGGCATTTCTTGCCAAATTTGCTCCAATTGTCGGGCCAGGTCATCAACGTTCCCTGGTAGATGCAGTCGCCTTCCCATCATATCTCAGACATGAGATATGATGATTGGGGAGACATCTGACTATCTGACTGGCTGTAAGACAGTTCATAGCAACCCATGCCGCATGTGGTCAGGCGTTATCTTGCATAAAAATAAGGCCAAGGTACTATAAAAGGAAAGGTAGAAAACAATTGTCAGAATGGTCGTCGACGTACCGCTGTGCTGTAAGTGTACACCTAATGACGAACAAAGGGGTCCGGCTGTCAAAAGAAATGGCTCTCCAGATCATAACTCCTGGTCGAGGGTCTATGTGGCGTGCAATATTGCAAACAGGATCGGCCCGCTGTCCTGGGCGTCTCCAGACACATCTTCGATGATCGTCAGGACACAGTTGGAAGCGGGATTCATCACTAAACACTATACGTCCCCAGTCAGCATCATTCCAACCTGATCGAGCCAAGCACCACTGTAATCTGGCTAGACAATGCGCAGGCGTGAGTGGTAGGTGGCGGAGCGGTCGGTACGAGCGTAAATTTCGCTCTATCAACTGTCTGTGAATGGTTATGGTAAACAACTGTTGTGTGGGTCGCACGTCTGATGGTTGATAACAATGAATCAGGCGCTGTGACTGCTGATGTGACAATCCCTCTGTCCTCCCGATCTGCTGTGGCCCAAGGTCGACCGCTACCATCATGACGCTGAAGTTTGCCATTGTTCACCCATTCTTGCCAGAATATTCTAACGGCCGCATCCTTTCGTCTCAAATGACGAGTAATTCTTCGATTTGTCCAATCTGCGTGGTCCCTGTATCAAAACTCCTGGTGGGGCCTTTTTTGGATATCATTAATATTTTACGATATTTTCTAGCATATTTTGGGGGCCCTATAGCTTGGAGCCCCGTATAATCGATACGGCTGTACCTACACCCCCGATTGTCTGGCCATGAGAATGAGAAACAAACCAAAGTCCCTTGGTAAGGGATATGACTTCCATGTTAACTGCAATGGTTGCATGACATCTTCTGTTTACACTCAATGTCTAATTATCCAGCAGCTTTTGAGGAAAGTTGCTTTTTTTCAAGGAGCACCTATTTCAGCTGTCTGGTTTCTGCTTAGGATAAGATTTTGCTGTTAGATGTTTCTTCACAGCATCCTACATATGTTTGATGAGATTTAAATTAGGAGAACATGTTGGTTAGTCTATTCTGCAGATATAATCCGCATTTTCTAGAAGTTCATCAGCTGCAAAGGTCATGTGTGGACGTGTATTGACGTCCACAAGGATAAGGTGCAATCAGTGGAATCTCGGAACAGACACACGTGTAGGAGGATAATATAATCGCTATAACAATTTTTGGTAAATGGGTCATTGTTGAAAATGTGGAGCTCCATTCGTCCATTAAACATAGTACTTCCTCACACAAGCACTCCAGGACCACCTTAGAGGCCTCTTTTCCTGATGTTAGTGGGATGAAACCACATCCCTACTTCTTTCCATATCATCCAGCACTCAGAATGTAGAGAGTACACGCAACTTGACTTCATTGATGATATGTTAAAAGTTTTGTTTTTGGATATCACTGTAAATTATATCGTCGATAGGTGCTGTTAATGGCATGCGGCGTTAAAGATTACAGAGGGCGAATGAGCCACCTTTAAGCAGACGTCTGGTCGCATTAAACCGTGAAACCTGTCGTATGGTTGCCTTACGCAGCTGCTGAGCAATGTTGCCAGATGTCTGGTCTCCTTTCGTCTGTAAAATGATTTTCCAGTCATTACTTACCGTTGTGTTTCCCTTGGATAACGATCGCCAACCTTTCTTACGGCTGTACCTGCCTTTTAGAAGACTTTTCGAGTTCTCGAAACTACACTTGTATCAATTTCAAACTCTTGAGAAACACTCGCCATGCTGAGCCCCTCTTTAAGCTTGTCGATCATTCTACCACGTGTTAAAATTTCTTGATGTTTTTTTTTGTCGCCGTTATGAACGTACTATTTCACTTTCACTAGCTGGGAATGCCTACAAATGCGTCCTTCCTCTTTTTTAAGTTCCCTTGACATTTAATGCCCGCATTCCACGTGTTTACATGCCATGACGTCTCTGATGTTATAGTGCTGATATTTGAACATGCATCCTTTTTCGACTGAGTTGTCTTTTCACTGTACTAGCCTCAAAAAGTCTTTTTTTAACAATTCTATGGTTGTGTTTAAAAATACATTTGCTGCTTGAGTTTTGTCCGCTAGTGTAAATATCCCTTAGCTTCAAGTTAAATATCATTTAATATTGTCGACCTAGTTATCAGAATGCGTAACTCCTTTTGGATGAACTTTGCAAAAGCAAGTAAAAACTGTTTATTTTTACTATGGACGGGAATTATTTCAATGCAGTTATCAATTAGTGATATTTTTGCATGAAATATGAAGCAAACCAATAGATAGGCTTCAAGATACTCCTCTAGATGGCATTAAAAGTCTTATTTCATTTTGTGGAGTTACGCTTCTGATAATTAGGCCGATGATATATATATATATATATATAATGGCTTAAACTAATATTTACTTAGAAATCGAATCTTGTTTATTTATAATATCTAAATAATTTCGAATACCCTATTTCGAAGCGCATCTCATTTCATCTCGTATTAAAGGAATAAAACCTATATTTTGACAGATTAATTAGTAATTCATCGTTTAAAGGATTAGACACTGGATTTTTGACTGATTTATTCTCGATTCCTAGTAAAAGAATATAATACCTTACACAGAACTTACTAAGTGGTTGAAACTTTCCCTAAGCACTGATGTAATTTCCAAAAATAACATAATTCCTTTCGCTTGAACACGTGATTATACTTTTTAGATATCATTTCCCCCTGTTTTTCCTTGAGTATTTAAATCTAGAAGACGAATTATTCCCTGTCGTATTTTTGCTCTAGTGTGAAGAGTATATTCGAAATATATCTCCTAATGTATTAAAATTAAGTTAAACGAGGAAGCGATTAATATTAACACATTCACAGCCAGTAAAACTGGTATGTCCATCCTCAGAAGCAGAATTACAATAAAGAATATTACTTACCCAGAGCGGCATCGGCATGCCAAGTACACTATGCTGACGTGCCAGCGCGTCAATGACAGCGAACGCGTTAAGAAGTTTTTTCACTGCCACGACTGCAAATCACAAAATGAATGCATCGTTGTATACATACATAAACACACACACACATACAAAATTTTTTCAAAAGTAAGATAGCACAAATTTAGTACATTAAAAACAACCACAGAAAATACATTCTATATTTATTTTCAAAATTTCAAGTGAACAGTATACAATGATGACTAAATGTTATAAGCAAATTTGCTTTTTGTGATGGGAAATTTTATCACGTACATCCCAGTATGAAATTTCTTAAGTATAAGACATTTTAATTAATTCAGTCATTTAATTAATTTATGCTACATTATCATATTACGTAGCTGACGTTATTAAAAACAATTACACGATCAGAATACTGAAAGTTTAAAAGAAGATTTTACTGTGACATTTTTAACAGCTTGGCAAATCTATAAAGGGTAATCTTCGTTAAAAGTTAAAGTAAAACTGCCTTTGTATTTAATAATACTTCTATGTGTTAAAAATAAAAAGATTCTTAATTATGCAATTTTCAGACTTTTATTAGAGTTATATTTGCTTTAAATTTTACACGGATTACGCTTTGAAATCAGTAATTTTTAAAAAAAATTTATGGTATTTTTTGATTTAGTGACTACGCATATGAAGAACTTTTATTGCGCACGAGATATTTAATCATGATTTCAGACGTTGTTATATAGAGATGATCTTTAATTAAATTATTGAGTAAGGGGGTAGATTTTATTACAGGATGATTATGCAGATATCTTCCTTGAATTTTCTTTCGTGTCTCATTTATGCTAAAAAAGTTTCTTTTAAAGTTCTGCAATTTTTTTTTATACTGTTAAAGATTAAAACTGACCATAAACATCACCCTTTATATTTTTTAAAATTTTAAGCTACCGATAACGATTAAGCCTAGCCTGTCCATGGAAAAGCAAGACTTTTCCCCTTCTTTTTAGTGATGTAATAAACACGTTACATCCGTTTACACCAGGAATGGGCGGTCATTTTCAGAGTACGGACTATTTCTAATGTTTTTAAGGTGTTGAGGTCCACCCAGGGGTGTAAATGTGGCTAATCTGTATTAAAATAGTATGCTTTTTTTAACACTTGCTTTCGACATTGTTCCCATCTTTTAAAATAAGTCAGATTATTATATTTACAAAAACACAAGTAACACAAAATTGTCAAGTTGTATGCTAGAACAACTGTGAGCGTGGAAGTATTCAATGCAGCTAGCAGAGAACATATGTGAACCGATGAATCTGAAATTGACGTATGGACTGAATTTGTAGGCTGCCGAGTCCCACTCCATCGCAGGACATGGCATCAATACAATAATCTTATCCCATGAAAGCGTGGGATATTTCAAAAACCAATCCCATGCTATCGCGGGAAGAGCTATTATCAGCATTTATTTTCCCCTTCAGTCGGCTTATGGGGAAAATTCATTTTATACGTCTGGCATACAAATTCTCTACCCCCCCCCCCCACGGCTGAAGTGAACGTTTTGAGCGTCATCGTGCTTTTTTATTGAAGGTACATGTGTCATCTTCATATTAATCGAATCCTTTTCTTAGATAAACACAGTTGCATCGATTGTGAAAAGCTTATTCTCCGCTGGCGTCGCTGTTCCATAAATATGTTTCTTTTAGTATGCGCGTTTTAGGTCTTAGTAAAGACAGTCACCTTAAAATATCATGGCGGTCCACCGGTCGATCGCGTTCAACTTAAGGCTCATCCCGGTTTCCCATACTATACAGTATTACTCGGACTTATGCAATAGGTGGGACTGAGCAATAACCGCGTACGTCAAATTCGATTATAATTTTAATTAATTATACTTTATATTAACTAAAATTTATATTAATTATGCTTTTATATTTATACTGAAGTGAGATTTTTAAATATATTGTTAAGTGTTTTTAAAATCATGCAACGTAAAAATATCACTATGAATTTTTTGAAAATTGTCATTTTTTTCACGATAACTGACATCTACCAAAATATTTTGGGAATATTAATAAAAGCCACTTCAGCATATATAGTTACATATCAGTTATCTTCACTGAAATTTGTATGAGCATCCTTTCAGTGAATTCTGAGAAAAAGATACACGCAGTTTGAGAAACATCATTTTGAGAAAAATGCATTTTTAATATGAAATGTCACTTCATCAGGGCCGGACCGTGACCTTTGGGGGCCCTGGGCTAACGATATCTGAAAGCCCCCTAAATAATTAAAATTTTTGCCATTTTTCTAAAAAAAATTTTTGTGCGGGAAAATTTAAAATATACGAAACACTTAAGGGTTTTTTTTAAAAAAAAATTTATTTCAAAAAATTTAAATACGTTATAAACAATAAAATAATTTACAAACAAACTTTTCTACATTTTTGTGATGCAAACTCTTTTATTTGCTCCTCACATTTTAAGTCTTTGGTGAGATCAGTATTGATAGAAAGAAGTGATAAATGATTAAGTCTAGTATTTGTCATTGTTGTCCTATATTTGTTTTCTACATAGGACATTTTAGAGAACGCACGCTCCGCTTCACAACTAGTAATAGGGAGCGTTAGAAAATTTTTTAAAATTGTATACAAATTTGGAGAAACATCAAAAAGTTTCTTTTCAAAAATTAAATTGAACATATCACTACAAGTATAGGACCCTAGCTCAGTTTGTTTCAGATAAGTTTTGAATTGAACCCTTTCATTTACTAAATGTTGTTCTACGTCATCTGAATAATAATCAATAATATCGCGTACGCTCTCCAGGTCGACGTTCTCCTTACTTTGATCTTGCAAATCCATCAAAAATTTAAATTTCTTACTATATTCTGCATATACTTGACTTCTTCTATTTAAATCAAGGATTAGCTTATCTAACGCAACAATAAGCGCGTCACTTTAAAATTTTTCTGTCCCATACACAGCTTTTTCTGTGGAATTATCTGCAAATTTTGAAATAACCCGTCTCTTGTGCACATCACTGTATTCTGTTTCCACACAAGGACTTAATTTTCTGGCCGCGTCTTGATAAACCTTCAGTTTTAGATCTGATTCATGTCGTACATTGATTATAAACGTTTTTAATGACCTAATTAACTTATTCCCTTCACAGATGTCCAAACCAGGAGTCTGCAATTTTTTGTTAACAGAATTAAATCTTTCTAAAATTTCTTCCCAAAATATAATTAAAATGGCGGTTTCGAGTTTTTTAAATTTATTAAATAAATTTAATGCCTCTTTTCGAAAATCAATTTTCTCATTTTCATTGTCACTAAATGTCTTAAGAGTATTCATGATATTGTCATAATTATTTTTTAAGGCTTCAATAGCATCGTAGTGACAAGACCATCTGGTCTGACTTAAACTTTTTAAGGTAAACTTCAGTTTAATTTCATGATTTAGAAGTCCCCATCTATGGGTCGAAGCAGAAAAGAAAACATATATTTGTTGAACTAAACCAAAGAAGTTCACGATTTCAGTTTCAACCTTAACTGATTCTGCACCAACCAGATTAAGAGAATGTGCAGCACACGGCACATAATTAGCGAATTTATTATTTTTCTTTTAGAAGAGCTTGCACACCATTATATCGACCGGACATATTGGCAGCGTTGTCAAATGACTGTCCCCTACAATTATCCAATGGCAGTCCATTTGTTTCTAAAAATTCTTGTAGAGAATTGAATAAGTATAAACCAGTGTGACTACTAATTTTAATTAATGAGACACATCTTTTACTTTATGTCATCGTTATTTATTTGAGTTGTAATTGTTTTAATGATTTGCTTGCCCATGATCTCAATTATTTGCTCTCATATATTGTTTTCGATAAGTAAGATATTGACGATTTTGGTCGTAATTCTCGCTGTACCATCCATATGTTCACGAATGAATGGATCAAACTCTGCTAGCAGTTCCAGGGCACCCATAAAATTACCATTATGAGGAGAACCAAAAACTTCCTCGGTACCCAGAGGCGGATTAAGCTAGTTGGAGGCCCCTGGCGGTAAAAGGTTTGGGGCCCCTTGGGCTGAAGAGTCGAAAAACTTAAATAGTGAAAAAATTCTCTGACCTTAAATTCTCAAAATCATGGCTAAAAAATGTATAGCTAAAAAAAATTAACGGCTAAAAAAATTAAACTTTATTTTAAAGAATTAAAAAAAAAAAACCTTACTTAAAAGCTTAAAATTTTGCTATACAACTTTACGTCTTGATTTTTCTTGGGCAAATTCATCGATTATTTTTGCAGTATCTATTTGGTCCAAAGCATCTTGTTCTATATATAATATGGCCATGCTGTTCTGCTTTTTATAAGAAATTTCTGCTATAGTTTTGGCATTGTTGCCTTTTTTAAAGATTTTAAATATAGTTATAGATGAATTTTGATTAACTTTATTAGAACTTTGAATAACTTTATTATTTATTTAAAGAAACTATGCATTTTAAAGTAATTATACGACTTTTATGTATTTTTATAATTAGTTATATACATTTAATTATTAGATTGCATTGAATATCCTTTCAAATTGTCTAGACAAAAGATCTTAATCAAAAAAGTATCGCCAGCAAATCACTCTTGAAATGGCAATAAATACAAAAAGAAAAAAAGAATTTGTGCTTTTCAAATTTAATCGTACAAAATAATGGTTCTCTTAGCAGTTTTAAAGTATAATAAAAAAATTATGTGTTTATTTCACGTTACCAATAAAAAGAAAGAAAAGTGTATTTTTAAGTAAACTTAATATACTTTCTTTCTTTGAAAATTCTTTTAACAGTTTGAAACAATTTTATAAATATTTAGAAATTATAGATTGGTTCATATATTACTAAACAAAATTATCGTAATACGTTAGGATTACAAACAAACAATCAACACAATAAATATAATAACGTTTTCTTTCAATTTCGATTTATTGTTAGGATTCTTTTAAGTATGGTAAATAATTAATGGATGTACTCAAAATCTCATTAAGTTTTTGTATTTTAAATGAACTACTATCGCTTTTTATAACTGACTCAAGAAATTATTTTTATACGAGAGGCAAATAATATTTTTTCATTTTTTACAATGCCAATCGAAAACGTTTTAAGATTAAAGCTACGAAAAGACATTTAAATATCTTAATCATCATGAAAATATTCTATGAAACTGATGCAGTTATTTATATTTATGGTAATACGAAAAATAAATAAATAAATAAAATAGTAATGACACGCAAATGCGACAAAATATTTTTTTCACTTTATTTTACGCAATGATCAAAATACCTGCGCATTAAATCTTAAAAATCAAAAAAGAATTTGAAAATGAAAATATAGTTACCTTTTTTGTTGTTTAAACACGGTTCTCCGATTTGTCTGTATAAGCGTAGGAAGCTAAAAGAAATTAGTTCGAAAGTCAAATTGATACAAAATTTCCTCAGTTTTCTTTGAAAGGGGGTCTTTTTCTCAGGGTCATTCTGTCCCATTCCTTTCATTCGTCTTGATCGTGCTTTTCCCGATCCTGCTTTTGTCCAATGTGCCGAAATTCTTCTCTAACGCGCCCCTCCCCCAGAGGACCAACGTTGAGAACTCATTGATGCTCCTTAAAAAAATAATTAACTATAGACTTGGAGGGTGACGGAAGACTTCTGGCGCTTATGGTCCTATCTTTTCTCGGAACGGGTAGCAGTTATCGAGCCCTTGCTCACCATAAATGCACATCCAGTCTTTTGGCTGTTACAGAAATAAAAGAGAACCGGTATAAATAAAATACAATATTCTCTTTCACTGGACCATCTCTGAAAAAAATCCCGACTAAGGGCCAAGCCTTCCTGTAGCTTCTTAGTACGACGTTTATTACAGTCAATCAATCAATAGACAAAGGGGCTATTGTCATTTACAGGCAAATAACATTCTGAATGGATTTTTTCCATCCTAAGTGTTATCTGTATTTCACTTCAAAGGATCTTTCTGTGGATCCGCTTTGAATGAGAAGTTTTTCCTACATTCAAAGATCACACCACTCCTTGTCTTCTCATTATTTTGAGTAATTTTACCAGCTTTTAAACTTTTCTTATTGCGTTTCTTGAGATTTAGAATTCACACGGAAAACTTATATCGTTTTAAGCCAGTGACATACTATTTTATAAACGTAAAATTGCTGGTAAAATGTTATCAATGGTAAAGGACCATTGAAAACATTTTACGACTTTTTGCTTACACATGTAAGGGGCCTCTGTAGCTAGGAGCTTTTATTTTCAATGACGTAATATCGCCAGATATGTATAAATTACATCAATCTAATGTGTGTTTTTTTATGTCAGAAATTATTTTGCTTTACTTCATGTCAGTAAATTAATTTTTTTAAACTTCTATTTTCCATATACTCGTGCCCCCTCGTAGGGTATCACGCTTCCCCCTCGGTGGGAGGTGCGCCCCACAGTTTGAGAAACGCTGCTCTACAGTTTTTTTCGAAAAATTATTTTCATCTATTTCACTATTTGATTCATTCATCAATTTAGAGAAACTTCAATCTCACTTAAATATTTCGCTATTTCTGTCATGCTGACTGAAATAAAACTGATGCTAAATTTGCAAAATGCTTCAATCGAGTGCCGGATTACTCGTTAGGAGGAGTAGGCAATTGCCTAAGAGCCCCGTGCGCTTTAGGGGCCCACAAAAGCGAGTTCTGTTTTCTGTTAGAGCTCCAAAAACAGGCTAAGGGGCCCCGAGAACTCGACTGCCTAGGGGCCTCCATGTCGTTTAATCCGACACTGCTTCGATCTCTTTTCCCACATTCTCAAAATATAAACACAAAAATCCAGATAACAATAAATCACGAACCTTCAAATACTAAATTTTTTCGAAAGAACTAAACATTGGTAGTTGCTTATAGTCTGAGATCTGGGATCATTATTTTAATATAAGAAATCTGGGATCAACTTCTTAAAAACTTGGAACCGAAAACATATATTAAAGATCAAAGTTCAGGGGAAAAAAACATTTAAAAAAAAAAACGGATTTCAACCCCAATTACATGCAATATATGAGGGCAACACTTATTGTTATATGATTCAAATCGTGGGTAATCATTGGGTTTGCAATATCAGTACAAGAGTTTTTTTGTTACACGTTGAACTTATAACTGAAGTTTATCAGCTTGGGGCCCCCGATGGTGCTCGGGGCCCCTGGCGGCCGCCAGCTGCTTAATCCGCCTCTGACTATGAATGGGCACAGAGACAAAATAAAGACATGACTCGAGGACAGATTTAATCTCCGCACCCAGACAGAATGAATTCTTCAACCCACATTCACACTTAAATTTTCTTATCACTCCAAATTTTTAACTTCCTAATCTTTTAATGTAAATTTTTTTCTAACGTTAACTTTTTCAAATTTTTATTATCATTAAATGCAGAAATGGGCTAAGGTTAAAACGAACTTATGTAACTTACAGCCATCCAGATAGGAGTTTAGGAAACAGTCACTCCGAATTCCTTTCAACTTATAATGAATTCTTTTTGCCACGCCGAGGGGGGGGGGTGAAGTAATCTAACCGTCTCTCCATTTGCAGGTGGCGTTTACAACCGTATATGGACTTCGAACTCTCACACAAATATCTTCCTAATTAAATAATTTAGAAATGTGTATTGGTACTTAATTTTTACTTGAAACTTGAATAAACAGATACCTAAGTACCCTTTAACTTCAGGTATTATGCACAGGATCCAGCACCAAATGAATATATTATTGTAACTTCGAATTTTTTTTTTGCACAAAAATAAATGGCTGCAGAAATAGTGCCTCTCATCGGCGCCGCTCTATGACAAAACCTCTGTCTATTAATTCTTAATTTCCGTGTTTCCCGTGGTACGGCGGCGGAACAAAAGTAAATTGTTCTTGCTCTTGAAAATGAAAATAAATTTGATATGGTATTTCCGGTATTTTATTTTTGATTTGTACTTTTTTACTGGTTTGTTATTTTATTACTATTTCGATTGTAAGTATCTTTTTCTGTTTATGTTCAACGGGGAACGGGGACCCCCAAGAACTCGGGGCCCCTGGGCTGCAGCCCATTAAGCCCATACGTAGATCCGGCCTTGCACTTCATCACAAAAGTTGTGAATTACAACATGTATTTGTTCCATTTTATTACACATTAGCTTATCCTATATTTATTTGAAGATTTTTTTGTTTCCCATTTTACTTAAATTGCCCAGAAAATACATACATAGCACTTTTCAGTTTTTGTTTAACGAGATATTTTGTAATATTTACATTAATTTTCTCAAAATCTGTATCAATTTTTGAAGAAGTTTTATCTTTGATGAATTGCAAACATCAAAGTTGACAATAAAACATCATGAATGCCTTGTAATAATGTATCAAAATGTAAAAGTAAGGATTTGGGAATATGTGATTATGCAACATTTCAAAAGTTTTCATTAATGTTTTGTATATTTACATGCAAACAGTAATTCTAAGAGTCTCAGATCTCAAAAGTTTTTCTAAACTGGTCAAATGATTTCTTAAACGGTCAAATTAATACTGTTTTTTTTTTAAACTTGAAATTTATGTATTTTTATGTATATAACAAGCAACGACAAAAATAATCACATATCAGATATCTATTTACCTTTTATGGAGCAACTTTTTGAAAATTAAAGCTTAAAAACTTGTCTGTACAATAAATAAACATTTATATTTATACTGAAGTGAAATCTTTCAATTATACTTTTTAGTTTTTCAAAACATACTTTTACGTAGCATCACTGTGAATTTTTAAAAAATTGTCCTTTTTTTGTCACGTTATCTGGTATATAATCAAATATTTAGGGAATATTTTCAAAAACTCACTTCAGTATATATAGTTACATATCAGTAATATGCAGTGAAAGTTGCACGTGAATTTATTGAGTAAATTCTGAGAAAAAAGTACATGTAGTTTTAAAAATAACATTTTGAGAAAATTGCATTTTGACCATATACGTCACTTAATCACAAAAATTATGAATTACAAAATGTATTTGTCCCATTTTATTAAAAATTAGCATCTTCTCAATGTATTTTCAATAAAATAGGAAACAAAAAAGTCTTAAATTTCCCAGAAAATAATACATAGCATTTTTCAGCTTTTATCTAACGAGATATTTTGTAGATTTACATCAATTTTTTCTCAAATTCTATATCAAACTGTGAAAGTTTTAGCTTTAATACATTACAAATATCCAAGTCGACCATGAAGTATCATAAACATAATACATGAAAATGCATCAATATAGTTTGGTATGAATTTGTGGTTACTTTTTGGTTATACCTGATTTTACAACATTTCGAAAGTTTTCATTGGGTTTTGTTGTTGCAGACACAATTTCTAAGTTATAAACTTTAAAAGTGACTCTAAACTGGACAAATGATTTTTGAAACAGCCAAAATAAAACTGTTTTTATGTTTTTAAACATGAAATTTATGTATTTTTCTGCATGTAACAAGTTTCTCGCAAAGGCAATAAACATCAAATTTGATGTATCATCTCGTACCTTTTTCTCAGAAACTATTAAACATAAAGTCTCAAGATTTTGACTGTATATTAATTAGACATTTATATTTATACTGAAGTGAATTTTCTTAAATAAATTAATTAGCTTTTATAAAAAGACTAATTTTAGTTCACCGAGCATCATTATGAATTTATTGAAAATTGTGATATTTTTGTTAAAATATCTGCTTTCTTGTTTAATGTTTTAAGAATATTTCAAAAATGTTACTTCAGTATACACAATTACATATATATAAGAAACATATTGTACATGCATACAGTAAATTTACACAATTTTAAAAATATAAATTTTAGAAAAAAGTAATTTTTGGACAAAATCTTACCTTGAGAAGAAGAAAAAAAAGGGGGGGGGGCATGAGTTATTATCCAAAAATGTAATGAAAGTTAAAATATTCTTGATTCCCATCAATTTTCTCTGTAATACTGGTTGATATATACATATATATATATTGGAACCACAGTAGCCAGAGTTTCCCATGGCTTTCCAAGACTCTTGGTTTTTTGTGTCACGGTAGTATATTTGTCAATGAATGTGGAAACAATGCTCTTTACTTTTCTGAGAGTCAAAAGGACTTCCGGTTGAGGCGACTCGGCTCTCTGTTTGGCTTTCTTATTGCCAGGAATCCCAACATGACTTGGGACCCACTGAAAGGTCACGGTTCGGCCATATGAGATTAGTTCCGAAATTTAGTTCTGCACTGAATTGTGTTAAGGCAGTCAGTTGGTGTATTGCTGCTTAAAGCGAAAATTGCAGCTTGGGAGTCTATGAAGAAGACAACTTTTTCAGGAGCTAAGCCAGCAGCTAGTAATTGCGTTGTAGCTTCACAGACAGCCAAGACCTCGCCATCGTAGTTGGTGGCGTTTTTCCGACGGCCAATGAGCTCTCAAACAGCCAATAGAACCATCCCGCGCCAGGCTCCATTTGATTCTGGCAGGTATGAGCCGTCCGTGTAGATATGAAGCCACTCATTCGCTGGATGTCTTCGTTCGATCGTTTCCAGAGCGCAGAATTTTAGCTCGCCAGGAATGGCATCAACATTATTTGTGATGTCATGTTAATTAGGTTGAGCCGTTTAGATGGAAGGACAATAGCGACTGTGGAGTATAACTGTATAGAAGCATGGCGAATCATTAGTAGCGGAAGTTGGTGTTTCTTCATAAGAAGTTCCACATGTAAAAGAGGAGAACTCTGAGTCTTGAGTCTCTGTGTTGCATATCTATACTCGAGTACCTGAAATCCACCTATATATTCTGGCTCTCTCCTAAAATTTGAGAATGAATTTGTCTCTACGATTATCAAGAGGTTCGATGCCGGTCTGGAGTTGCATTGCTGTAATTGAAGTTGATTTGGCTCCACCGGTTATAATTCTGAGGGCGCTGTTCTGAACGACGTCGTACTTTTCAAGGTTGGTTGTACTTTCCAGGGTCACAACTACACAACCATAGGCCAACACTGGGTGGACACAGGTTCTATAAATTGTGGATAAAACATCCTGGGTAGCTTGGTAGCAGTTAGCCTCTTCAGGAGATTTAGAGTTTTTAGGCTCTTTTCTGATGTTTCTGTGATGTGAGTGCCCCAGTGGAGCTTACTGTCGAGATTAATTCCAAGGTATTTGGACAAAGACACCTGTTTAAGAGGAAGACCTTTATATTCCAGGTGGAAAAGATGCTTCTTGGTAGACAGAATGAAGAGTTGGAAAAATGTCTTCTCAACACTGTCTTCCGTTTTGTTGGTGTTGGCTCATGTTGCAAGATTAAGTAGGGAGCTATTCAAGGCGTCTTCCAAGGAGCGAATGTAACTGCCCATGGCCCAAATTACGACGTAGTCAGCAAAGAAGAGGCACGAATCTCCGGGGACCTTTTGAATGGCTGTTTGTAGGTCATCTATCATGATGTTGAAGAAAAGACAACTAAGAACTGCTCCCGGAGGCAAGCCATATATAAGTCATATATTCCCACCATTTAAAAAAAAACACTATTTTATTAAATGAATTCTTGATTTAACTTTTCTCAATACTCGTTTGCTTAAAAGAAACATGCATATCGTGAAACTTGTGGCTTTTAATTCTATCAATAGTTCATTTGAACTTTACTCTGTTTGGTGCGTCAGAGCAATAATCTTTGTATATCCGTTGCGTCGGCTCCGGTAGCTTAGAGGTAGCGGGCTCGCTTCATAAGCCTAAGGTTGCGGGTTCGACCTAGGCTGGAGTCAATAGATTTACTGGATGTGAAAGTCGTAGGCACGCATGTCATATGATTATGTGGCATGTAAAAGATCCCTTGAGTATCATTTTTGCTTTGGTACTCACGGCAATATTTAGCATCGGACGAGAGCTTGAATTAAAATTCGAGTGTCTAAATTTGTTAGCGAGGCTGCCACTAGATGGTACCGCCATGAAATGGCTCTCCCACGACGTTCGCATTCGTAGCAGAGTAACATAACTACCGGACAAATATGATCACCCCTGTCTGGTGGCTGTTACCGGCTTATGAAAATAACGTTACAGTAGTAGGCTTTCTACAACCAATTAAATATAACAACCGATAGTGAAATTACTGTTTAATTTCGTTTTTTTTTTTGTCTTTTGTGTTTAACAGGGCATTTTCTTTTGAATAAACTCATCCCTCATTTTTATATAGATTCTTTAATTTTTTTCTCTAAGGATTTGTTATTAGAAAGTACAAATCACTTTTTTTTGTTTGTTTCACGTTGTTGTTTTGAATGAAAATTCCATACATAGTGCTCAAAAAGAAATTATAGCTGTGAACAACAGTTCAAAAGCATAGAACAGTAAATGGGTGTTGAAACTTATTTTAGACCGGGTCACATTTGAATAAATATTTTGTCGATTAATTCTGAAACAGTCTTCAATTTATTTTGAAAAAATTTACACTGCACTTCATCATTCACATAACATGTATTTATGTGATATACAGGGTGTTTCAAATCTTATAGGCAAAAATTTAAGGGACGATAGAAAATATCTTAACAAGAAATTTTCACCGTTCAATGCATGGGCAGAGAAGAGAGCAAGCAATGAACCGCTGAGATGTGATAGACAAACTGATAGAGTAAATACTAAATAATTTTATAAAGTGCATGTGTGACAAAAATTAGAAAACCGCTCAAAAGAGGGACCATCTGTTGTAATAACAGCATTACATTTTCAACGTAGCGAGCGGCGTTGTTTTTCAAATACACCAGACATTTCTTGGACGGTATCGGTAGCAACTGAAATTCTTGCAACTCACTTGGAGTTGATGGGGTTTTCGTAGACGAGACGTTTTGAATGGGTCCAGACAGGAGTTATTGGATGAACATGCCGGCTTAGGTGTGGCTCACTCTGACCAATCCATCGCCCTGGGAATTTAGAGTCTAAAGAACTCCGCACATCCAAGCTGAAAAGGGGTAGAGCTTCAATGTGCTGGAACCACATACGTGCTTGTTTGTTGGCTGCAACGGGTTGAAGTAACTTTGGCAATACCTGTTGTAAATATGTGAGGCATGTTCGGCCGGAATGGCAAAAAGTATGGACCAATCAAATGGCCACCTACAATTCCAGCCCAAATATGTATGCTGAAACGCTTCTGATACGCACAAGGGCGTGTGCCGTACCAACACCTCGATAGCAGAAGGCATCGGCGTTGATAAGTGTCGTCACAACTAGTCGGGAAACATCGTCAACTATCGTATCCTCGGCTACGTAATTCTGATGGATTTGTACATTCCAGCATTTTTTTGTTAGAAAGGCATAACTGTATCCTACAAAGTTTAAAAGTACCGAAAATTTATATTTTCGCATTTTCTTGCGGCCCATATCACTGGGAAATTTCAGATCTATTAACAAATTAGTCTTTAAGATATATGAAGTTTTCTGAGCTTAGGTTTTGGTTTCGTTTTAAAGCATTTTTCCTTTCTTAAACTGAAATAATTAAAAATATTTTTGAGCACAATCAATGCTTTCAGTGTGAAATGGTCTTAAGTTTCAATTTTCATTACTAAAATCATTTCTGTTTGATTGTTTTGAGCTCTCATAGTTACTTACGTAAAATCTGGCATCACTTTTTCTCAAAAAAATAAGATCGAAATTTACGGGTGCGTGTTATACGCCGGAAATAATAATAATAAAAAAAAGGGAGCTTAAAAAAAAAGATGAGCATAGAAAAAAATTAAGACATCTACATAGATCAGAATACTGTTTATTTAAAAAAAAAATGACACTCCTTATAAACTTAATGTACTCAAAAATTGTGAATTTTGCCAAAAATGACAATTTTTTATGATTTAATTTTATAGGCCATCTTATTAGGTTTATAAAAATACCAAGTTTATTATTTTCCGTTCACTAGAACAAAAACTACAAGTGTTTTAGTAAAAGCAGATGCCATTACTTTAAGCAAGATGTCATACTTTAAAACGCATTTTACTAGAAATGTTTTTTTTTTAAAATGCTCAAACGGGGCCAGCGATTGCTTAAAAAGTTTTGAAAATAATTAACTGAAATTTTTTGTGTATGTCCTGTATAACAGTAGAAGTGTTTAAACCTTCAGATTTATCAATCACTGCTTTATTACAAAATTTGCAGTTCCTTATGTTAATATAATCACTGTTTTTTTAAGCAATTTCATATAATAACTAAGATAAAGTGCTCTAGTTTTTGTAAAAATTAAAATATCTCTTATCCTGAAAGTCACTTCAAAAATGAATAAAATAGCAACACATCAGAGTTAAAAAACTGAAAATTTGTTCCTAAACTTTTGGTACAGAATGGGCCGCGTTTATGTTATTTGTTGTAAGTTTTTACCCATTTTAGAAATAATAATGTCTTTTTCTCTTCTTAATTTTAGCATATTTTTCTTAAAATGTACTGAACAAGTCTAAAAATAACAAAAAAAAAAAAAAAAAAAAAATCCCCATTTTTTTCTTAAAAAAAGCTATCGAGAGTAGTCGGATATTTTAAAGGTTTGTAGTTGTAGAAGTATAAAATTTTTCAAAAGCCTGAGATAATATCTCGAATAAAAGATTTCAAAACACAAGAACATACATTTAAGATTTCTTCGTAAAAAAAAAAAAAAAAAAAAAAAAAAAAGGGGGTTATACGGTGAATTTACCTAAAAATTAAAGATTGTAGCTTGAAAGTATAGGTGCGAGTTATACACCAGATTTTACGGTAATTTAGATTGATTTCAACGCCAGAGTTTTTGTTTTTACAAATAGTTTATACAACTTAGAAGCTTTATCATTAATTTTTTTCTGTTGAGAAAATGGCATGGCTAAAACGTTCTCAGGTTGCTATGAGAAACAATACTTGGAAGTGTTGGAATACTACTGAAAATGATGTATCTAAAAACCAGCCCTCAGCTGAATTTGCAATTATAATTACAAATAGAAATATTCTGAGTAGAAGTATTACAGATAAAACTGAATATTTCCATGATGTGCCAAACTATATTATATAGTAAACATATTGTAATACTATGTTATAGTATTTTAAAGTCGTGCAACAAAAACTTGCTAAACTGCCCTGATTTAAAACTGAAAAAAATTTTAAAGTTCATGAACAAACCTGGTGATTTTTAGTTAAGTTATTATCATTATTTTTTTTTACATAAATGCTTTGTGTTTCAAAACTTTTGTGAAAATATTAGGTTAAGATTAAGCTGAATAAATTGTCTTCGTAACAAATGCTATCTATTATGCAAGTATATATTTTATGATAAAAAATATTTTCAGTTATATTTAATTAAAGTAGTGTTTTAATGCAGATCTAAAGTTGGAAAATAAAGTATTAAAAAATTAGAGTTTTACAAGCTTTAAATGTGTTTTTCTCAGACTTTTAATTTTGGAGATATACTTGTTTTCTAATCCCTAAGGCTTTTTTTCTGTTCAAGATCAGAGACGTCTTAAGGCATGGGTCAAATGGGTCTCGTTTCGTTCTCGACTCTTTCTTTATGAGATCATGATCTGGATAATTTTAATGGTAAAATAATATCCCCGTACATATCCTCCGACAAATAAGGTATTTTAAACTGTATGTCAAATGATAAAAGTGATAATACTGTATTATTATGTAATGACCGTTGTCCATGTCTAGGCCTAAGCCTAATACCATAAACAATCATTTAATTCATTTATTCGAAATGCGGCCTGTGGTCTAAGTTTTTGAGGTTGTGAGTTGTACACGTATATTTGTTTCAAATTACCGTTGGAACGAGTATTTGACAATGCATGATTTGTACCTGGGATGGCGAACCAGTGGCACGCGACCCAATATTTTTGGCACGCGAGTGATCAAAATGGTTTGTATTTTATTTCAAAATTTATATATACTATGAAGTATTATGAACAAACGTGAGTGGTCGGTCGTTGGGCGGCGTACAGTGGGCAGTTTTCCCAATCTGGCGCACAGAAACCCCAAAAATAAAATTGCTCGAGAATAAACTCCTCTTGAGTTCCCTAACCACGAGGTAAACATTTTTCGTCAGTAGACGAATGGAAATCTTCAACAACCATCGGCTTAGATCGGGGTTGTTCTTGCTACACGAAACATGTGCGAGCCTCATTTTCTAGTCGGAAGTTCTATCTTTCCGTCTAAAAAAGATTTCGCAGATTTGAGCGTTAAAAAAAAAAAAAAAAAAAAAAAAAATACATGCCATAGGCAAGTAATTTTTTTATTTGACTTTCAAATTAGGTTCAATTTGATTAAAAATTGTAAAAACATAACATTTAGCACAGCATGCAACTCCTACTAACGAATGTCGGTTTTTTGTGTTTAATGGACTGGAACTTTTGGGATTGACCACAGTAACACTTAAGTCACATAGAGTAGATAAAGACCTTTAATTTAAAACCAAATTTAGCTGTTACTTCTTGCAATCCCCAAAGTTATGATATTCTTTTCAGGGTTGACCGATGGTATTACTCGGCGTGCTTTATTTAATGCGTGGAAGGAAGACCAAGATCACAAGAGCAAAACTAATGCTGTTTTGAGTTTAGTTAGGGCTACAACGGACTTTGATAAATATGAGGACCAGAAGTAATTAAAATTAAGAAAAATTGTTAAAAATTTCTGCTCGTTTGTTGGGGGAAAATGGATGAGGTGTCATAGAAATGAAAATTTTCCCCCCAAGTTGAATGATGCGTGGTTGTCGGGGGAAGATTTATATTAGATTTTATTATTTTTAAGAAAAATATATAGTTGATATTTTAGTGTGGTATTTTATGTTTATTAAAACTTATAATAATTATTTTTTCAGAATTATAAACTTTAAAATGGTTTTTCTCAGTTGGTTTTTTTACGCATTCAAAATACTACTTCTTCCACAATTATTTGCCAATCACTTCCATTTTTTCCCTGTGTCTTATACGTAATGCATGTAACAAAATTAGGAATCCATTCTGCTGTAAAGTGAATACTTTTTCTTAAAAAAAATTGAAATGAGGGAGATATTAAGCCTTTGGTTGAATTTTAACATATATATCATTTTATAATCTTTTTCTCCAAAAGATCCCTAAAGATGTTTAAAACATCCTTAGAAATATTACAAATTTTTTTTTTGTCAACAATTAATTAACACAAAAAGATTAAAATTTTAAAAATTTCCAAATTTTTTTAAAGAAATTAAATTTGTAAAATTGTGTGAATAATATGAGCAAAATTTTATCTCGTATCATTTTCTTAAATGGAAACATTATATGAAATGCTAAAATATAATTTTTAAATATAAATAAAAAATTTTAAAAAAATGCTCAGAGGGTGTCGCTTCCTTTTAAGCACTACCTATTATCCTTTATTGTATATATATAATGTTATGTTTAAATGTATTTGTTTAATCTGCTAAAATTTTTTTTTAAAACTTGTGACCCTATTTCTTGTATATATTCTCCCAAGTGTCAAAATACTGTTTCTTTTAATATCCTTATTCAAAAACTAGTTACACTTAGCAATCATTTATTTTTGATCAAATTCAAACTTGACATAAATTAGTTAAGACCCTATTTTCCTTATTTCTAGGTAAAAAACAGAAAAGAATACCCAATTTTCATAAATAACTATGATTTTTGATCATTCGATAGAATCCTGAAGACTTTGAAGCTATAAAATAATTTCCGTAAGCCAGATCGGGAAAACTGCCCACTATGCGGTAGTGAGCACACTCGTTTGCTATTGTCTTGCCTTAGTTACGTCGTAGACTACAATTGCTTACGATGTAAAGTTTATCGACACACACGCATAGCATAGTCAATTTCATTAACTGTACTTTAAAAGTTTATCTGCGTTATATTTACGATATTTAACTGTCATTTTACATGGCTAGTTCAGCAAAAGAACAAGTGCAAGATAGTAAATGTAACAGAGAATATCAAATTTGGTGGACAGAGAAACATGGTATTATTAGTAAAGTTGACAAAGCGGTGTGTGTTTTATGTTCTGGAATAGTGGTATGCAGAACATCGTCTGTAAAACGGTATTTTGAAACAAATCACAAACCCTCTTATAAAAAAAAGTGAACCACAGCAAAAATAATTAATTGCGTATAGAAACCGTTTGGCAAATGACTCAAAAATACATCATATATTCTACAAAAAGTAACATCTTACAATCCTAATATAAGTTGTCATCCAATCTACAACAACAAAAGTCACACTAATGTTACTTTAATTTGAATTCCATGTACAACTAATACATTTATAACTATGCGGTAAAAATAATATTTTTTTTGTAGAAAATAGAATTTTGTGTTGATAGTATTTATAGTTTTATTATTAGGATTTGGTTTCAATTCTGGGAAAGTCTTCCCAGAATGTCCTAGGTACGAGGCTGATCAAGCCTCTCCCAGTCATATTCTGAATTGTTTGAGTTTTTCATATGACGAGGTTTTTGGAAATCCTATCTTATTCCTGGATTTTTTTGGAGATTTTTGGTTTTATGGAGATGGTGTAGCCGAGCTACACCATCTGGGATAAGAAACAACAGTTTTATTATTTTCCCAAAGTTTTATTTGACGGCGCATCTATACCTCATTAAACACTTCTTTAGAAAAAATGGCATGTTGATACATAAAGGTTCGCCACCCCTGCTATATACTGCCTACTTTTAAAGAACCCAGCTAGAGCCTACTTTTGCATAGGTACCTAGGACCTCAAGAAAATCTAAAGATTTCTCAAGGCTCAGGGCTTCAAAGAGTCTTAAGACGTCCTTGTTCTAGATAGTCTTGAAATTTTTTGTGTATACTCCTAAACGTATATTCTTTAAAAGTTAGTATGAATTTAGATCTGAAATCTCTAGTTATTTTTTTAGAAAATGCTAAAGTCAATGTTTTAAAATTTTCGTGTTTTTTTCAGGTTTAGCTAGAAAAATAGTTATTAAAATCAACAAGGGAACAGATTTTCAAATGCATACTTTTTGTTTGCAATAATCTAAGAAACATAAATCACTTAAAATGGCAGAAAAGTTTTAAAAATTAAGGATATTATAAAAATGTTAAAAAAACTTCAATAATTCTTAATTTTTTAAAATTGTAAAATAATGGCTGGTCAAACTGACTTTTTAACTTTCAGAATCAACTTAACATAATCTGAATAAAAAACATAAACTATCTCCACTGTCTCTAATTTTTTTTTTGTTTTGAAAAAGAGTACTGAGTAGCCTTAAACCAAACAAGCATACAGCAAATTAAAAAAATATATATATTAGTAAATTAATCATTAAATTATATTTTATTTACATAAAACATAAGAATAAATTTTTGTTTACTTTTTTAAATAAAAGCTGCGCAAATATGGGATGATTAATGTGTTATTATTTACTTCGAACGCGTATTGCAATGAATATAATCATTTAATACATTGCAACAAATTTTATAAGTATCTTTTTTTATATTTTAACTGTTATTCTTTTTTTCTTCAAAACTGTGCTTATTTCTTTATTGTTATTTTCAGAATAGTTACAAAAAGCGAAATAAAATTGGAAATAGTTTTCAGAATAAAAAATCACAAATTTAAAAATCGTAATTTTATTGGATAAAAAATTATGAGTAATATTTTTTAGATAAATCTATCTTATACTAATAAAAGAAAGAGTTTGTGTGTGTGTGTGTTTCAGCTGTTCCGGCGAAATTAAGCAACCCAGATGTATGAAACTTGGCATGTAGAAGCTAAAGGTCGATATGCTATTAATCTCGAAGAGTTTTTTTCGAAATTCACTTTAGATTTTTTTTAAATTCAATTTTTAAGCGATTTTTCAGCTAAATCTGTACTAATCAGAGAAAAGTTTATGTGTTTCAGCTGTTCCGGCCAAATCCAGGAACTCAGAAATTTGAAACTTGGCATGTAAAAGCTATAGGTCGTTATGCTATTAACCTCGAAGAGTTTTTTTCGAAATTCACTTTAGATTTTTTTAAAATTCAATTTTTATGCGATGTTTCAGTTAAATGGAGATATGACGTCATCAGCCATGCCAAGTCTTAACTTTGCGAAAATAAATGTTTCGAGCTGTTTTGGGGGGAATTTCAACACATTTTATAGTAAATATACTTATTTATGGTTGTATTTATTCGTTTTTTTAACTCTTAGTGGAGGAATTACAGTTGTTTTTCGAAAAAAATCATCCTAAGAAAATGTTTTTTCTAAATTTTATTTTTCCGATTGGCAACACTAATTTGATAACAGTAGATAACAGTTGGAAAATGCATTGGTTTTCCAGTTAAGCCTATTATGTATTTTTTCAATAACTAAATTAAATTCGTTTAATATACACTTTTGTTTTGCTTATATTTTGAATGATTATTCCGAACCATTTATGGGTTTAGATTTGATTTTGTTGTTTTTTTTTTCAGCTTAAAAATTTCTGATTTGTGTGTAGTCAATTGTAATTTCTGTTTTGGTTTAAGGTGGGCTTCTAAATGTACTGTAAAGGTCAGGGTACTTTAACTTAATGAAATCACATTATTTGGATGTGAAACTTTTGTTGAGAACGTAAATTACTCATATAAATCCACCATGAAATGTAAAAATGTCAGAAATAGTCTAGAAAATTTTAAAATTATGAAAAATACATATATCTTTGCTTCCAAAATGCTCGGACGCCATGTTTGGCAAGCTTTGTTGTAATGACTGCAGATGGCGCCACGTGTATGCAATCTACGTACAAAACTTTTAAAACATTACTTTAGAAGATAATTGAGCATAAACTGCTTAAATACACATTAATAATACTTTATTTTACGAAAAAGAATATTTTGCTACATGAATAATAATTTTAATCACTTCAGAAATACTAATTCTGCTTTTTTTATATGAAAGGGAGGGGGTAAGAGAATTAAAGTAACCCTAGACTACGTCATGAGATCACGTCATTGCTAGGAGGGACCCTCTTCGTTGGAATGAAAGAAGGAAGTTCTGACAATTTGTTACCAAGATGAAACGGTCAAGTGACCTTGAGATAAGGTTGACGAGGGTGGGGGGAAACACATGAACAGGATAGCTGTTGATTTCAGGGAGAGGCGATTGGAATCTATTTTGGGACTGAAAGGGGGTTATTGTGGGGTGTATACTTTCTTGGTGAGTGAAACATTTGTAGAATTGTCATTTCAACCAGACTGAAAGCTGGTACAGGGAATGGTATCGTCAATGGATGCTATGCACCGGGGCCCTAAAATAATCAAGAATTAAAAAAATATACTCTTGCATATGAAAACTTTACAATACTCCTATTGATGTCAATATGGCGAGATGTAAAATTTATCGTAAACATTATTATTATGGATATCTAAAATTCGACAATCTTCAAAATAATTCTTGATGTTACGAAAGTTTAGTTTTTGTTATTCGATTTGGGAAGCTCCCAAGAATCCCTACCTCAACTGGACTTTTTAGAAGATATAATTTAGAAGTGGACTTATATTAATAAAGTAGCGAATTTTTATGAAGAAGTCTGGTTGTTATTTCAATAGTAACTCTAAAAATAATGTGAATGTTTCAAAAATCTTAATTCAGGCTCTGTAAAGAAAAATCCTAACTATATATACATAGAAAAATATTACATAGAAGTATTTTCTATGAAAAGAGAATGTTTTGAAAATGTAATTTTTCTTCATGTATTTGCTATAAAATTATATTTAAACAGTTTTAATGTAATGGAATAAAATGGAAAATTTTAATCGAATTGTTAAGTAATTACTACTCTGTGCTAATGGATCACATAAGCAGACTAAAAAATTCGTAAAACAGAGAATTATGCACAATCTCAAAAATAAGTTATTTTTGTATTAGGAAAGGAAGTCCTTTCCGAAATTAAAGCAGCTACGTCCAAATGGACTGCACTCTTAAAATTTCCCATTAGGAAAAAAATTCAATCATTATTAGATATGTAAATTTTGAAGATAAAAGATGAACTATAAATGAGAAATTTTACAGGGTTTATTAAAGTAATTTATGTGCCTGGAGCCGGATTAGCAAAAGAAGAGAGAGATTAGTGTCGCTCTATAAAGCAACAAGAGGGCTATTGATCACAAACCTCTTAATGTTCAACCTCGGTTGAGTAACGAGAATGACACCTGAGCTGGCATCCCTCTTTCCTAACTACCACATAAATGGGAGGAATGGCCTCATCTACACGGAGGGTCTTTAGTGGCAACAGGATTTGAGTCCATGACACTCCAGACATGAACTCGTGACCATAACCACTAAGCTACTGCGCCCACCAGGAATAGCAAAAATTCTATTGAAAAGGTTAAGGGAGTCTGATAACCAATCAGTTTTTAATATATTTGAAGTTTTCTGAGAGTTGACAATCTCAATATTTGACAGTTTAGAGACAGTGATTAGTTTAGCAATCATTTTAAAGCATTTTTCCATTCTTAAAAGTTTAATTAATTAAAAACTGGAAGGAGGTACCGCCCCCTCCCCTATTTGCCTAATGGCGGACCAACTCCCATTGTACAAATTATGCAACTCTATCACAGCTCAAATTGTAAAACTGTAATTTCCTTGTATTATGTAGTTCATACGGTTTTTTCTTCATAATTGGCTGTAAAATTTGTAACACATCGTCACGTTTAACTATTTTTGCACGTTCATGCAAAGCCTCCCTATCATAAATGTAAATTTTTCCAAACTGTGAGTTTGCTCCATTCTGTAAAAAAGATGGTTTCTTTTGTTAACTTCACCTTAAAAAAACCTTGAAATAAATTTATTACAGCATCATGAAAAACTTTTTTTTTGTATATAAAGAGAGATATTTGGGAGAATAATCGGTTCGTTCAGTGAAATGGCTATTAACTCTTACTTTTACTACTAAAATCGTTTCTGTTCAGTTATGTTTCAAGGTTTTTAATTTTTAAAGAGCAATATTTGTGTGTTTTTACACATAGTTAAAAACCTTAGAAGCTTTTTTTGCTTTCATTAATTTTTTCATTTTGAGAAATTGCCGGGCTCAAAACATCCCTGTGTTACTAAAAGACAATATTTGGAAGAGGTGGAATACTACTGAAAATTATATGACTTAAAATCAGCCTTTTTTCAGCTGATACTACAATGAGACTTTATTGAGTTCAAGTATTCCGCATACAAGTATTGCAAATATAACTGAATTTATCTATGATATTACAAAATGTATTATAATACTATAGTAAAATAATTTCAAGTCATGTAATAAAAATCAAACTTTTTAAATTGCACCGACTTAAAACTGAGAAAAAATTAGATGTTATACGTACAAACCTGGGGGTTTCTAATTTCAGTTTGTATCATTATTATTTTTATAAGTGTTTCAAAACTTTTATGAAAGCACCATGTTAAGATTAGACTGAGTAATCTCTGTCATCGTATATATATATATATATAACAAATGCTATCAATTTTATGTAAAACATATTTTAAATATAAAAAAAAACATATCCTCATATAACATATTTAATTAAAGTAGTGTTTTGATACAGTGTACATAATTTGGATAATAATATTTTTTAAATTAGATCTTTAGAGGCATTATTAGTTTTTGTTTTATGCCTTTAGAAACTTTAACTGTGTTTTTCTCAGACTTTTCAATTTTGAGGATATATTTCTCCCAAGGATTTTTTCTGTTCAAGATAATATTGAAAATTTTTTGTAGAATTTATATATGTTCTTTAAAAGTTAGTATGGATTTTGGTCTGAGAGCACTAGTTATTTTTTCTAAAAATCTTAAATTAATAGTTTTAAAAAATTTGATATTGCTTCCATAGCTGTAAAAATAATTATTAAAATTCAACAAGGAATTTTTAGTAGGGAAAATTAGTTTGAAATGTTCAATTCCATACTAACTTTTGTTCTCAATAATCTTAAGAAACAGAAATCACTGAAAATAACTAAAAAACTTTAAAAATTGAGTATTTTACAAGAAAAATTTGTAATTTTTAAAAATAAAGACAGGTAAAATTTTTTTTATTTGAAGAATCAATTTAATAATATAATCTAAAAAGAAAACACAAATTACTTTCAATATAACTGTCTTTAAAAAGGGCACTGTGTAGCCTTAACATCACTACTCAAACTAGTAACATATTTAAAGCAATCCGATCTGGTTCTTCAAAGAGAGCATGCGCTCTCATACCGACTACATCTGTCAATCATTTCTAAACCACACCCCGTTGCTATAGTAATGATAAGTTTCCAGAAAACACGCTTCATCTTTCTTGACGTCATCAGAGTTGCAAACAACGCCATCTGTTGGATAAAGCAAATTTGTGAAATTTCGAAGACGCTCTTAAGGCAGCGTCACATTTATTATTCTTTTTTCATTTTGACCTTTACAGGTATTCATTTGATTCTTCTGTATTGTTTCTGGTTTTAGATTAAACTGTGTCATTTATCTTCCAGAATTTCTGATTTTTTTTTTGTGGTCAGAGGTTTCATGTTATAATTTTTTTTTACAGTAATTCTAAATTGAATTGGTTTAATATGCATTTTTATGGTTTTCAGTTATTACTGTTGATTGTTTAGATGTTTGTTTAAATGTTGTGTTTACTATTTTAGGTTAAGTGCCACGTTTATTTTATGAACTACCATTAGAGGTAATTATTTTCAATTGTTAATGTGGATTAATATGTTGTTCTAAACAATGACCCAAGTATACGAGCTGTTGAATTTTAGGTATGATACATCCCCTTGCCAAGTTGTCCCAAATGATGGTGATGGCTTCTGTCTCTTCAGTTCAATTTCTTATTTGTTGTGTGCAATCCAGCATTATTGTTCGACGGGCTGTTCATTTATTATCGACAACTGGAATAGATTTAAGGTATTTACACTTGATCATGAATTAAACAACTACTCATCTGGCGAAACGTATAAAACTGCCATGTTGAACCCTAGGACTTACTGCTCCGCTTCTGAGTTACAGGCTGTCTGAACTCTGTTCTTTCAGTTTCCAGACTTTTCATAAGGGATATCTCTTTGCTGTATTTTGGTGAGAATTTTCAAACTGTTAAAAACACGAGGTTCAGTGGCAAAAACTTGGATACCTATGTGTTTGTTTCTTCTTATATTGAATCGAAATTTTTGAAAGCAACACTTAAGTCATCAGAAATTCTTAAGCTGGGAAAAAATGACTATATAAAATCTAAAACCAGAAACAGTACAGAAGAATCAAATATATACATATAAAGGTCAAAATGAAAATAGAATAATAAACCTGACACAGCCTTAAATCAAAATAGGTATTACAATTGACTGCATACCAAATAAATTAAATTTTTAAGTTGAAAAGAAATGACAGAATTAAATCTAAACCCAGAAAAGGTTGGGAATAATCATACCAAAAATAAGGTAAAACAATGTATATTAAACTAATTTAGTTATTGAAAAAATATATAACATGTTTAGCTGGAAGACCGATGCATCTTCCTATCAGAATACAGTCTTAACTGTTTGGGTCCTAAGTAGTAATAACAAAGATTCTTGCGTATTTTTATATTAAACAAGATATCAATCATTGGCATGGCCAAGTAATTTTAGCGCATTTTCACATGTTGTATTTTACAATAATGCAACTAATGAACTTTCTACTAACAGAAAGTAGTACTATGCTTAAAAAAAAATTTGAAATAGCACGATTTGCGTGGTCCAAATTTTGACTGGGGTGATGTTAATACACAAGAATACCGATTTTTATTTACGTATAAGATTTTTTCTGTGGTGTTTATGGTAGTTTCATCTAAATCAGACCTTTGCCTATCTATTTAAGGTTGCTTTTCGGTTTGAATTGATGTTTACTAGGTTACTTCATATATATTTACGTTTATTTTATTCATGTTTAAATTTTTTATATTTTAAGGTTTTCTGGCAAAATTAAGGCTTAATTTTCTTTTGTTTTCTATAACCTTTTAATTTAAATTATGCTATATTTTCTATTTTAGTGTCTCACATATGCAAGTTGGCAATTGTTGCAATAATACGTCAGTACCTTTTCTTTTTGTTATAAGCTATATTCTGGTACTATTTTGCTACATTGATGAAGCATGGAATTTGCCAATAAAGGTGAAAAGCAATAAGATTTTTTGGAGCTTACGTATTATTGCAAAAAATGCCAACTTAATTAATAACTCGCCAAATTGGCAACCATATGCTTCATTTCATATAATGTCGCCAATAGGTTGTGATAATATGTAAGTACCATAGAAAATGGCACTCCATTCAAACTAATTGGGATTATCAGATTGCCGATATCATGATTTAAGTTAGAATTTATGATACTTACATATAAGCATCATCACAGCCAATTTGGTGCTATCCTAATCGCTTCTTGATATTAAAACAACAAAGATTCTTACATGTTTTTATTTATAAAAAAATCAGTCACATTTTGTTGGGATTTGCTTAGTGCCAGTTTGGTTGTAGTGATGCTAATACGTAAGAACACGAAGGGCTAATATGAATTTTTACTTACATATGAGATTTTCTGACATATTTTCCAGCATGTTATTAAATAGATTTTGGCATATGTTCTACATGCTGCTTATTTTATTTTTTTCTCCTCATAGTTTTTATAACCGATAAGTAATCATTTTTTGATCTCATGGAAAGAAGGTTAACTTTATTCATCAAGAAGATCTTCATGGAAACTATTGATGTGATTGAATGCATAACAAAGTAATTTTCTTTTGCACTTCAAAATTCTGAGTTAATGCAATTTTTTGTTGTGTTGCATTATGGTTTAATTTTCCTTCTGACAATCGGTTCTTCATTTTGATTTTTGAAGATTTTATACATATGCGTTGTATATATTTGTTACATATGTATACATTTCTATGATTTTTTTTTTTTTTGGTTGAAAAAAAAGATTATTGCTTTCTTTCCTTCATCAGCAAATACCATATTTTCATCATTACAGAAAAACGCTTCAGATGCTGATTAATGTTGATCAGTTTTTTTGTCACATGGCATATCATGGCTTAATTTTGCTTCTGACAATCTTCAAATATATAAATTTATTTATATCATTTGTGATCCAAAAATGTTTGTGAAAAAAAGATGCAGCTTGATACGATTTTCTCATATTTCTCTTTGGATTTCTTTAAAATTAAATGTTGATGCGATTTTACTTCTCATGACATCAAGGTTTAATTTTGCTTCTGATATGTTCCTTATTTAGTTTTATGAAGATCATATAATTTATACATATGCTGTCCATATATGATATGTTTCAATGATCACTAATTATTTATCATTGTATTTTCTCATTTGTTTGTTCTTTACGACTGAATAACAAATATTTTTAATCGAAATATTGCAAAAAAGTATTGTTTAAAAATTAATTTTTTATCATCAAGGTTTAGTATTTCTCTCATTAGGTTCATATTTTTTTTTTTATGTAGCTTTTTTTAATCTGTTTTAGATGGGTTTTTTTTAATTTTGTTTCTTGCTAATTTAATTTTTTCTCTATTGTATTACATCTAAATTTTATATTTAATCTAATATAGATGCTGGATAGTATTACATCCATTCCTCATGTAATTTAATGCGACAGTGAATTTAACTTAATAGTTTATTATAATATAGGCCTATTTTAGATATTTTTTAAAATTTTAGTTTGTACTAATTTAATTTTTTTCCAGTTGAAGGCTTCCTAATATTTTATTTATGATAATATTTTAGTGAAAGGGTTTATCGTAATTAATTTTTTCTTCTGATTTATATATTTCATGTTATTTTACTCATATTTCCCATAGCAGAAATATACTACTATTATCACTTTTCCGTTATAATTTGTATTTATATTTTAATTCCTATTTACCTTTTTAGCATGTTAATTTTCTCTCTTACATTACATACTTCATATGAAATCATTCTTAACTGTTAAGCAAAATTTCAATATGAACACTCATAAAAAAAATAACTTCTAACTTTTAGATACACTGCCCTGTAATGGCTCAGTCCTCTTTAAAATATATCATGTTTGCAAAAAAAAGCTGGATTTTTTAAAAATTTAACCCGTGCGAAGAACGGGTACGACACGTGAAATCAGTGTTGCCAACTTGGCGAGTTATTTTGAACATTGACATTGGTGCAATAAAATCTAAGAACTTACATTTTCTTCTATTGAAAAGGTTACTACTTTTCCTGATACTTACGTATTAGAGTCACTGCAGCCAAAGTGGTACTTTTTTCACCAAAATTTGATTTTTTTCCCTTATAAGACACATAAGAATCTGTTATTTTGATATTGTGGTGCAAATTTTGCTGCGGTGACGCCAATACATAAGTACCCTTTTCCTTTATTGGCAGATTTCATGTTTTTCCATTGTAACAAAAAAGTAGAAAAATGTAACTTTAGAAAATGACACTCAATGTAAACTGATATTAACAGATTGTCAATATTGTGATTTTAAGTTAGAATTTCTATTTACGTATAATATTTTTTGTCATGCTTTTTTTTTTGTTCTGAGCTGCTTATGATAGTTTCATCAAAATCAAATCTTAACTTATCAATTTGAAGTAACTTTTTGATTTGAATTAATATTATAATTTCAATGTACTATATGTAAGGTTACTTTTATATTTTTTAATTTCTTTTTCAATTTTAAATATTTAAGATTTTCAGTTATGTGCTTTTTTGTTGTTGTTCAGAACTGTTTATAGCAATTTTATCAAATTTAGGGCTTACTTTTTCTGTTTTAATAACCTTTTAATTTTAATTAAAATATAATTCCTATTTCAGTTCTGAACTAATACTCTATATTAGATGTATTACTGAGATGTTAGATAGTATTATATGAGTTATGGGTGCAATGCTAATTTAATTTTTTTTCAGTTGAATGCTTTCTAATATTTCTTATTCATGATAGCATTTAGTGAATCAGTTTATCATCATTCATTTTTTCTTTCGGCTCATCTATTGCAGGTTATTTCTCCCATAGCAAAAACTCACTACTGCTATCACTTTTCTGTAATAATTTTTATTTATATTTGCATTCATTCATATCTATTTACTCTTTAGCTTGCTAATTTTCTCTCTTACATTGAAATATTTGTTTTTGTTAAATTATTATTTACTTTCAAGCCAAATTGCAATTTGTTTAAAATTATTTCTAATGTGAACATTCATTTGAAAAAAAAATGTTTTTAATTTTTGGTTTTCTACTTCATACAGGGTTTTACCCTCCCTAAAAAAATGTTATAATTGCTATGATAGAAGAATTTTTGTTTTTAAAATTTAACCCGTGCGAAGAACGGGCATTTCAGCTAGTACATATATAAGTATAGATATATACAGGAAAATAAATATATACATAAAAATAGATTAAAAAATTTATTTAGCTATTTATGTTAGCTACTTTTCTTAGCTTAAAATTTTTAGTATTCTCCTCCCCCTAACACTAGCTATTCAATAATGCATTTATTACAACTGTGGTTTAAATGTTTTAAAACTTCATTGGCATCATGCATAGTAATAAATAAATTTACTCTGTAATAACATCAAAAAATTACCTTTAAAAAGTTTAAAAAATGTGTTTAAATATGAATCCATATATATATATAGAAATATATATACATGCATTAAAATAAATATATCTACATAAATAGACTACTCAATTTGTTAAGGTGTTTGTGAGTTACTTTTCTTTGCTCAAAATTTTAATATTTTCCCCACAACAGTAGTTATTGAATAATACATTTGTTACAAGTATGGATTAAGTGTTTTAAAACTTTATTGGTATCAAGCACAATAATAAACAAACTCACTTTCTGCAATAACAGCGTATAAAATTACCATTAAATAAGTTATTGGATATATACCTGATATATAAAATTGGTACCCATATATAAAATTGGGATATAAATCTGAAAATATAAATATGCATATAGAAAATTTAATAAATCATTGTAGAAGTGTGGATAGTATGCTTTACAACTAGCTCAGAAGCATGCGATTACTTTTGAAAGGTTTATCATATAATATAGTTCACTTAAATTTATCAAACTAATCAATATTTCTGTGAGAGGGAAGCAATTTGATGTTGATTATTTTATGTAAAGTACATATTTTCATAATCATCTTAAAATAGTTTCTGGACTGATGAATAGTTGCAGAGTACTGTTGTGTCAACATAATATGGTACAATAAACTTCCTCTAAGTTGTGAATTAAAACAGTTACAATTTAGCTCAAAAGTTTTACTAAGAGCAAGTGATTTGGAACAAAGATCACATTTTAATTTTTTTAAATGCTGCTTTTGTACGAACAACAGCTAAATATATTAAAACAGATAGATAAACTTGAGAATCAGGAAAATTATTTGCAGATAGTGTTATATTAAAATTGGGTAAAATTGATGATGCTTCTAAATGACTTTCAGAGTACTATTTTTACAAAGATTTCTTTAAAGATTTCCCGCGCCAACATGAGTGGTTGATACTAAAGTTTTATCACAGCATTTAATTTATGTATGTGTTATTTTTGCTTATGATTATTTCTTACATACTTTTATGGTTTGTAATAATGCATGTTGATTGCATCGTGGAACAACTACCCATCTTGCAAAGCTTAATGTTATTAAAACTACTATTTTTTATTGTACTGGACACTTTTAGAGATATTTAGTTTCCATAAAATGTTCTATTTCATTTTATATTAATTAATCTTAGAAGTAAGATGAGCATCAAGAAAGCGTGGTTACACTCTTTAACCCTTTAAGCTGTATCAGAAATTTTTGCGTCCCTCATGTTATTTATTAACTTTGGTGCTTGGGTTACAATTCATTTGATGTTGATATCTAACTTACATTTAAATACTTTCTATTATTCAGGTTTCGCTGGAGTTGAATCATCCGCAACATGGCACCATCCCGCACTTCTGCGGGGGAGTCTTGATTGACAAGAACTGGATGCTGACGGCAGCGCACTGTGTTGTAAAGTAGTTTGAAATTTTATTATGAAAACTTTTTTTATAATAAAATGTGTGTTTAGATAAAATACTTCAATAATCTAAAGACAATGTTTGAACAATAAACAAGTAATGATAAATATACAATACATTTCTAAGCGTAGCTATCTAAGATAAAATAGTCACAAACTAAAATGTGACTTTAATATGAATTCCTAAAATAGAAAAGAAAATAACGTGATCTTTGGAATATCATTTTACATACACTCATGGACAAAAAAATTAGCGCACCAAGAAGGAGTCGTCAAAATGAAACGAAGTTTTACATACGTAATGACTACTTTGATATAAGTAAATGATTAGAAAATCAAAGAAAAAGGATAATTTATTTCAGAGAAAAAGGTAAAAGAACGGAGGATTTATACCCTGTTGAACCCCCTCTAGCGCGAATGCACGATACGATACGATCAGGCATTGAAGCATACAAGTTCTGTATGACTTGAGACATTTCGTTCCATATTTGCTGTAAACTTGCCTCTAATTCGTTCAAACTTGAGGGATGCCCAACTCGACATCCCAAATATGCTCGCTTGGAGACAAATCTGGGGATCGGGCAGGCCAAGGAAGGGTAGTAACAGTGTAGCGACAGTCTTGCAAAACCCTTGTTGTGTGAGGCCAAGCATTGTTTTGTTGAAAAATGGCTCCTGGGGACTGTTGCATGAGTGGCAACACATGTGGTTGCAGGATGTCATGGACATACTGCTGGGCTGTCATGGTGCCACGGATCAATACTAGGGTGATCGTGTATTGTAGGCAATGACACCCCATACCATCACACCAGCCGTGGGAGCAGCGTGTTGCTGTAAAGCAAAGGTAGGATTGAGGCGTTCACCATGGGGTCTCCACACACGAACACGATTGTCATCACTGCTGAGATTGAATCTGGATTCGTCGCTAAAGACAATTTGGTTCCATTCCGCTGCAGTCTAGTTTCCTCATACATGGCACCACTCCAAACGGAGGCATCGATAGGTAGGCGTCAGGGGCAGAACACGTAATGGGCGCCGTGATCTTAAATGTCCTTCAGCCAGGCGCCTTTGTATGGTTCGAGAAGACACAGGGGCTCCTAGTGAAGGTGGTACCTGTACCTGGAGGGCGGCCGATGAAGCAGTTCGCTGTATGCGTGCATTTTTTATGATGTGATGGTCTTCTCGATGACTAGTCTGTCGAGGGCGTCCTGAGCCTGGTTTTCGTGTAAATGACATCTTTTGGATCCACTAGTGCCTGCACTTCCTCACAACACAATCAGAGCGGCCTAATTGATGAGCTACTTGCCTAGCCGACCACTCAGCTTCTATCATGCCGATGATTCTCCCCCTCTCAAACTGCGACAAATGCTCATATTGTCTTCGAAAACGGTGTAATGGCGTATGTACCTCACCTCTTCCTTTGTAAACAATTCAGCACCTTCAAACAAGCTTTGGTTACTTGTTTTATACTCCACGGAGAACGACGTTAAACACCCTCTACCGGTTATACATAATGTGTTATCATGTTGCATTTTTAATCAGTTGCATATCTCCCTGACATGTACCTTCATTCCAAGTTTCGTTACGATCCCGCAATTATTTCTTGGTGCGCTAATTTTTTTTGTCCATGAGTGTACATGAACTTTTTCAGGCTAAGTAAAGGGAAAAAATATGCTTTCTTATATATCTTTCTTAATATATAAAGCTATGCTTTCTAAATTTAAACTGTTCTTTTAATTTAGCCCGCAGTTTGTTTTGCCACATCCTAATTACTGGAAAGCTCGACTTGGGGAGCACAATCTCGTATCACATGATGGGACAGAGACAAAAATAGACATAAAAGAAGTCTATTATTATCCATGGTATCATGGATACGACAACGACATAGCTTTAATGAGACTTTCAGAACCAGTGCCTGATTCAAGCAGTATACAACCAATTTGTTTACCAAACGAATCAGACAAATTTGAAAATATGCTCTGCACTGCCTCAGGTTGGGGCAAAGTAGATTTTGGTAAGTAAATTGATTTAGAAGCTTAGATATCTTGGAATTAAAAAAAGTATTAGGAAAAGTTGAAATAAAATTCATCCCACTTTTCTTTTTTTTCTCTTTATTTTTAATAATCGAAGTAATATTTACAAAAATCCAAATACTGATGTTCCACTATTCAAACTTTGTAGACATCCAGACTTCAAAGAAAGATACCCAGCTAACAAATGGCTCCGTGTATTACATAACTTCAAAATTAAATTTTTAAGTACATAAACCGTGTTAAATTATGTCACAAGCAATTTTTTTTGGCTGCTGATTTAGGAGCAATTGACTAAATGATATTGTTAGTTAACCCACTTGAATTTTAGTCCATCTATGTAAAAAATTTTTCATTCAGTAAGAATTGGAAAATCTGTAAATATGAGCTTTTTTTATTTTTGTGATCATAATATTATTTCTCTCTCTCTCTGTCGTTCGACTTCTTATTTTCAATCAATTTTTCATATGTGCCATGAATTTTTTATAGTTTGTAAGAAAAGAAATTGGATAGTCAAGAAGTAATTTGTAAATTCCTATCATAGCCCAAGCCTTGGCGAAGTTTTTTTCCAATAGTTTCATTGAAATAGCGCCAGGGCGCATTGTTCAAAATCGAGACCAAGGACACTGTGGAAAATATGGTGTTTTTTTGTTCTGGAGAAGCAAAAATGGAAAAACTTTATTACTTTAAGAACAAATTCACATTAAATTTAGCTTCTAAAAATAGGAAACTAATGACATTTAATAAGAATAAATTGAAATCTGAAGGACAAAAATGAAACTTTTTAAAACTTATGGAACAATTCCATGAAAAATTAATCTTTTGAAAAATAGGAAATCAAGAACATTCCAAAAAGAAGAAATTGATGTTTGAAGGAGAACAATTGAAAGTTTTTAGACTTTAAGAACAAATTCCTGTAAAATTTAGATTCTTAAAAAATATTTAGAACAATTCAAATATACTCTAATGACTCTTGCTGAACCGAGTACCTTTCCTTATGCCCTTGTATACATTATGCATATTCACTCCTACTTTCAAATGGCATGTCCATTCATACATAACCATCAATTACCTTCTTCCGAATACAATGAAATGTCTAGATTGTAAATTAGTACTTTTTTTTTGTCCCATGCTTTTCAGGCTGACAATGCATGAATAAAAGAAGATGGAATAAAATTTAGATCTTCAACATTACATGTTGGTAAGACTCTGAGAATGTGGGGAAAAACATTTGTTGAAGTAGAAGTTACTTTTTAAGTGTAAAATAAATGTTTTATAATACAAAGTTACAATTCTATTTTTAAACTTAATTTTCTCGGGGGTTTTCTTTTTCCCAAGATTAAAAATTTTTTTGAAAGTAGAGCTCTAAAATTTTACATGGGTGTTCTTGCGAATCTTTGTTCTGTGAACCTTAATTTTGTGAATGGGATGAATAGATTTCGTTTCATAGCATGATATAGATTTAGATAAAAATTACTCATTTCAACTTTTATGATATTTTTTATTTAAAATTTTTTTTTTTTTTACAATAAGATAAATTAAAAATCTGAGGGGCAAGTTAATATTTTTTTATTAGTGAGTATGTGTGCATATTTTATCTTTTTTAGAAAAATATATTAATTTGACAGCAAAAATTGATTCAGAATTTTAAACTTTTCACTTAAGTAAACAAACTACAAAAATTCATAGTAGAATGAGCAAAATTATGGATTTTTGATTAATCGAAAAGTATGTCAAAATGTCTAATTTTTTGGTTTGTACTTAATCCCCTTAATAAGATTAGGCTGTGCAAGATATTTTCTACAAAAATAGCTCTAATCGCTGTAGGTTGAATTCTGAAACTGAATTAAATATACTATCATAGGATCGAAGGCTTCAGAAGACCTCAGAGCTGTTTCAATTCAAGTGTTTGATAATTCGAAGTGTGCAGTATATACCCAAAGATTTCGGATTGCCATTCAGCCGTTTCACCTATGTGCAGGAACATTTGAAGGAGGCAAAGGAACATGTCAAGTAATTATATTCATTTATATTTCCAATAAAAGAAGAAAAAAATCATTTTAAAAATGTTGATTCATATATAAAAACACAGGTCAAACTTTGAGGGATGATACGCTACCTAAAATAAACACTTTATATTTTTTCACGAATGTATGGGTGGAAGTGACAAATTGATACACAAACACACAAAATGGGACATGAAAGGAAAAAACATTGACTATACTTACAAGGAGCAATCTAAAGGGAATTTTGAGAAAATCGCTTCGCCTCCCAATATACATAGTGTAAGCAAAGAGTTTCTTCAAGAGTTATATTAAATGTCTTTTCTTTTGGATCAAAAACGTACAAATTTTCAACACTGCAGACTTTTGAATAACCAACATCAAATTGTTCATGGGTAAAAAGGTTTCTCAGATCTAACCTAACAGTTTAAAGATATTGTCATTGGTTGATTGGGTTTTGTTGATGGGGGGGGGGGGTCTCCTAACAAAGCTGAACTGATTCTGAATTTAAAGTCTTTTTAACTGGAATGGAGCATTTGATGGAACTATCAAAAATTAATTTTGTGTATTAAACCTTAAGTAAAATAACTAAAATATAACAACAACCCCAGTTTGAAGTATCTGTAGTTCCTAATAGGATTGTTTGTGATAATAAATGTAGGGAGTTTAGTTCATAGATGACAATGCTGAAGCAAACACATCACCAAGATATATTTTAAGTCAAAACAGCACAGCAAAACACACATAAACATTTTCATCATAGTTTCAAAACAAAACATTTCAGTTCTTTCTTCTTGCTTCCTTTTGTTGCCACACCCGAACAGAGAAACTTACCTCTCATGGATTTTGATAGTGGTGCAACAGTATCACTCCAATACAAAAAATAAACACAGCTCCAGCAATTTATTTCACTAATTTAAAAGGTCGCAATCTTAACTTGTAATTAAAATTTTATTTCATGATTTCTTTTTATTCATAAAACTACCCAATTAATGGCTGACATTAATGATATTGACATTAATGATATGAATTGCCATGTCATTAATGTCAATAACAGCCACAAAATAGGGGATTAAGACCTCATCCGAGATCATGTGCCCCGATGACCATTCTACTTCTAGTTTGAAGTATCAGGTAGTTGTACTTACAACACTAGAAATGGTCTGTTTGCACTTACGTTTGAACCACACAACAACAACAAAATCACACAGTCGCCATGAAGCTAGAGTATTGTCAAAGCCGCAGTACCAATGCACCAGCTCAAAAACATAACATGGGCATTTGCTTGAATGTGCCCATACTTCCTTACTGACCAAGTTTACTCTATAACATTATTAAAATAGATTCAGCTTTGATGAAACTTTACCATAAACAGTTTTTTGAATGAATTAAAAAAAATCTCTTAAATCCATTTTAAGGTACAAATCACTATCATCCATAGCTTAAGCGTACCAAATTTCACGCATCAAAATATACATTTCTATTTTTGTGCTACATCACACGCACGCATATCCACTTGTGCACTCTCGCACATATTTTATTATGCTGCTAAGATGCACTTTGTGATAATATAAGTAGATGAAAATTTTTCTTATATGTCATATTTTTTATGTTTATATGTGTCACTTCCCCTATGCATTTGTATAAAAAATATATGCTTTAGTGAGTTGTACTATCCTTCAAAGTTTGACCCATGATTTGGAATCCCCCATGCAAATATAATCATAATTTTTTCTTTAATATATGTCCCAAGATTGATCACATTACAATCTAATTTCATTGTAAAATCAATATGTACAGTATATATTTTTTGATTCTCTATTTCCATAGGGGGATTCTGGCGGTCCTCTCGCATGTAAGACAGAGCGGGGCTGGGTTTTGGCTGGGCTCACCTCTTTTGGTTCAGGTTGCGCTAAACGTGGCTTTCCAGATGTTTATTCTCGGGTGTCTCATTTTTTGTCATGGATCAAACAAATGAGAGGGTATTGATTTCATTTTGGGATTGAGTATAGGTCTGTAGCTTTGTGAAACATGAAATAATCTTCTATGTAACTGCATTTTCTGAATTGGGTCCAAGTAAATCTGTGTAATATTGTCATTATTGCGTGTAACATACAATGAGCTGAACTCTGAGGCTTCTGTTTGTTTTACTTTTTTTTAAAACTAGTGTATCTTATGTTTTTAAAGTTAATATGGTTGATTCAATTGAGTAAAATATTCTGTTAAATTGATGTATTTTGCTTAAAATGTGTTTGTTGTAACAAAATTGTAATAAAGAATTTTTATTTATTATGGGAATCTGTTTTTTTCTCTTGTTGATATCATAATGATGCTTCAACTTTTTAGAAAATTTCATTTTATGAAGTAATCAATAAGTTAGTATGCTTTAATGAATCTCAAAAATAAAGATAGCAGCAATAAAGTACATCCTGTCAATGTCTGTAAGATAACCTTAAAATCTGACGTATAACACGCATCTTTACTTTCAAGCTGCAATTTTTAATTTTTGGGTATATTCGCCATATAATGCCTGAAATGTATGTGCGCAATGCTCTTAGGTTTTGAAGACATTTATTAGAGGTATTATTCCAAGCTTTAGAAAAAAATAGTACACTTCTAGAAAAACAACCCTTTAAGTTCATAAGGAATATCATTTCTTTTAAATAATCACTATTTCAATTCACGCAGGAGTCTAATTTTTTTCGATGGTCATCTTTTTTTATTATTTTTAAACCTCTCATTATTATACCCGGCGTACAACACGAACCCGTATAAACTTCGATCTAATTTTTTTGTTAAAAGTATGCATTATACGCCGAATTTTACGGTATACATTAAAGAGTACGTTGCTTTTATAATAAAATGAACCTCTGCGAGATTTAAAATTTTTTTATACTGTGCTGATTTATAAAATATAATCCTTCAGACAACATAGGATTTAGTATTTCAAGTGCAATTTAATTCTCTTTTACAAATTTTGGAATTTTTCCGAAATCCTGGCAGAACTATCAAAACTTACATTCATATGAATAATTCATCTTGAATGAAGAATTATCTCTAAATATGCGGAAAATATTTTAAAATTTCAAAAAAAAAAAAATTACCATAAGCTTTTTATTGTTCTAAAAAACTTTTAACTAAAATCCCTCATGTGTTAAGTAGTAACAGAAAAAAAGTATGATTCACAAAAATTAATGTAACAAACTTTTAGTTTGGCAAAATTCATAACGTGTTTTATAATCCTATTCAAACGAATTTTTTAAAAGCAAGTTCTTACGATCATGTTTTTGTAACAACTGTGTAAGAATTTAAAAATTTCCAAAAGTCTTAAAACTTCAAAAAATAATAAAATCATAAAAACTTTAAAAAATGCTAGTTTTGTTATATTTCTGCACATTAATGTTTGCTAGAATTTTATTCAAATTGAAATAATTTTGCTTATTACGAGATTTACGATGATAAAATAGAAGGAAAAAAATAAAATGGGGGGGGGGGGGTTCAAACATTTTCACTTAATTTGATATTCTGTAAATTTTTATTGATAATGCAAATATTAGACATTTAAAATGATAAAAGTTTTGAAAAGTGTCGAAATTTTTTAGACAGCTTTAAAATGTCTCATTAAAAAAAATATGTAGGAATAATACGTTAGCATCATCAGATGAAATGACATACAAGGAACTGAGGCAGTAATTATCGAATATAAAAAAGTACCGTATTTATTCGAATCTAAGCCACCATTGATTCTAAATCTTATCCTAAATCCTCAACATTTTTTGTGAAAATGAAAAATAGTGTAATCAATATCCAATTTTACGAAATTAAAATAAATTTAAAAAAAAGAACTAATAAGAAGTGAATAATTAGTTATTTATATATATATATATATATAAACTTTTAAAAGCATACATGAATCTGTAATTGCTCTAATTTCTCCATCCAACGATTTTTTCCCCTTCGATTCTAAGCCGCATCCGATTTTCAGTAGCATTAAAATTGGAGAAATAGTGCGGCTTAGATCCGAGTGAATGCGGTATACTTTATTGTTAAATCAAATGTTTTTGTTTTAATTACTAATAAAATGTTAGGATTTTCACTATAGTTTAGGCCAGAGGCTCCCAAACCTTTTTGTCCTTGCCATGTTTTTCGGTTTGGGGTAGACCCCTGCTTAATTAATATTGAATTTTTGCAAATTTACCAACTTAAATGTCTTTTGACAGATGGTACTGCTACTCCTACTTTAAAAGAACTAAATTTCTAACTGTAATGAAGTATATTGTTTAAAATTTAAAAAGCACATGTTAATTAAATTAAAAGTTAATTAATAAATGAAACTGTTAAATAAACTAACTAAACAAAACACAAATGATTTTAATGGGAGGGATGAATCTCTAGCACTACAATATCAAATTTTCAACATTTGGTATCAATCTTGTCGGATTTAACCTTAAATCTCCTCTGTTAGTGTCCACTTTTTTTTTTGTTTGTTTTTTTGTTTTGGAGATTGGCAACCACGCTGAAACTCTTTCACACTAGGAAAAGCAATGAAAAACTTCCTCACGATATTCCATAAGTCAGGACAAATAACAGGTTTGACTTTTTAAAGCCAACATTGCTGGCTTTCGTTTATAGACTTAAAGATCTTCGGTAGTGCTTATTACGATGAGTTCCTATTGTAATGTGACATTTTTCTTTCAATATGACCATATGAATTCATTGCCTATTGTGTGGTATTGCCATAGTCAAAATATTCTCAAACCTTGTTTCAAAATATGAATAAAAGGCTTTTAAATGCTGAACGTAGGTTAAAACGTTCTGACAGATTGTCTGTGACAAATTTAGACCTCCATTATCATAATTCCTTAGCTTAACTCGGGGAAGAAAAGTTGAAATGTTCTTGCTTTAATAAAATTTATGCTGTCACCTTGTAAATGCAAACTAACCTCATTAAATTTAGTAAATAAAACTGTTAAAAAAACGGTAAAATTTGGTTTCCACTTGATTATAATTTTTTTTTTTAAATTAAATTCACGGTCTAGTTTAATGAGAGCCTCTATCATAGACCCCTATTTACACCTCATGGACCCCCAAATTAATTTTGGGCTGGTGTAGACCCCTTGGATGTCGTCATAGACCCCTAGGGGTCTATATAGACCACTTAGGGAATCACTGGCTTAGACTATTTCGCTTCGTTATGCCTTTTGATGTGAGTAATGTTCATCTGTGATTTTGAAGTTGGATGCGTATAATTAGACTATATAATAACATGTTTTAATATTTCATGCATTCATTGTGTTAAATAATTGGAGCACTAATTCTGAATTTTGTTCTCAATGCGTTTTCAACTGATTCACACAATTTCTTTTTATAACTACCGTGCATACATATTTTTTAAAAAAATTATATCAGTTTAAAATTTATCTGAAATGTACATTTATATAAACCAAATTTTCTGTTGAAATTTTTTTCGTTTTTCAGCAATTTTAAGAACATTGAATATAATTGTGTTAGCTATTGTATGCCTCTTAAAATGTTTAGAAGCTCAATAAAGCGATATTTTAAAATGTGTTAAAAAATCAATAAGTTAGTTTTTAAATATTAACTCATTGGATTTTATTTTTCACGAAAAATGATAATTTTTATACCAACTTATCTCAATCAGACAAGAAATTTTTTTGTGGTGTTAAGTTCAAGATGATTACTTAAGAGTTTGTTTGTGTTGACCTTAAAGAGGTAAACGAATTCATGAGATAATTCTCTGAGAAAGTCAAGGTATTCAAGACGTGTGAGACGACATTGGCGTCGTAAGGCTGATGACCTGAAAGTGTCATCAAAATAAGCTTTCAACCTATTACTTCAGGTTAAAACTGGTTTTCTTAACTTGTGCTGAATTCCGGAAGCTATAAAAGTGACCTCTCAGTTTGTTTGTTGAGCTATAGGCATTAATTCAACACTTAAAAGGTCACAAGTAAAAAAAGAAGAAAAAGGCTTCAAAAGTAAAAAAAAAAAAAAAAAAATTTGCTTGTTATGAATGAAATGAATTTAATTGAAATATATTGTTTAATAAGAATATTTTTTATGCTATTAGGAAAAGCGAATGATATTGTTTGACTTCATAGATTATTAAAGATAATTAGCATAAAAAGATTATTAAAGATATAAAGCATTTCCGTTTTTTCGTGTTTTTGGTTATTAGAAATTTCGCAAAAAATGTTATTTATTAATTTCAACTGTTTTTTTTTAAAATTGGTTGCTATACATTACTGATTTTCCCCTAAGTAATAGAGCGTTACATGTTTTTCAAATATTGCTCTAAGAAATAAAGATGTTGATTTTTTAAAAATCCTTTTTTAAGCAAATGAAAAAAGAAAGAAACCGTTAAAATCGAACGCTCTATCCGATCAGACAAGAATATCGATAAATTTTGTATCATTTTATTTAAATTTCTTTTGATCAAAAAGGATGGTTTAAATAAAGATTTTAGCCATAAAAGCACAAAAAATTACTCTAAATGACAATGAAAATGCAACACCAAGAAAGAATGGCCAAAGAAACAACAAAAAAACTAAGCAAATTTCTGAGTAGGTACACTTTACTAAATAATAAAAATGATGTAAAATGCTCAGCTCTCCGGCTTTTATAGAGTACGATGTAGAGGAAGCGGCTTTTTGTTGTTGTTGCTAATGCCACCTCTCTGACTTAGTCAGATCGAGGCCCACGAAATTCATCATGGCATCGGGCTATATTGTACACCTGTCGTTAGCCGTAGCTTTGAGCACCATGCAGGTGACAGTACGTTTTGGCTCGGTTCCACCCCAATTTTGAGGGAGAACACCCTTGGAGTGGTCAGGGGTTTCCCACCTCTCTTCCCCTTCCACCAACCACACGAGAGGACTTGCGGGTCGACGGCTATTTAGAGTACCCCCATGCCGCGAAGGCACTATACATTTACAAACATCCATGTCTTCTCCGGGATTCGAACCCAGGCCCTACGGCACAGCAGCCAGCGTCGCTAACCACTATACCGGATGGGCGACGGAAGCGGCTTGTAAAATGGGCAATGGGCAATGCGCATTCCGTCATTTCTACCAGGAAAATAATTGTGGAAATTTGTTTCGTGACAGAGAATATAGGCAATAGCAGAAAATATCAGGCCTTCGCAAACGGAGGGGATTACAGAAGATAGAAAATTTTAGAACAGAGATTTCTCGTTATTGGACAGAGGAAGGCAAGTTGGTCCGTACGTCAAATTCCAACTTGCCCTCACTTAAACATTCCCTGTTGAACTGGCTGTAAGGAAGACGAATGGAATGAGGAAATGAAGCAAGTTTTAGGGGTGCCTGTGCAGCCAGAGTGAAGTCAACACGCGTAGATCGACTCATTCACCAACAAGGGGTAGTAGCCCCTGCAAGTGACTTTTACAGCAAGTGCAAGACATCCTTGATGTTCCCATATCGACTTGAACCGTCGCCAGTCGATTAGTTGCTGGGCCTACACTCAAGGCATCTGTTCAGATTGTCACTGACTCCACAGCATAGAAGACTCCGTTCTAAATGATGAAAGTTTAGAGTAATGTGGACGACAGAATGATATAGAGTCTTATTTTCAGACGAATCATGCTTCTATTTCTTTATTAATAATCTACATGTACGAATGTGATGCCGACGGAGTGACATGTCCACCCGGTGACATTTATAGAACGCTCCACTGCGCAACAACGTGGCATTATGATTTGAAGTGCCATTGCGTACGATAGCAGGTCATATTTGATTTGTACGAGTATTTAGGACACTAGGATTGTAAAGCTCAGCTTTTTCTATTTTATAACTGCATGGCGAAGAATGATTTAACTCACTTTCCGCGTTTAAAATCCATGTCACCTGTGAGTGAGAATAAACTAAAAGATTTCAGTCAGGCGTTGAAAAAACTTCACACAGAATTTGAAACTAGGTTTCAAGATTTTAAGAACATTCAATCATCGCTAGATGTTTTCTAGATGCCGTTTAATGTAGACCCGGAAAATGTACCTCCAGAATTGCACTTGGAAATTATTGAAATGCACTGTAGTACCCCTTTAAAGCAATTGTTCTTGAATTCCACAAAACTAGATTTTTATGGAGCACTGCCGAAAGCTGAATTCCCAAAGATGATTGCTCCCGCCCAGAAAATTATGACGATGTTTGTGTCGTCTTATGTGTGCGAACAGACTTTTTCGACCATGAAATTGCGGAAAAACTCAATCAGAAACCGATTGACTGATGAACACCTTTTCGTACTGCTGAAAGTTGCTTTGTCACAGCTGGAACCTGCTTTAGAAAATATTATGGAAAATCTCTCAAAAACAATTCCATATATTTCACACGTCTAACATGTCAAGGTCTTCGAATAAAAAAAGTTAAAATAAATATTATTTAAGGTAAAAAGTAATTTGTAATATTTGTGTGTAATGCTGTAATGTTTTTATAACATTATGATTAAAATCTTTAACACAAAATGCATTTTTTTCTATAATTCTGGCCCTTCTCCAGAATTTCTTAAACTTTGTGGCCCCCCATTAAAAAAGTTTGCCCATCACTGAACTAAATAATCCCCAGACATTATTCCAATCTAATTTGATTTATTAATTCTTATTAATATATGAAACAGACAAAACACAATTCTAATTAAGATATATAAACAATGGTAGAGTGCAGAGGTGAGATACTCAAATGCGGAGATAATATTACAGAACCTCAACTGAATCTAAGGCGTTCATTTACAACTACGTGGCACACTAATAATCAGCTTTTACTTAATCAAATTACGATACCTGAATCCTTAATGCTTCGGATCCTTCACGGGAAACTTCGTGGCCGCGGTAGCCAAGTGGTGTAGGCATCGGATCGGGTCTAGCGTGTCATGAGTTCGATCCCAGTACCGCTGAAGACCCGCCGTGTAGGGGCGTGATGTACGTTAAATCTGTTGAGAGCTCAAACGTCCTCCCGTTGGTGTGGTGTGGTAGTTAGGAGAGGGGTTCCAGCTCAGGTGTCGTCCGCGTCACTTGACCATGGTTCAAAATTACGCGGACCGTCCCCAAAAGCCCTCGTGTAGCTGAACAGTGGGACGTTAATATTCACTCACTCACGGGAAACTTCAGGCACTTTCTTTAGCTTGATCAAATGACGATGGCTCCACTCTCTGTAATATTTAATTCCAATGCTTTTCAATCTCCACTAACCACTTCTACTTGCGTACATCAAACGTATCAACTTCAGCTTGTAAACAACTACATGTTAACAGATCGCTTGCTTCACTTTACTTCACTTAACTTGTGACGGGGCTATCCGCGAGAATCTATTACTAATCCGCTTGGGTAACTTTGGGGCCAGCATTTATTCTATTTCACAGTCTCTTCGGGAAAAACACGAGATAGTTATATGCTAATTAGTTTGACTATATAAAATCTAGATTTCGTAAATGTTAGGGAGAAGGAGTTGCCAAGCTGTACGTAAGTATCGTCGGTGAATTACTTCAACGAACTTAGCGCGCATTTGATGGTGATCAATTATTAAAAGTAAAGTTAAATCATTGAGGGAAATAAATTTAGTACCGACCTGAGGTTAGTAAGAGTTCGTCTCCTTGTCTATTTTGATAACTGAGATTACTTAGACGGGAATATTAGATTTGAAAGTTAGATTTGAGAGTATCGGATTTGAGTATTAGGATTAATCTAGGTATTTGGCAATCACTCCGAGGTTTCTACTTATAAATTGAACTTGTGCTTGTTATTTGTGTTTGTCTGCCTTAAATAAATATTTGTTGCTATGCCTTTTGTTGGTGATGATATGTTTCCTCCTACACTTAGAGGCGCGTCGGGCAGTGTGAACTCAGTCCAAGATAGGACTGGGACACGACAAACTTAACTTGACCTCTGACTTCACCTCCCTTTAACTCGTGAAAACCGAATTTATATAATATTCCTCATTTACATAAATCGCGTTTGGTTTCTCGATGAAGGTTTGTTGAAATAATTATTTTGTTTTAAAGAAAAAAGAAGAAATTAGTAGAAACGCGTATAAATCCGTCACAAAGCATGTTTACAATACGAACAATGCATCGCCGCTCGACGTCAAAAACGCAACAAGTGATTGCAACAGGAATTATATTTGAAGTTGAGGCCACGTAGGTCCCAGCACAGCCGACATACACGGATGAAGGATTGATGCACGACTTCAAACAAATCCGGTGTGCTGGCCATGTCAGCTGAAGCGACAACAATCCGTGCCGTGACATCATCCACTGTAGCCACCGACGTCTCATACACAAGCGATTTAAGGTGTCCCCAGGAAAAGAAATCCAAGGGATTGAGTTCAAGGGAGCGTGGAGACCAAGTAAGAGGTAGCATAGCGGTGGCTACGCACAACAATTGAAAAATGTGCTACCGTGCCATCGTGTATGAATCGCACGTTCTGGTGTACAATGGCCAGTACTCCCTATAGCAACTCCGAGAGAAGTAGAAAATATGCATAAGAGAGATCGGTTTTCTTCCACCCTACCACGGTGTAGTGTAGATGTCGCAGGGAAATGATGAAATCGGGGATCTGATCAAGTCCCTAAGGGATATGATCAATTCACGGAAGATGTTAAGGTATCCGACTACCCTAGAATTGTGAATTTTGCCAGAAATTGACAAATTTTTTAATGATTTTATTTTATAGATCATCTTATTAGCTTTATAAAAATATCTAGTTTATCATTTTCTGTTCACTAGAACAAAAACTACAAGTGTTTTAGTAAAAGTAGATGCCGTTACTTTAAGCAAGATGTCATACTTTAAAACGCGTTTGACTGGAAATGTCATTTTTTGAAAATAATCAAACGTGGCCAGCGATTGCTTAAAAAGTTTTGAAAATAATTCACTGAAATTTTTTGTGCAGGTTCTGTATAATAGTAGAAGTGTTTTAATCTTCAGATTTATCAATCAATGCTTTATTACGAAATTTACAGTCCCTTATGTGAATATAATCACTGTTTTTTTAAGCAATTTCATATAATAACTAAGATAAAGTGCTCTAGTTTTTGTAAAAATTAAAATATCTCTTATCTTTAAGGTCATTTCAACAATGAATAGCATTGCAACACATCAGAATTGAAAAACTGAAAATTTGTTCATAAACCTTTGGTACAGAATGGGCCGCGTTTATGTAATTTTTTGTCAATTTGTGCCCATTTTAGTTATAATAATTTCTTTTTTCTTCTCAATTTTAGCATATTTTTCTTAAAATGTACTAGAAAAAATCTAAAAACAACAAAGAAATCCACACATCTCCATTTTTGAAAAAAAAAGTTGTCGCAACCAGTCAGTCACCTTAAAATAAAAACTCTTTGGGTCATTTCCCTGCAGAAAGTCAGTGATTTGATAAAATCCCAGAACTGCTTTAGTGAAATGAGGAAATAATAATGCTAAAAGAGATTAAAAGTATTTTTTTAGTCTTATTATTTGTGTCTTATTAAATGTCGAGTAAGTAATACAACAGTGATGAAAATACAAATTATTGATTTAAAACTAGTTAACAAAAGAGAAATTGATACTTTAGCTGATATTTTTTTTAAGAAAGCATTTTTTAGTAAACCTTTAAACATTTTTTTCATGAATGTAGTTAATTAATAGTTTAAAATGTTTATTCAATTTTATTAAAACACGTTGTTGATTTGTGGAATCTTGAGTTACAAAATACGTTACTTTTTTTTACAAGCAAATCTTTTTGCTTTACATTGTAATTTGCAGGGCCGGACCGTAACCTTTAGGGGCCCTGGGCTAAGAATACCTGGGAGCCCCCTAAATATTTCAAAATTTTGCCATCTTCCTAAAAAAAATTTAAATATACGAAATTCTCTCTTAAGGTTTTTTAATTTTATTTCAAACAATTTAAATACGTTATAAACAATAACATAATTTACAAAAAAAAAAAAAAAAAAAAATTCTACACTTTTGTGTTGCAAATTCTTTCATTTGCCATCACATTTTAAGTCTTTAGTGAGGTCAGTATTAATAGAATTAAGTCTAGTATTTGTGTGTGTCATTGTTGTTCTATATTTCTATATAGGACATTTTAGTGAATGAACGTTTCGCTTCACTAGTAATAAGGAGCGTTATAAAAATCTTTAAAACGGTATACAGATTTGGAAAAACGTCAACAAGTTTATTTACAAAAATTAAATTTAACATATCAATACAAGTATAGGACAGCTCAGTTTGTTTGTTTTAGATAAGTTTTGAGTTAAACACCTTCATTTACTAAATGTTGGTCTACGCCATAGGTGGTCAACCTTTTTCAGAAGAGAGCCACAATTTGATAAAAAATAATTATGTGTGCCACTTCCAACTTTTCCAGCAAATAAATATGGAAAACTAAAAAAAAAATGCTACTTATTGGTTTATAAGGGGATTCTTACGCAAATAGCACATTTTTTTACTGTAAGTCTATTTAGTCGAAATTTAAAAGTAATATAATAAATAAGGCGTAAGTATGAACTTATTGTTAATAAACTTTTTACAAGTTCAATGAGTTGCTTAGGTATAAAAAAAACAAGTAACTTGAATAATTTAATTTTAAAAAAATTATAATTAAATGCATAGAACTTACTTAATGAGGCTTTTGAATTTTTAACAACTTTTTCTTATCAAGTCATATTAGGATTAGCTGTTGCAGATGCTAACAAAATGAGGTTATTATAGATATATATCAAATAGTTTTGAGTAATATTTATTTTATTATGTTTTTGCAGTAAACATTTATTCACAAATATATTTGGATCCAAATTTTGGGGGTTTTGCCTGAGACAACCCCATTTCAATAAAATTGTAAAAAATAGTTATTTATAATTATCTGTATAAAATTTTAAAATTTTTCAATAAGTCTTAGCGTGCCACTGTTACAACTCCACCGTGCCACATCGTGGCCCACGTGCCGTGGGTTGGCCACCCCTGGTCTACGTCATCTGAATAGGGAGTACACTCTCCAGGTCGACTTTCTCCTTACTTTGATCTTGCAAATCCATCAAAAATTTAAATATCTTACTATATTCTGCATATACTTGACTTCTATTTAAATCAAGGGTTAGCTTATCTAACGAAACAATAAGCGTGTCCCTTTTAAATTGTTTTGTCCCACACAGAGCTTTTTCTGTTGATTTATCTGCAAATTTTGAAATATCCCATCTCTTGTTCACATCACTATATTCTGTTTCTGCACTAGGACTTAATTTTTTTGGTTGCGTCTTGATACTCCTTTAGTTCTTGATCTGATTCATGTACATTGCTTAGAAACGTTATTAATGACATAATTAACTTATTTCCTTCACAGATGTCCAAACCAGGGGTTTGTAATCTTTTGTTAACTGATTTAAATATTTCAAAAATTTCTTCCTAAAATATAATTAAAATGACAGTTTCGAGTTTTATTAATTTATTTATAAAAATTGCTGCGTTTTTTCAAAAATTAATTTTTTAAAATTTTTGTTGCCACTAAATGCTTTTACAATATGTTATTACAATAATTTACCAATGTTTATGTTATTACAATAATTATTTTTTAAGGCTTCAACAGCATCAAAGTGACCAGACTATCTGATCCGAATTAAGCTTTTTAAGGTAAATTTCAGTTTAATTTCACGATTTAGAAGTTCCCATCTACGGGTCGAAGCAGAAAAGAAAACATATATTTGTTGCACTAAACCAAAGAAGTTCACTATTTCAGTTTCAACCTTAACTGATTCTGCACCAACCAGACTAAGAGAATGTGCGGCACATAATTAGCGAATTTATTTATTTTTTTCTTTTAGAAGAACTTACACACCATTATATCAACCGGACATATTGGCAGAGTTGTCAAATGACTGTCCCCTACAATTATCCAATAGCAGTCAATTTGTTTCTAAAAATTCTTGTAGATAATTAAATAAGTATAATCCAGTGTAACTACTAATCTTTATTAATGAGACACATCTTTCATACACTTTCCCCCGAAAACAATATCGTAGTACAATATCAAATTGGTCATTGTGGGACAAATTTGGGGTTGAATCCATCACAATTGAGCAGTACTTTGTGTAAATGTTATTTGAGTTGTAATTGTTTTAATGATTTGCTTGCCCATGATCTCCATTATTTGCTAATGTATCGTTTTTGATAAGCACCATATTAACGAGTTTGTTCGTAGTTCTCGCTCTTCAATATGTTCATAAATGAATGGGTCGAACTCTGCTAGCAGTTCCAGGGCACTCATAAAATTATCATTATGAGGAGAACCAAAATCTTCCTCGGAATTTCTAAATGCTAAACCTCATATAGCCAAATACTGTACTACTGTAATAACACGTTTGAGAACATTGCGGTAATATTATATTGTACATCTTTTCTTAGTTGCTCCTGTAACTGTTTATCTAACAAGGGGAGGGCACGACTAAGGAAATTCATTTGGGGACGGGATTTTGAGTAATACTAGTACTCCTTTAGGGTATTGAACCGTCACTATAACAACGCCGAACAGACAAACAGTTCCGAGAAAATAGCCTTCGAAATTCGTACTTAGATTTTATACAATTAAGTTTTTTTCAGCTCCAGTGATGCAGTGACGTAGGTGGTAGTGCACCTGCATTCCGCGTGGTCTGTCAGGGTTCGAGTCGCGCGATCGACTTGCTTTTTTTAAAATTCATTTATATAATTATTTTTACAAAAAATAAATTTATTTAAAAAAGGCCTGTTAAATATTTTATGTAATTAATTTATATTTTAAAAACTAAAATAATTACTATAATTAAATAAATATTTATATTATATTTTATAAATATATATTAATTATTATAATATTATTAATAAATAATATTTATTATAAAAATATATTACATTAAATGATATTTTATATAAGTATTTTGCATTTTAAAAAGCAAAATAATTACAAATAGTTTTATAATATGTAAAATTGTTTATATTTTATTATTACAATTATTTTATAAAAAAAATATTTGATAAGAAAAATTATTTAATTGTAAAAATAATTCAATGAATTGGGAAAAAAAAGCAGGTCTCTCTATCATGCAACTCGAACCCTGACCAATCACAAAAAATGCAGGTGCGCTATCACCTATATGCCAATGCATCGATAGAGCTGATTAAAAATTAATTGTATAAAATGAATTGTATAGTATGAATTTCGATTGATATTTTCTACAAATTGACTGTCCATTCGGCACTATTACATTGAGGGTTAAACATCCTAAAGCAGTGGTCTTCAAACTGTGTTCCAAGGAACCCTGGGGTTCCACAAGGCATACTCAGGGGTTCTACGAGTCACAATAAGAAATCTTGAAGAAATAAATATGTATGAAAAATCGATTCACGTTCTCTATGAAGTTTATAAGTTGCAAGTATCTAAAGCTCATCGCCCCCTCCCCCTATTCCTTAAAGCTGAAAATTTTATTTATATATAATAACTTAATATATTCTTCCCACTAGATTGTGAATATTCTATTGTTTACTATCTTGGGTTCCACGAAATAATTTTATACTTATTAGTTAGCACAATGTCTTGCAAACTAAATAGTTTTCTAATGGAAAATGCACCTTTTTTACATTTGGGGAAAACACCTATAATGAAGGAAAACAAACAAAACATGTTAAAACAGAGTTGATGTTAAAATCTAAATTTAAGCAGGAACAGCTTCTAAATTTCAGGTTTCAATTCTCTCTCATGCAAAATACACGGGATTTCTTACACATCTATAAGCATCTTTATGCAATTCAGAACATTGTGCTTAAGTGAAATATATTTCTCAACGTAAGTCGTTACAAAAACAAAGTATAAAAGCAAATTAAACTCAAAATAAGTAATGCGATTGCATTTAATCTCAACAGACCTAGACTTCGACCGTGTGAAAAAAAAAAAAGGAAGCACGTATCTCAATTTCTAAATATAATGCATGGATAAGTGACACTTGTGTGAATCATATATTAATATTATTAAAGAGTAAATTAAATTAACAAATTTAGATTAGAATTTTTTTAATAATAAATACAAATACCTTTTTAAGTACTTTTACATGAAGTGCCTTTAACATGTTGAACTACTTTAAATATTACTTTGAGACATATTCTTCGACGTATGTGTTTGGAATTGGGTTCCACGAAAACACTTTCTAGTTCAAGTTCCACGAAAGCACTTTCAAGTTCCAGGAGCTACACGAAAGCACCTTCGAGTTCTAGAGGTTCCGTGAGTTGAAAAAGTTTGAAGACCACTATCCTAAAGGAGTACTGTTAATACACAAAGTCTCGTCCCCAAATGAATTTCCTTAGTCATGCCCTCCCTTTGTAAAACAGACTTATTTTCTTTTCATGTCAACCAAACTAACACTGAATTTTTATGTTCAATAGAATTTTCCTGATTTTCTAAACAACTTGTTAAGTGTTTCCTATCAGAGAAGTCGGGTGTGTATTGAGAATTTGTTTTAGAAAAAAGTTTGCAGGTCAAACAAAAAACACTACCAATACTGGTTGAATAACATAGCCAAGATCTTTCCAGCACTTGGCTATTTTTAAGTTTTTAATGAAATGATTATTGGAAAATGATCTCTTTTGTGCTTTGTATTCTCTTACCGAAACAGAATATATATTTGGATTTTTATTTTGAAAGTAACTCATTTCACGTGAAAGGATACAATCAATAAAATTTTTTCTTTGCGATTTAGGCCACGAACCCATCAACGTATTTCTCAAACCCAACATTGCCTAAACACTTTCGGCTGGGACATTATTGATATTCTCTGGCTGAAAAATATATTTTTCAAAAGGCTGCTGGTTATCGAGATCTTGCACATTTTCCTCATTAATATTTGCTTGTTATATTTCTCCGGTTTCTTTGGCTAAGTTCCTTTCCTTTTCACTTCAATGGCGTAGTGTACACCCCTGAAACCTCGCATTGCGGGACCCAAAGGTTCTAGGGAGCCCAAAGCCTATGTTATACTATGGTTTTTCAATCCTTTGTAAGATCCGTTTTGGGGCCCAAAACCTGATTGCACCTATTGCACAAAAATAAATGGCTACAGAAAAAGTGCCACTACGTTTGTATAAGTGCTCGATGCTCATCGGCATCGTCCTATGATAGAGCCTCTGTCTATTAATTATGAATTTCCGCGTATTCGGTGGTAAGGCGGAAGAACAAAAGTAAATTGTGCTCTTGCCCTCGAAAATAAAAATAAATTTAGTATGGTATTTTGGTTATTTTTTACTGCTTATTATTTTATTACTATTTTGATTGTAAGCATCTTTTTCTGTTTGTTATCGTCAACGGGGATCAGGGGCCCCTAAAACCCGAGGGCCCCTGGGCTGCAGCCCATTAAGCCCATACGTAGATCCGGCCCTGGTAATTTGGATTGTTCACTGGAACACTTCTTAAATATTTGATCTTCAAAGAAAGTTAATTTTCTTGAAATCTCATGCAGACTTAGATTAATGTGTGGAACTGCTTAGGTAAATGTGTTGTTATTTGAAGAGCGTTTCGAGGTAGCCAATCTTTTATACTTCCAAGTGAGGTACCAATTTGGTATAAATTATTGTTTAAAATTTAATACGATTCCCCCAATGTTATTTTGATCTGATAGTCCTCTATCTAACTTAGGTACATGCACCGAAACTCTGTGGATTTCACTAACGCACACACATCTTTAAACTTCTTCAATGTTTAAAAACTTTTTTCATGTTTTCAGCAATCTTTTCAGGTGCTTTGCAGTATTTTAACTTTGTTTTTAGTGCAGTCTCCTTTTTGATACAAACAGCATAGAATTTTTGATCCATATCGTTCTTTTCTTACTGTATTTCCACATATTGCTTGCACCGGATTTCTACAAATGTCACATGAATGGATTTCAGTTGATTCTATTCTCCAAAAAACACAACGTGCTTTGTTGTTGCTTCCCTTTCTGATGCAAATAACTCTACAGATGTTTCAAATGTTGAACCAGAAGTTGAAGTAGAGTTGTCTTATTGTCGATAAAGAAATTGATTCAATTTCTAGTAGATCCTCTAAATCTATAATCTTTTTGAAGAGTAAATCAGCTGTTGGTTGATCATGTAATATTAAAGTGCTATTGTTAATTGACTTAACTATTAATGTGTGAATCATTTGAAGTTTAAGAATTGTAAATCAATTTAGTGAGATGCTTGTAGATCTTTCGAAGCTGAAGCGCCGTTGCTATTTTCTAAAGAAACTTCTGGTAAGTCTTTTGGTGTCAAAATAGTATTATAGTCCTTCTAACTGAGAAATAGATCCAAATCCTCTTCAGTAAAAATTTTTCAAGCAATTTTTTCAAAAAATATCTAGATTAAATTCCTGTTTATGGTTCTGTTCCACATAAAGCTTTGCAAGATTTTGCGTTTAATGGTTTGATGAAAAGAGGAATTCTCTTTTGGAATTGAACAAAGTGATAACTTATAGCCCGATTTTTTGTGGGATTTTCTATTAACCAAGCACTTAACATAGCTTCAACATCTTCATTTGATCGCTCAACGGATACTTGATTAGCTGGATGTCCAGGTCTACTATTTATAATTTTGCACGTTGTCAAGGGGCTTGTTAATTCTTGTATGACAGCAGCTGTAAACTCACGACTCTTTCGCTTTGTAGTGTATGAGGGAACAAAGTACTTCCAAAAATATTTTAGTAGCCCCATTGCTATTTCAGAAGATCTGTATGAAGTCAACGGTCAAAGAAAGCTGAATTTCGTCTCTTGGTCCTGGTAGTTTAATAGTCATTTGTAATTTTTATCTGGGGTCGACTGTAAGTCATATAAATTAACTTGACCACATTAACTGAAGTAGCTAAATACAGTTGGGTAAACAACGATTCCTTTGTTTGGAAAAATATGTTTTGACTGACATACTTTGCACAGCTTTAAGAACTCCAGTATATCTGAAGTAGGTATTAGATATTTCGATTTCAATCTATACAACATTTTATCTTTTCCTCCGTGGCAGATTGACTTATGTGTTTCCAGAAAAATGTGATAAAAATTTTCTGCTAATATTTTTACTACTGGATCGGATTCGGCAATTCTCTTCAAAATCAGACTTCCATAGCATCGTATTTTTTTCCATAATAGAACTGTTTATTGGTCTTTTCGAGTTTAAATTGTGGTGTTTATTTTAATTTATAAATGGTTATTGCAGCTTTTTCTGTCCTTTCGCAAGTCTACAAAGGTTTTCTTTTTCAAAAACGTTCCGATAGTTTCATTAAAATGTTCTTCAGATACAAATTTGGTCAGATTTTTTTGTATCTGAACTTATTTTTAAGAAGGTAGGCATTTAAAAAGTACTCGAAATATAGAAAACAGTAATAAAAATACACGCAACCTATTTCTCGCATATTGTTAGGGTACTTGTCGGCACGGATGCCGGAGGAGCGTGAAGAGGAGTTATATAAAAGGGAATGGTAAGCGAAAATAGAGCTGCGCGAGTTCTCTGATTTGCTCATTTCATCTTTTCACTAAAAAAGCTCTGGAATTTGATCAAATCACTGACTTTCTTGAGGGAAATGATCCGAAGAGTTTTTGCTTTAACATCTTCCGTGAATTGATCATATCCCTTAGGGATTTCTAATTTCATCATTTCCCTGCGACAAAGAGACGAGTTAAAGAGCGTCCACTATAGAAGCTATAGTAGACATTCGTTTAACTCAGAGGTTCCCAAACTTTTTTGTCTCATACACCCCTTGCCATGTTTTTCGGTTTTAAGTAGACCTCCTATTTACCTAATAATCAAATTTTGAAAGTTTATCAACTTAAATATCTTTTTGTCAGCCGGTATAGAGCTGTACTTACTTTAAAATAATGAAACTTCTAACTGTCATGAAGTATAGTTTTTAAAACCTAAGACACACATGTTAATTAATTAAATAAAAATTTAATTAATACTTAAAATAACTGTTACATAAAGCAATTGAGCAACAAACAAATGCTTTTAATGGGAGCGATGAATCTGGTGCTTCATCCAATCTGGTGTAACTAAAATTTCTAACATCCGTTTCTAAATTTTACTTTAAGATCTTCTTAGTGCTTATTCTGATCCGTTCCTCTTGTAATATGACATTTATTTTTTCTGTCAATGTAACTATATTATTTAATTGCCTACTCTGTGGTATTACCACATATATAGTCAAAACATTCTCAAACCTAGTTTCAAAGTCTGAATAAAGGACATTTAATTGTTGAACGTAGGTCAAAACGTTCTTTTCCTGGCAGATAGTTTGTGACAAATTGAGAAACTAGAAAAATTCAGGACATCCAACATTATACACTCCTTAACTTAATTATGGCAAGAAACATCGAAATGATGGTCCTTGTAACTGCAAATTAACTTCATTAAATTTAGTAAATAAATTTGTTAAATAGGTAAATCTGGTTTCCACTTGATCAAATTTTTTTAAAAATTAAAGCCATGATCTGGTTTAGTGAGAGTCACTATTGTGGACCCCCAATTAAATTTCATGGACCCCCAAATTATTTTTTCGCTGACGTGGATCCCTTGTCTGTTGTCATAGACCCCTGGGGGTCTATATAGACCACTTTGGGAATCACTGGTTTAACAGGTCTCTTTCAATCGGCAAAGGATATATTTAGCCCATTGTTTCACGATGTGTTCCTTTCTGATTTCGATATTTTTTTAAATACTGTATTTAGCTTAGCATTAAGTTTGTTTCTGTTTGATTTCCATAATTAAATAGAAGCATTTTGCCTAAATCGGCTTTACCCGTAATTCAGCTACCCAATCATGCAATGAGTTTAATGACTGCTGGTTAACTTATAGCCTATTGTGTGCTTAGAGGAAAAACAGACTTGAATCACAAGAAAGTTTTTCCCTCTTCATATTCTCGTGAAAAATGGGAATCTTGTTAAAATTTAGTAAGAGTGAATGAAATACATTTTCCAATACATTTCAAATGACGAAGTCTTGGTTGAAAAACACACACATTTATTTGTAAATAATATTATATATACATGTAAAAAAATCATAACATTTGAATGTTTATAAGATGCCATAAATGTTCATATATTTCTACATTATTTACAGAATAAAAACAGTATTACATGTTTAAGAAAAAATACAACAGTTTTATATTTTGAAACAAAGATTTCTGAAATGCAATGGGATTTGAAATTGATTGGTATCGTTATTTTCACATAACTATTCTTTTTAAATATACTCAATTCTATTTTTATACGAAAAGTAAGTTTTTGATGAGTTCCTATTAAAAAAAAATATACAAAATATCTACGAGAAATAGAAACTGGTTTCGTATTTATCAAACTCAGCAATGAGCCATATGAAAACTAGCACATGCTCAGCTTATGATGAAATTTAATATAAATTTGGGCACACACATGCACATATCACTTGTCGCGTCCACTTACCATTTACTGACTTTCTGAAAAATAAATTAATATAGTACGTACGGATTTCATTTTGGATTTTATGCTCATCAAATACCAACAAGAGCACATCTACTTTTAACACTTAAAATTCAGATTTCAGACAGAAACATTTCTCTGTGCAATTAAATTATAATTCTAGATATTCCTGGGGGGAAAAAAGGAAAAGGTGAAAAAATGTGGGTCTATTTAAAAATAATATATAATTAGAAAATTGTGAAACAATGTAAAATGATTTTGGATATAAGAAAAAAATTTCCTACAATTTTGATAAATTGTGTTTAATCCAAAAAAAAAAAGTCATGTTTAAAGATAATGGAGCAACATTTTTAAACTAATTTAAAATTGCGTCACTACATAATTGTATCTATATATACATATGACTTTTTTCAATGATAAATATGATCACCAATTCCAGGATAATAATACCTTACTGAACAGCATATTTTCCACTTTTTATCTATAAAATATTATCATTTTCCCATGAGTACCACTTTATACCAAATATTACAGAAACTAGTAAAAAATATATACATATTAGATTTCAAACTATGGAAAACTGATCAACCACCCTTAACTAGTAAAAAAATGAGAAAAAAAGTTTGAATTTATTTTTATGCATACGTCATGTAGTTGTAGATTATTTTAGCAGTTAATGTTATTTGTAAGAGTAAAAAAAAAAAAAATTTTTCCTAAACATTTTTAAAATTTTTTTATAAGTATGTGTAATAATTGCGCCAAATCTTAAAATTCTTAAAGGATTAAAAACATTGAAAGAGAGTTTGTAGGATTGGATGGAGAAGCTTTGTAATAAGGCTGTCTTTTAATTTCTAGAAATAACCAGGAAAAGGTATAAGCTTTGCAGCTTAAGGAAGTGTTTCATAATACACAAAATTCTATCTCTTACTTCGGCCCAGTTTAAACATTAATGCTTTTAAATTAGTACAAATGGGTGTAAGCTAACAAAATCATTGTATGGTTATATTGAATAGCTGCTCAATCGATTTTATGAGCAGAGACGACTTAAGACTTGTTGAGGCCCTGGGGCCCTACGCAAAAACAGGCCCTGGGCCACTACATAAATGTGGGCTCAACATATGACTCTTAAATTAGACAATACATAGAGTATGTTGTCAAATACTCGTACAAACAATAACCCGAAACAAATAAATGTGCTGGACTTACAATCGCACAGACTGGCTCGACCGAGTGCCACCTTTTGACTGAATGAATAATAATGGTGTATGGTGGTAGGCCTAGGCATATACGTCACATGAAGCCGGTCATCATGCCGGCTCATGTGATCACATGAGGCCAGTTGACATATCTTCCGAAATTCCCAGTTTTTTTAATTCGAAGAATACAACCGGAAAAAACACATTTGACCGTTGAAATTGTTTGATTTATTATCTTACTAAGGCTGAGTCGAGAACGAGACGAAGCCCCCCCCCCCCATTGTGGCCGAGGTCCTGGGCCCAGTTGCCCATGTTTTAAGATCTCCCTGTTTATATGAGTATTACTTGCTTTGGAAAGAAATCATTTGATTTCATTTACTTTTGTGTGTGTGTGAGAATATAAACAAATATATCTAAACTTACTGTTGTGAAATAACAACAGTAAGTTCAGATAAAAAAATATTTTATTAAAAATATTACAATTTTTCTAGAGCTATATATTAATACTTAAATTTTGCTTTTTATAGCAATGAAAACCCAAGTGTAATTTTTAAGTGTAAAATATGTTTACATCAATAGAAGAATATTATTTTGGACACATATTCTTGCTGGAGTTCGTGAATAACAAACACAGAAAGTATTTTAAATTTTTGTGTTGATTGCACTTTAGAGATTGCAGAATTTTTTTATTACTTTTATAAAATCAAGGGGGAAAATCAAAACAATCAGGTTCATATCCATTTCATCAGAATTCCATCTTTGTGCGTGTGTGTGCATAAATTTTCATTTAAAACTGCTTACAAGAATGACACCAAGAATAAAAATGAGTTTATTGGTTTATAATAGCGAAATACTGTATTTTATGAATTATCAGATGAAAATATGTAAAAAAAAATTAAAAATTTTAGTATTCCCTCTTTTTTAAATCAAAACTATCAGTATAAAGTATTTTAGTGATATTGTTTTGCATTTAATATCACTATAGATTAAATGTCATTTAAATTTTATGTTAAACAGTAATTTTAAAATACAAATTATTAGCTCGAAACTTAGAGACTGCAAATGATTCATGCAGATTTCAATGCGATTATTACATAAAAGACATTCACATACATTTTTTGTTGAAGAAGACATACTCAAAATGAGTTACTGAAAAGTGCTCTAGAAAGAAATTTTCCAAAGCAAACAAAATTTGAAAATGTCCTTGAAGCTGATATTCTTTGAGAAATCCTTGGAGACCGGAAATTCGCAAAAGCTTCATGAAACTAAAGGCATTTACATTTGGGGGTTGCTTGAAACAATGCTTGTCCAGCATAGAAACATGATTAGTTAGTGCACTACATTTTAATCACAATGTGAGAAGAGAATGGACAATTAAGACGTGACTTTTTCAATCCATTCAACATATTCGGATACTTTAGTGTAAACTCCTGGTAGTTTCGGTCGTGCACATCCGACACCCCAAGAAACTAGGCCAACTAAAGTTGATCTTCCATTTTTCACTGCAGTTAACGGACCTCCAGAATCCCCCTAAAATGAGAAAAAAAGTTATTATTAAAAACTTAGTAAAGTCATATAAACTGAAAAATTTATTTGATTGAAAAATATTATATTAGAATTAATTCCAAAGACGTGTGTAGAAAAATTACATTTTAATAGTAATAACTTTTCCTCTTACAAATAACAACTTGTGTAAAAATATGTGCGATGTTGTTTCTGACTTCTATACTACGTAATAAGCTTTCAATATTTTGATAAATTTTTTCAATTTTTCAAATGAAATGACCTTTAGTTTTAATATTTGGGCCGCTCAAATGAAAGCAGCACTACAAACGGTTTGTTGCTATTAATATAAAGTAGTACACAAAAGAAAGCGTAATACAAACGTAACATATAGGCTAGACAAAGTCACCTTGTTGGTTAGAACAAGTACCCCAGAGGTCCACGATAATCTTATCGTTAGCTCTGGGTTCTCTCTCTTATCGTTAGCTTATTACGTTACTCAGGGTATCCATCTGGATAAAAGCAGCTCTGATGTCGTTTGTGAAGCCAATTTTGAACAGCAGCTTGGACCTCATTATTGTAATATCTTTATTACTTTCTTTCTACTTCACGACTTTTTACTTCACGTGCCAAAAGAACAGAATTCTATCTTTTAAATTACAGCAAAACACAAGCGCAATCCGCCGCGCTCCTAAAACGAGGGACTCTCTTCCCCGACCGTCACGTTAGAGGGTCAATCACCTTCTCCCTAAAAACAGTAACACACCGCCTAAGACGCGCTACATAGAGCCAACATTCCATAATCTCCCGCCAACAGAACCCAGACACTACAATCATCGTCCCTTCAGAGTTTTTTACAGTGGACCAAAGATGGGGTATTCACATGGCAAGAGGTCCGGGCTGTGAGGGGGCATTATCATCCTCCCAGGGGAATTGCCTCCCAGGGGAATTGCCATTGCAATGTTTAGCACGCCACAGCCACATGAGGAGGAGCATTATCATGGAAGATGCTAACCCAGCCGCAGAACAGGCCACTTCAGAGGCTCTTGATATTTTTTCTCATTTCATGCAATGAGGTACTGCATGTGGCAGCATTCACAGTTGTACCGTTTGGAGACATCCATGATGCGAACAATGCCTTTTAACGAGCTCCCACGCTTTCACACACGCATCTGGTGGGATCTGACGATATCGCATGCATTCCCAGCACTCTTCACCCTTCATAGGGACATGAGCAGTCATCGTTCTTATTGCAATGCCCCTTTCATTTGGTCAACCTTTATATGATGCAATTTTTTTTATACACTAACTATGCAAAGCGGAATTCAGGCATGATTAAACAAACAAGCAAACCCAATTCAACAAGACGACAAATTTTTTCTGATGATCGACATTATTAAGTGGTTAAAGGAAGAATGATCAAATATTTCCAGCGTATACAGCAAGGGGGATTGAGAATACTTTTTTTATGGTTATCTCCGCATATTTTACAGAAGATTCGTGATAGTGAAATCTATTGATGGAGTAAACTCCTCGTAGATGATATATTCGACTGCACTTTCAATCTTATAAAATCTATCCTTTACTTCAGGCTCTGAACATATCATGGAGTATCTGTAAATGGCAGCCATTTTATGGAAATTCTTTCGAGTAAGGGAAAAAAACGAAGTTATTATCACCGCGTAGAAGGATGCATCTTTAACATTCATTGTGCTGAATTCAAGAACTGAGGTTACGGAACCTCATTGGAATTCTGTTTGGAACAACCTTGATGGTCTAGAAATGATAAATTAGACCAGCCATACTCAACCTGCGGCCCGCTCATGGCCCATTGCCCTAAAAAATTAAACTATTTAAGAATAATGCATGAAAAAGTTAGTGGGAATTCTCTCAATCAAGCAATCAAATCGACCAATTTTGCTGTCGATGTCGTAAAGATATGAATTGCAATATTTTTTTTCTTTCTATTTGAAACTGTGTCGGTTAGTAATAACAAATAACAGTGAAAAAGGGGATGAAATGGAGTAGTGACCACATTTTATGGGTGAAATTGATTTTCAATTATAAATAAATAATACTGATTTCTGCCTGGAATTCAGTAAAAACTCCTCTATGCTGCCATTAAGCATTTAATAAATGAATGTTTGAAACAAAAATAAGAGAGGCTTTGTCAAAAGAAAAAAAACCAAATTATCAAACGACTTGGCAGTTTTGTTTCTATGGTCATGAATGGAAGGGAACCAAAACTACCCCATAACTTAGTAAAAAATGGATAAAAACGAAGAAATTTTTTTATGTGTGTTTGATAGAGATTAATATACAGTACTAAAAGCCAAAAATGGGTTTTAATATTTTGATCAATTTTGCACATTTTAAGTGGCCAGTATTGCCTTGGTCTTATGGTGTTTTTTCCATTAATCATCATATTGCAGCCCGCATGAAATATTTGAGATATGTATGTGGCCCGGCGGGAAAAGAGGTTGAGTACCCCTGAATTAGACCAACAATCCTTAACCCCTTGAGTACCATGTAACCATTAGTGGTTACAAACTATGGAAAGGGCAAAATCCCATTGTAATCTCATGTGGACACATTGCTTATTTAGGTGTACGACCGTTGTAACCAGCACAAGAAACATTATAAGGTAGGTTTTCTTTTATGGGGTTGTGTAAAATTATACAAGTTAAGTTACAAAATGTCTGGGTTACAAAAATTAAAAAAAAAAAAAACAACAACAGGAAAATTAAAATTACAAATCTTTATGAAACTGCTCGAAATGTTCCTTGGAACAAAAAGCTTTTCCACATGCCTTACGTAAGTGTATTCATCTCATTTTTGTAAATTTCTTCATCACAAATAGATAAATCCGTATCAGAGTCACTGACATATTAATCGGTTTCCGCCAAATATTCTCATTCAGAATCATTTTCGCTGAAATTCAATGACGATGAGATATCGTCGACAAGAAAAAAAAAGTAAAAATAAACAACAAACAAACTTTAGAAAGCGAAACGCAACACGAACGAACGCGAACCTTAATCAGCGCCAAAAGGAAAAATGAAATGTTAGTCGTAATATCAAGGTCAGTATTCCCATAAACCTGGGATTTCTGGAAATACTAGAAAGCGCTGTCTGGTACTCAAGGGGTTAATTTTTTTTTTAATGGTAAGGTAATAGGTAGGTTTTGTGTATGGCAATATTTTCGCAGACTGGAAATGGGGAAAATGGCCAGTGGCCAAGTGGTAACGTGTCGAGTTTCCTCATCTTATAGGTCCGGTGTTCTATCCTCGAACTCGGCAAGGTAGGCTCAGCCTTTAGCCTTTCAGGGGGTCAATAAATAAGTACCAAGCTTACTTGGGGACTAAACACTGGGGGTTTCCACTTCAGACTGACCACCTGATCGGGATATCTGCTCATGCACCTCAGTCCTCAATGGTCGCGTATATTGAGATGGGCACAGTAGGCATTGGCCCCTATGAGCTGTTGCGCCGCTGAGTTTAGTTAGAAATGGGGAAAAGGGCATTTCAGTGAGATTCTCAAATGCAATAGATTTATTACAAGAGGTATTAGGGCCATGGTTAGAGCATCGGACTCCAGATCGGAAGGCTTGGGTTCGATGCCCGATGCCACCAAATACCCTCCGAGTACACACGGAGTACGTGCTCGTTAAATCAGGGGTCCGAATGGTGTCGCCATCTATCGTGTTGTACCGAGCAAAATCGTGCTGTCACCTTCACGCGGGTTCAAAGCTTAGGCTAACGACAGGCGTAGATCTATCCCATTGCCATGATGAATTTCGTGGGCCTCGATCTGACTACGTAAGACAGGTGGCATAAGCAACAAGAGATATTTCTATTATTGCATCATTGCATTGATAATATAACAAATTTATATGAAAACTATTTAGTTTGACCAGTTAGATACAAAACGGTTTCTTTTTACCTTAATAATTATCTCATTTGAGGGTTAATCTTTATTGATGATATGCTATTATGACTATGGATATTTTAGTTATTAAAACGTAAGGATCATAATATCTTACTCGGTAACAAATGATCTAGTAAACTCTGCTCTAGCATTTTATATATCGATTTGGGAAAGCTTTCATACCGCTATTTAATATGTTACTTATCGAAATGTTTTATTTATATTTGTATTACTGTGTGTATTTTCCTTTTTCGAGCTTTTTTGTGCTGTTTTAATTCAACAAAAATCCTTTTAGTAGCCAATTTATGCAATAATGTACTGTTTAATAGTCTTCAGAATCTTAAATAATTATTTAATCTTGACTCTTAAGATTGATGATATTTTCTTTCTTTACATTTCCTTAAAGAATTTGTGATTAAGAAATCCCAAACAGCTCTCTGTTTCAATAAAAATGACACGGAAAATGCAATCGTACGTGGAATATGTATTTTGGCACGTTTCTAAGATTTTTAAAAAGAAAAAAATACTTTGATTAATTTAACGATTTTTTTTGTACTTTAATACTTATAAATATCTTACACTTATTTTTTGTGACATCCCCCCAAAAATATTTATACTTAGCTTTATTGTAACATCCTCTTAACTTAGTAATTTGTATTTCAAAAAATTAAATGTTGATTGCTTAAAATTGTTTAAATGATTAAGTATTACCACCTGAATAGAAAGGGAAATTAACTTTTAAAATTAATGACTTTAAACCTTTGTAATAGCTTACTATGATTAAAACATTTGGAAAATAGCTGACTCCCCCCCTCAGATTTCCAAGTTTTCTAACATCATTTAAAATAACATAATGCTGTTTATTAATAGCAAATAATACAATATACAAAGGATGATCTTACTTGACATGAATCTTTTCCGCCTTCCTTGTACCCTGCACAAACCATTGTTGGAAATATGGTTTCCTTACGACCAATGCTTTTGTACCAATCTTGGCACTCGTTATGATCTATAACTTGCAACTCCACCTTTTGAAGAATTCCTGGTGAATCTCGAACACCTTAAAAAAGAAGGGAATTTAAGATTATAATAATCTTTGCTCTATCGGCAGGAATAAGTAGTCAAACTGTTTTTAAAGCTCAGAATTTAAGGGGACTTGGTACCCCCAAAATGACCGATATATCTTTTTTTTATTTAATCTTATTTTTTGTATTATTATCTTTCGATTGATATATCACTTTTGCATGTCGGAAAGAGAAGTTGGACGAAACTTCATTTAAAAAATGTAAATTAACAAATTAGGTAGTTCGACCCCACCCCCTTTTTAGAAAAAAAGCTTAAAAAAGCATTTAGATGAAAAAATCTATTTTAAAAAGAGAAGTAATAAATTTAAAAGAAGAAGCAAGATATTACAGAGGCACTGCAAAAAAGAATATTTTTTCTTTGTGAAATGTGTGCATGTAAAATTTTTTTAATTAAGGCATTTTATATTAATAGTTTCTTTTCTTATTCCTCATATTTTCTTTCATACAAATATAATAATTCAATATTATGAGAAGAAAAATACTAAAATTTTTGCCATAACAAAAAAAAAAAAAAAAAAAAAACACTTTTTAAAAAAATGTTCTTGTTTTATTAATACTTTCTAAAAATTGATCATTTATAAAAATGTATAGGTTGAAAAATAGGAGAAAATGCTGTTGTTTTAAAGAAAAATATATGGCTAATGTCTTAAAGTGGTATTTTAAGTTTATTTAAGATTATTATAATTATTTTTGTGGTTAAAGTGGTTTTCTCAGTTTATGTTTTTTGATACATTAGTGTATTCAAAATGCTACTCCTTCCACAATTATTTACCAATCACTTCCATTTTTTCCCTGTTTGTTATATATAAAGCATGTTACAAAATTAGGATCCATTTTCCTGTAAACTGAATACTTTATTAAAAAAAAATTAAAATGTAGGAGATAATGGCTTTTTTGTTGAATTTTATCATGCATATCAACATTTTATTTTTTTCCTGGAAAACGAATGAAGTTATTGAAAAATTGATCCCTAAAATTGCTTAGAATATCTCTAAGAATACTACAAAAAAAATTTCAGGTCAAAAAATTAATAATTACAAAAGGAGTAAAATTTTAGAAATTTCCAATTTTTCTTTAAAGAATTTAAATTTTTAAAATTGTGTGAATAATATGTGAAAAATTTCATCTCGTATCGTTTTCTTGAATAGGAGCATTATATGAAATGCTAAAATATAATTTTTAAATACATAAATAAAAAAAATTTCGAAGGGTAACAAGTCTCGTGAAGTTAGCCAGTTTGAATAATACATTTGCGTCATTTATTAAAAATAACTTTTATCTTTTGCAAGTTAAATGTAAATATCATATGCAGTTTTAAAGCAACTCAGTATTGAATATGTACTATGTGTGCGTGTGTACGTATATATGTATATAGACAGATGTTTCGAGCGGTATAAAGTAAAGCATGCATTATTTCAAGTCGGCTTTTATATAAAATACTTGATAAACAAAAATATGTTTTATGAAATATAAAACGTCATAAAACTGTAGCATTGAAAGCTAAAAATTTTGTACCTATCACTCTATCTTTAGAAAAAATTGATTTTATTAAAAAAGAATAAATTTCCTTAAAAATTTTAAAAATTCGAAGAATTTCTAAAACCGCTTTCCCAGTCTCAAATTTTTTACTTTAATATATGGTCAAGTAGAATACGTTTACCCATTTTTTAAGATGGAGGAATATCGCATTGATGGAAATGGGCTTATCATAAGATCATAGTCATTGTGCTGGACAACGAAATGTTCCCCTCAGTGTGTGGTCAAAGTATACAAATGATCATAATCACGAACTTGTGTTCGGCGTTGATTCGGTCGAGTCGTGGGTTCGTTCGAGTACTGGTTCCTCTAAAGACCTACCGTGAAGAGAGACTGATGAACATTAAATCTATCTAGGTTCAAAGTCTTCGCATTGACATGGCATGGAAGCTTGGAGAGCGAAGGGCCAGCTCAGGTGTCACTTCACCGTGGTTCAGAATTACAAGATTCACTGTCAATAGTTCTATTGTAGTTTCAAAATGTGATATTAGTAAACAATCAACAAGCAAATATCTCACGCAGTGTGGTCCAAAAACTTCGGAATGAGTTCAAGTATTAAAATTAGGTTTGAAGAAGCTTTGCTTCGGGTCGCCTACTTGCTATAAAAACTCTCGATGATCATTTTTTATTTCTTATTGCATGAAGAAACAAACAAAAACATTAATGTATCTCTGTTTATTTTGTGGCAATTGAAAAGGGAATTTTGATTACCGCAATCCAAAAATCTTCACAATGAAGGCTTGTAAGCAAGGGGGCCGATTTAATGTGTCCCATTAATACAAAGAAAGTTTCTATGTCAATTGGATGTAGAATGAATGACAGTTTGCACTTTTTACAGATTAGTTAGGTTTACTGTTGAAAGTGATTTTTGTTTTATTCAGATCTGGAGGGAGTAATGAACCAATGAAAATGAATCAAGCATTGTTGAAAGCTACACTAGCACTTTATTCACCTGACTTTTTTCCTGTAGATCACCTTTGGGACAATATTGACTGAGAAGTTGCAATACTATACTAGGGATCGAATATCGGACCAAAAGTTCAATACCAGTATTCGGTATTTCTTAGAACTTAACACCGGGATACCGGTTTTAATACCGGTAGTAGAAATTTTAGAAAAAGAAAGAAAACACATGTGTTTTTTTGTTTTACTTGCCAGTTTTATTAGAGACTGTAAATGTCACAAAAAATAAATTGTAACATAAATTATAATAGTATATAAAGAATCCCAAAAAAGTAAAGGAACATCTTATTTATTTAGATCACACAAAAAAGTGCAAATATCACTATTCAATCTGCGGTACTTTTACAAACTTTTGAAATGTGATCTTAAAAAACGTAATGTATCAAGTGTATTGTCATTAAGCCTAGAACGTAATTTTGTGCAAAAATTACCAGCTGTCGAAAACGCTCTTTCGGCATCTACGCTAGTTGGTAGTATTGTTAGCAATGCACAATATACTTTTTTCTCTAAATCCCTCATCCTCAAATAAATCGATTTCTCGTCGGATGGTTTTGGAAATTGCTTTCTGTACTGTATTTTGGTTTGTTGAAATTTTTTGTTATCGCTAATTCTGATTTTTGTTCAATGAACAATTCTTTTTCATTATTGACATTAAGGGGGCATAGTACCTTGCGAGAAAAAAAATTGTTCGTTACCATATACATGTTACGATTCATCATAAGTTAACAAATTTTGCTTATTTTGATCTGAATTTTTTATATTATCTATAACAATGTATAAACTTTAAGAAAACTAGACAAATTTTGTTCTTAAATAAATACAATATTTTTAAAGAGATGATAAATATGTATACCAAATTTAAAAAAAAAAATTACTTACCTCATGTTCCCGCAAGATAATTTTTAAATTATACACTTTAGAATCTCAATTATTGCATTAAACAGTAGCTAAATGTAACCTTCATTCTGTATACCACTGAATTGAAAGATATCTTATATTTAAATATTTTTTAAAATTAAAAAATGTGTAAAAAATAATTTTTTTTAAAATTTCAATTTTTATACTGTTGCAAATAAAAATGTATTGATCCATTTTCCATAATAGTGGCATACAGAATAAAGATCTATGACTAGAATATGCATGCCAATTTTTGTAGCTCTAGATTAAAAACTTTTTTTACAATCTTGCGGGAAAGTGTAAAAAACTGAAACTGAGAAAATCAAGTTTAAAGATTGACTTTTCAATAATTCGAATAAAACTTTATACATAATACCTAAAATGATCCTGCTTCATATGTAGGACCTTCTAGTTCTGCAAAATGCTCATTTGTGGCTTTTCTTCTCATTCTGCTAGCCCTACGGGCCTCTAACGTATATGATTTTGATTTAATTTCCGCATTTCTTATGCGTGCATAATTGGCCCGAAAGGCAGAAGTAACAGCAAAATGCCCTATGTTAAAGCCAAGAGCTTTGATTATTTTTATACGCCCCGTCATTCCCTCGTTAAACATTACTATTGCCTCATTTACAGCTATGTCAACAATATTTTTAGACGATCCAGAAGTTTTGGGGCAATACTTCCAAATAGTCGAGTTGAATGACTCATTAGAATTTTGCGTTTTACCTCCCAGACATTTTTTGAGCAATTTTGGTGCAGATAGTTCTGCTATAATAGGCTTTATTTTATCCATTATGGCAATCGGCACAGTATTTTTATGCTTAAATAAAGAAACACTGTTTGTAGCAACTGCCTTTTGATATTTGCACCACGAAGTATCACCGACTGGGCAGAAGTGATGCATAGGTTCATCATCAGTGGACCTATAATGACAATAAATTGCCCATATAGCCTGACGCATATCTTCAGCAGAGCTGCGATTCTGTCTAATAGCATTGCCATAATAGGTGGTAATTGTGTCAATTAACTTATCAGTCAGTCGATTTTTACCGCTGATACTCTTACCATCTGATAATTTTTGGCCACGACTCATTGTTTTTAATTTTCGCAGCCTAGCACCCATACGCTTTTGTATGTGACCCACACATTCAACTTTTTCGACAGTATATGGTACTGTCCTTTGAAGCACTGGGAAGGTTTTTGTATCCCCATCACCGATATACTTGATATATTTGGCATTTCGTTGTGGAACTGATCGTTGAAAGATCTGTTTCATCCCGTCTACTTCCATTTTACTGGAAGAACCAATATGGTTCTTTACACAGTGTGGTTGATGTTTTAGTTTCCACTCCTCATATGAACGTCCAGATTTTGGACCTCGCCATTTTTCACATCCTTTACAATATGAAGAAAGAATGGCAACATCAAGCACTTTTCCAGTAATATCTCCAATGACACTACACACACCAATACGTGAAGTGTGTCCGCGTGTTTTCCACGTACCATCACCACTGACGCAGATTTCGTTGCTTCCAGAAGCTAATATTTCTTCTTTCGCAGCATTCTTCATGGAGTCGTCTGCTACTTCACAACTGGCCAAATTAATTTTCCGCAGGATCTTTTCATATGCCTTTTGTGACACTGGTGGTGGCAAATCCATTGCTGTGCAAAAATGTTTTATACCACAAAAACCTTGCCCTACTGTGCGCATAGCATAGGTTATTCGTGTATTTACTTCATAGTCCTTACCTGAAGCAATAACTGGTGAACTTTTGAAAGTGGACAGTGTACTGCATGAGTGGCATTCAACATAAAATTCAGATACCAATCCATACAAAATCTTTTCTTTTAGAACTGCTTTAGTATTGCAGTTAGGACATGTTACATATTGGGATAGTTCAGATAATAAAATATCAATGTTTATCAATCTATATCCATTAGATTGATTGAAATTTCTTACTTCCTTATCACGATCACTTTCTTTGCACAGTTTCTTAGCTGAAGCAGATATGCAATCAACATCAAGCTTATCTGATACTTTGCGAGTGTACTGGTTATTACGAAAACGTTTTCTCTTACGGCGATAGACACTGCCTCTACGTTGTGCTTTGCTAGACATTTTTTTTGCAAATTAATATGAGGCAAAAAAAACTAAAATGAACAAAAATTTAAAAAACTTATCTAAGAATTGCGAAATAGAACTCTAAAGCAGACATAAACAGTATGAAATACAAATGTAAACAAACATTTGTTCGAACTAGGGCTGTGTTGAGTTGCAAGCTTCCTTCTCTAATTAAAAATAAATCAAATTAAGAATTAGAAACAACTGGGGAGAAAATAATTTCAATAACGCCATCCGTTTGAAAACCGAAACTTACGAATACGGTTAATTTACATTCGGTTTAAATGGACAATCTGCAGGTGACGTTTGACGTTTTTAATTGCTATTGTCGTAATTTTCGTCCGATTTTGATGCGGTTTGTTTTAAAATGCTCCTAATAGTCTGTATTAATTTTTAAAAATATTTTTTGAAAAAACCGATTTTTTGAAGGCGTAAAGGTACTATGCCCCCTTGTCATCATCATCTTCGATAATTGCACGGAATTCTTCTGAATGTGGATAAGTTTGTGGGTAAAAAATTTTAAGAAAATTTACTATAAACTTGATAAAATTTGATTTGGCTAGTTTCTTTTCTTCCTTTTCATTTTAAAAATCGTTTATAATTACGTAAATACCGTAAGATATTTCTATTTCAGTATGCCTTTATTTTCTGAATTCTTCAGAAGTGATGTGTGATGTTCTTTCAGTGACTGTAACATGAAATGTATTGTTGCATTAGCTGTTAATAAATTATAATCTCTCCGACATAATGCCTCAACAGTCAATTTTATTGGAAGTAGAGCTGATACAGTTCTGGATATTTTAAGTCGAATTCACTATCGGAAAAATTAATTTGTAGGTTTAAGGGGTCCGGCACTTTCTATAGGAGAAGGCACTTCCTATGTTAAAATTGCGTAAGTTTATGTACCTTTTTCTCAGAAACTACTTGCTTCTCATAAATGAAATGTTTACAGTAGATTATATGTACTATCAATAAGACTTTAATGGAGTGTTTTGTCTTTTTACTAAAACTTAAAATAATTATGAATTTTAAAAAAAAATTTCCAATTTTTTACCCCTAAAATTTAGTTTAAAAAGGCGTTATCTAAAAGAGTTTGCTAGATATTTCTTATCCCCTCCATTAAAATGTGTAAACATATTGAAAATATACCTACTGAAAATTTGAGGACCCTACATTAATTAGTTTCTGAGAAAAAAGGCTTTAAAGTAAAAATTTCTAATTTTTGACGATTTACCTTTTTAAATACTTTTCAGAAAAATATGAAACATTTTATTTGCCTCTGCTTCTACAAAAGACTCTTCTAATTTTCTTTTTTTCATTATTTTTAGCAATTTAGCCTTTTTTTGTATCTCAAGATGCTTTCATTGGGCTACTCGAATCCTACGTGCATCTAATTTTAAAAGCATGACACAATTAAAACGTGGTTCAATATCAATATGTTTTAAAATGATTAATTTGGCTACACTGCCCATATTGAATTGTGAAATTGCCATATTTATCCCTAATTTTAGAGTTTTTAACTCCACAAACGTAGATATTGGGAGGACTGACCATATGGTATTATTAACTGACTCATTGGGGTTTTGGGTCTTTCCATGTAAAAATTTTTTTAATAACCTAGGTTCAGCTAAATCTCTAAAAATTGGATTAATGTCATTCATGAGGGAAGGTGGAACATAGGTATGTTTTTTATGATCATAATGCTTTTCGTTAAATTCAGCTTTTGCTTTCTGAAACTTGCACCATGAATTTGTACCCGAAGGACACAATCCATGTTGAGGGCTCTCATTTGTAGACAAAAGATGGAAATAAACAGCCCAAACAGCAATTTTTATGTTATGTAAATCATTGATATTGTTTCTAATGGTCACACCATAATACCTCTGAATTTTTGAAATTAAAATGTCAGCGAGTCGGTTGCGTCCACTTAGGCTTCTTCCATCCCTTAATTTTTTTCCCTCTGTTTTTTCTTTTGAGATTCAAAAGACGGGTACCCATACGCTTCTGGATATGCCCAACGCACTTTAATTTTTCTACTTGAGTGTCATAAGGATTCAGGGCAAGTATTGATGAAAAACCTCTTGAATCTCCATCACCCAAATATTTTGTGTGACGAATGTCATAATGAGCTTCGGATCTTTCAAATATCGCCGTTACACCTTTCACTTCCATGCCTCCACTTGTTCCACTATAGTTGGCAATACATGATGGTTCATGAACAGAATTAAATGCAGTTTTGCACCGACAATGATTCGAAAACACTTCAAAATCAATAACTTTTCCAGTAGCAACATTCGTAGCTGTAACAATACCATTGAGGGACTGGTATCATCCTCTTTTCTGCCATGAACCATCTAAGGCAACAGCAATGTCTCGTCTATCTTCTATTCGTGTTGCTTCCTCAACAGAATTTCTCATTGATTTTTCACAGGTAAATTTAGAAGAGTCGAACAACAATTCTGTATAAGTACGGAATTTTTCAGGTGGAGATGGTAATTTCATAAGTCCACAGAATGTTTCTGCAGTTGAATGACCTCTTCCAATAGATCTGAAAGCAAATACTAATCTGATATTTGAGTGGAAAAGTTTATTTTTATTTTTCAATTTAGTTGACGTATGGAAACCATGTTTTTTTTGTGCAAAAACTACGACAAAGTTCCATATAATACACTATTCCAACTCTTTTAGAAGCCTCCAATGAGAGGGGATGGCCACAGTTTTTACAAACAGCAAAGTTCAATAAAGCTTTATTCAATAAATTTAATTCTATTAAAACATTTTTTTCATTCGTCCTCCCATATCTTCATATAAACTGTTGTTTGAAATAAATTTTCGTTTTGAAGCACTTTGAATAACAGTTTCTGTGCTGTCTGTTGTGATAGCTGGAACATTTTGAGCAATCATTTTTTGAACGTTGACATTTTTGAGTTTTTTTTAAATATTTTTTTAGATCTCCCATAATTTTGTCGTTAATAAAATGCTGATAAATAATTTAATGTAAAACGTGGATTAAACAGGAAAAAAAATCTGGATAAATAAATTAGATTTCACAATTAGCAAGTTCAAGCAAGAATAATCCCATTTAACAACAAACCAAACGGAAAAAAAATAACTGTTTTGAGTTGTCTTTTCCTTTCTTCAAAGAAAAATCGTTTTCTTTGTGTAAAAAAAATGTTCTACTAATTGTGGACAAAACAAATCGCACTGTTATCGAAAAATTAAGCATGAGGAAAGACAGGTGCTCCCCAAGGAGCACCTGTCACGCATCAAAGAAAGTGGCTTTCTTTTAAAAAATAAATAAAAATACTTCGAATTATTTATTTCCATATATCATATATCATTTTAAGCAGAAATGTTTGAACTTTTCAAAAATATAAAAAAGTCAAAATCGATCATTTTTCAAAAATTCATGTGCCCCCTTAAGTCGATTATTGCTTTTTTGATTGGATTTTTCAGCTTCGAAAATCGTTCCATCATTAAGAGTAAACTATTCCAACGTGTTTTATAATCTAATATTAAGGTATTTTCTGTTTTATTTTCCAGTTAGTATATATTTTTGTAATAAGGCATTTTTTGTAGGGGAACGTTCAAATATCTTAACAGTTTTTCGAACCTTATTAATTATAGGATGCAATTCTTGATGAGTTAATATTTCATCCTCATTAGCAATATCTTCAACAATTATTTTGTCATTATCTTCATTATCATTATCACTCTCTTCAAAGTCAGAATCCGAAGTTTCTGTATCCACAGTATTTGAATTCTTCTGTTCCTTATTTTTCGGTATAATACATCTATTACGCATCTAATTGAATTCCATGAGCATTGCACAATTGCTGATTTGCCTCAATCAACTTTCCAACTTTTTTTTTATAACTTGCTCCGTTAGTCTCTCGTTATGGATACAATATCTCCTTTCAGGGATAATCCATGTTTCATTAATTTAGATTTAAGCACTTCTACATATTTTTCGGCTGGCATACTTCCTGAGACATGTGTAAGTCCTATATTCCAAAGTTTTTTTTTTTCTGAATGAATATTTATATTTAAATAGCGTCTATTTCTTACACTCGCCCATTCATCAAATGAAGACTAAATTTTTTTACCATTTACTTTTAATTGTATTATCTCGTGCTTCAAACAATTGAGAACAACGTTACTGTGTATTTTATAACAGTTCTTCTTATAGTAATAATCGATAGTAGATTTTTTAAAACCTCTGGTGGATAGGGGGTTTTCTTTATTCAATAGGTGCAAAACACTCGAAATGGCAAACCATCTAATACTGTCATATTACTTATAATTACATCTAAATTATCTTTTGTGGGGGGGGGGGTAATCTAAAATCTGATGGCTTGGGCTTAGAAACTGCGTTTAAATTTGTTCCTTCTTCGCAATTAGATTCTTTCCTCCTTAACAAATTTGTATCATGTTTCGTTTTTAAATGTGTATGGAGTCCACTTGCACTTCCTCCATTCACTTTAATAACTCTAGAACATTTTTTACACTGTGCAACCCATACTCTTTTCATCATGTAAATAATGAAGCCAAATCGAAGTATTATCAACTGATTTTTTATGTTCTTTAAAGTTATTCTTATTCATGATTATGGGTTATTATTTATGAGTATATATATAATGAGTCTGCAAAATATTTTGAACCCTAAAGTATGATATGCAAATACAATGTGAATAACAAACTCCCCAATTTAAAAAATATCAAAATATTACGCATTTTTCTTCCCAAGTACAACCTTGGTTTCTCAGATACGAATATCCTGCGTAAGTGTAGTATCGCTCTCTCTGAGCTGTAATAGGACAGTTTTGGTCTTGGATGATTCAGAAATTTTATAACTTCTCTTGATTGTACGATACAACTTTGTATTCACAGTCTAATTAATTTCTTCTGTTAGGGAGACATTGTAGTAACATGTGTTGATGGATCCAGGAAGGCAGGTGATCTTGAATATGTTATTACTCTTTCTGTGAGAACTTAGTTAGCAGTAGTGTATTTTGTCAAAGAAATAATTTATGTTTATATTTTTAAGTTCAGATTAATAGTCTTTTATCCTGTTGTATCTGGCAATGAAAAAAATCAGATGATGGATTTTATGAGTTGTCTTAGAACTGTAGAGAACGAGCTAGGAAAAATAAAAATAAGAACGACGGAATGAGCGGAATAAAGACGTTTAATATCTCCACTTTCTGAAATGGATGTAAAATTATTTCATTTATAATATATTTTAATCATGGTGCAATAATTAACACTATAACATAAAAACAAAAACGTATACTATTTTGCTTTGTTGGCGACCAATGAACATTTTGTGGAAACAATTTAAAAAATTTCTGGTAAATACCGAAAAACCGGTATTTAACCTTAGAAATACCGGCATTACAAAAATGTACAAATGGCTCAAAATACCGGTACTCGGTATTCCGGTATACCAGTATTGCAATTTCTATACTATACCCTATTCCCAGATGCCAATATGAAGTTCAATAGGGTGTATGGTCTTTCATACAGGTTCATGTGTCCGATAGGTACTTAAAAATTATTAACTTATAATTTCTGCCAAAGTATAATCTTATTAAAGAGGCTTAGTTTGTCTGTGCTTCTTCAAAGAAAATTTTTAAAATATATTAAGAAACGTTTCTGAATATAATTAGCATTTTAATGTAAACTGCGTCGAAATCCGACTACTATTACTCTTATGCAATAAAAAAAATGCTCGTTAAATTGTAATGTAAACAAATCGCTTGAAAACTTTTCTTGAGTTTCAAAGTACTGTGTCACATAATCCTGAGAAAGTTGAGTACAGTTTTATTAGAATAAAACAAATTACAATTGTTCTACAACTACACTCATACTATTAGTGATGCACTTCAAAATTTTGAAGCAGGGGCAAATGATGATGGTGACTTCTGAGTTACTACACCGCTTTTCTAATTTCTACATCTCTTCATAAGTAAATTTTGAAAAGCAATTTCATTTAATAAACAGCCGTTACCATTATTTAGTACTATTGAAAATTTTTGGGGAATGAGAACTCTGATTCGGTGCGACTCGGATTAAACAACGCTAGCGATGACAAATGTAACATAAGTTATTAGCAAAAACAGCCACTGAGCTTAGACAAATACTATATACTTTAAATAGGCCCTTTTCAAGTAAAAACATATTTATATGAAGTACACCCAATCTTTTTCTCTACACGGTCTTTTTTTTACACGATTTTGAAATAACTCGGCACACGAATTTAACGATTTTTTTAACACAAATTTTTTGTTCTGGCATTTTTTTTCAATGGGGCTGAACATTGGTATTTTAAACCTTTGCAGAACTAGTACATTCTACAGGAGCTGGTATAACTTTTTAGCTCTGCACCATATAGACGATACCAAAAATGGCATAGTTCTGGCATGAATTCCAAAAAAAAAAAAAAAAAAAAATCGAATCTCTATGTTGACAATCTTTAAAAGCGCACTGGTGTCAAACTTCGTAAATTATGACTAGGGACTATTAGGCAAGGGACTATCTGAAGTCAAAAGTATGAGTGGGAAAAATCACCTGACAGATAAATTTATTGACAAATTTACAACCTACTTTGGTAATGTTATAACAGTCTCCTTAGATGATATGCATAAGGTCATATAGGTTATATATTGTCATTATCATTCAACGAATGAAAAACCAATGCAGCATTATTTCTGTCTGGTTGAGTATTTCTCATGGTGTAACTGTCAAAAGGCGTCTTCAGAAAATACACCATATAAGCATAAAAATATTATGCCTACCTCTATTATGGATAATATAAAACCTATATTGGTAAAATTATTTTCATCTAAACTTTTGAAAAAGAGTTTAGAGTGGAAAGATTCAGAATTTAAGTCAGTCTTTAAATTCTACGGTTTGGAGGTAACTACACCATAACATCAGGTTTTTCTAAAAGAATAATTGACATTGTATAAAATTGGGGCAATAGTAATAAATACTGAGAATAACTATTCGCCTAAATATTATGACATGTCTGGGTTGTAAATTAGGACTTTTTCTGTCCCTTACGCATTTTAGGTTGACAATGCACGAATAAAGAAAACAAAAATGAAGTCGAAGTCTTCAACACTATAAATGCTTATAGGACTGTGAGTAAGAGAAAAGGAAGCCTTTCAAGAAAATTTGGTAGAATTCGAAGCTGCAACATATGAGGTGGGCTTTTGACCTCCATTGGGCGCAGTCTGAACAGCTTGTGTAAAATTAGCAATTTTGGTTGCTTTAGTTTAAGCTTCATTTTGCTCATGAAACTGGTTCTGTTTCTTACATTTTAGTGCGTCTGCTTTCCTTTACAGGAACTTTGAATTAAAGCTAATTGGGGGGGGGGGGGTTCAAAATATGTCGATGGTCTTTCAGGCTGGGTGCGTCTGATTGCGTTTCGTTGAGAAGTGCTCCCGACAAATGGTTAAATTCAAAATAAATGAGCTTTGTTTTAAATAATTAAAAACCAATTTTTTATTTGATTTTCTAATATTTTCACAAATTTCCTCAAGATTAAAAAAGTTTTGGATGCAAAATCCTAAAATTTACATGGGTGTCCTACTTGTAAATCGTTAATCTGATAACCTAAAATTTTATTAATGGATCAATTGATTTTTTTCATCGATAAATTAAAAAACTTACTCATTTCAAGCTATACGGATTCTTACAATTTTTTTTTAAATACGTGATAAGATTAAAATAGGATATTTACAAAATAAAGGCATTAGTTATAGCTGCAATTATGTATAAGAATGTTCATTTTACAAAGCTTCCTATAAATGTTATCTTGCCAGTAACAAAAGGTAAGTTAAAGTATTTTTTTTATTTTTGTTTTAAAAAATTTTGTGTTTAAAAATAATGGCATATTTTTGTGTTCATGTTTTATATTGTTTACTTTAATAGCAAAAATTAATTATTTTTAACTTTATTATACAAATGAGAAAATAATCATATATGCATATATATATATATATAGTCGATTCTCACTAATTCAAACCTTCGATAATACGGACCTCTCGCTAATTCGAAGTATATGCTCAGCCCCTAGAAAAACTCTTGATATTTCGAACTAAAACAATTCGTTTTGGTTCATTCAGTATTTCGAAGTAAAATCTGTGGCTAGAGAGAGCCAGACTACAACACGCTATAATTCGAAGTTATCTTATAAAACTCACGACAATTCGAACACTCACTATCATGTAGAGTCCTGTAGCAAACAGGTTGGAGCTTACAAGGTTTGCGTTGTGTTGTCTCTGCGTGTCTCCCCTGTAACGTAGTCCTTTTGATGACCATCTGTCTGCTATCCCTTCATTGTGTTTCCTGGTTCCTCAAGCAAAAAGACACTTTTATTGCTTTCATTCTTCGTGTGGACAGTAGATCGTCCGCACTTGTTGTCAGCCGTCCATATCTTTCATTTAACATGTGGCCTTGCTACACATGTATTCAGAAAGGATTGTCCTCTATTGTGAAGAAGAGATGCTCGCAGGATTGTGTATTTTGGACACTGCCTTGAAGAACCAATGGTGTTGGGGACAGTGTCTGAGGGAACCGATAACAGATTAAACAGATTTTTTCGTCAAAAAAATGATTATGTACAGTATGTATTCTTTTAATAATTGCTTTTAATACATAAATGTATTCTTTTAAAACAGGACTTTTAACTTCTTTATAATATTTATACTGTATAATATGTACTTTTCAAAATTACTTTAAAATAATTTTATACATATGTACAACTGTTGTTTTATTACATAGTTTCAAACTTAAATGTGTTAGAAAAAAATTATCTTCCTGTATTTTGGAAGTTTTTTCCTGCCCGCTTGATAATTCGAACTCTTGATAGTTCGAAGTTTTTCATTGGTCCCTCCCTCAACTTCGAATTATCGAGAGTCAACTATGTATATATATATATATTGGAGACCGGAGCAAGATGACGAGCGGGGCAAGATGACTAATGTCTTAATTTTTCCGTATTCCACTAGGTAGCAGCATCAAATGAACACTACTGGCTCTCCTTTTGGCCTTTCGTTAAACTAAAGTATAGACACGCTGAAATCGCCCTTTTTGTGTTAGTTGTGAAGCTTTGATTGTTTTTTGATGCCACGATATAACTTTTATGCATGTGTAAATAAGCTCTGCTACAGATAAAGGTAAGATATAACGTTTCTCTTTAATATTTATAAGTGACTTGGTTTAAAAACTACCTATTACCATGAATAAATATCAATTAATTGCCTTCCTTCATGGTAATGAGAGCGAATATTTTTAAACAAACAGTCTGGAGCAAGATGACAAGCTCGTCATGTTGCCCCGTGTTTTGGAATTTATTAAACTTACTATTGTTGCCCATTCTATTAAATCATGTGAACACTTGTTTGTCTGTGTGTATGTCCGAGTGACCTTGCGCTTCCATCTCTTTTGGGGCTAAGAGGTGCATCGGATCGGGAAAGGTTTCATTTGAAAGGGGGTGACCAGAGGAAGACATTTTTTGCCATCCGCTAAGCCCCCCACCCCCTAAAGAGGAAGGAATGTAACAATAATTTGTTGCTTTAGAGCTACTGGTTTTTATCTGCCACCTTTTCTGATTTTTTGCGAGAAAACGAAAATGCTTCTTGAACTTGTAGAAAGAGCCCCACCACACAGGAACTGTAGGCAACTGTAGTGATAAGGGCTAGAACAATGAGGGCACCTTTTTCTCTTTTTTGAAGCACTTTTATCTTCATGTGAAACCAAGCAAAGAATCTCCTAATCTGTTGATTTTTGACAATCACAAAACTCATATACCTTTGCAGGCTATTTTATATTGCTGAGCGAAAAACATCATCATGGTTGGGTTGCAGTCGCACACATCACATTGTCTCCAGCCCCTTGTTGTGTCATTTTTCGACCAGTTAAAAACACACTATAGCCAAGCATGTGACACTCATCCAGAACAAACTATCACTCATCCAGAACAAACTTTCACTAATCCAGAACAAACTATCACAGGTCACTCATCCAGAACAAACTATCACTCATCCAGAACACACTATCACAGGTCACTCATCCAGAACAAACTATCACTCATCCAGAACATACTATCACAGGTCACTCATCCAGAACAAACTATCACAGGTCACTCATCCAGAACAAACTATCCCAGACAAAAATATTAGTGAGGTTTTGAGCATGTTATTACTTCAAATCAGCTACAGTTGGAAATGCCGTTGAAAGGGTTTAAAGAATATGGAATCGAGCCTCATAATCCTCTTGTGTTGAGCGAACATGACTATGCTGCGGTAAAAACTACTAACCATGCTGCTGTTGGCGATGAAACTGAGAATAATAGTGCTAATCCTCAGACCCCGGTAATAGAAAATCAACATGTAAACCCTCCAGAAAAACCAGAACTTATGGCAAATGCTGATTCCGATGCACCAAAGAAGGCTGTTAGTGTTTTTTTTTATTTCAAACCATTGTCTAAAACAACATAATGTGAGAAAAAAAGAAAAAGCAAAAAATTGAGCTCTAGCATTCTTACAAGCACACCCACCAAAGAAATGTTAGAACAAAGGGAAAAGCAGAAGGAAGAGCAGGAAGTTTTAAAAAAAACAGAGAAAAAAAGCTCGTTAAGCTAAAAAGGGAGTAAAAAACCTCAAACTGTTCCTGTAGGCCTAAATCTATAAAATCTAGGCCAAACATTCCAGTTGTATCAACTTCAAAGGATGGTGTTATAAGATGCCCTGCTTGTGAAGAGGAACACTCCAACAGAAGAATGGATCCAGTGCTGTAAATGCCAAGAGTGTTGGCATGCGGAATGTTCCAATTATAAAAATGTCATTTTTATTTGTGACTATTATTAGGTACACAACTAAACACTTCAACATTACGTTACAATGCAATTACGCTCAGTTTGATACTTTGTAAGATGTAAAAATGCAGTTATCATTTGCTAAACTATGTAACACATTCAAAAGATAAAACATGCTCAACCCTTTTCAGTGTCGCCATCTTGCCCCAAGGCAAAAGTCATCTTTGACGATTTGTTAAGGTTATGAAAAAATAAAATGATCCTTAACTTCTTTTATTGAAAAAATTAAATGGTAATATATTTTAATACTACAAAGGACTACTCTAACAGTTCATGTAAAATTGATTTTACTACCCTTAAAAATAAATTAATAAACAACAAAAAACTGTTAACGTCGTCATCTTGCCCCGGTCTCCCCTATATATATAAATCCTTGGCTTATGTAATGAATTGAAAAAATATGTAGATATGTGCAATTTTTGATTTCGAAAGTCACTAAGTACTTTTAAAAATTGTTATTATTTAATATATAAATAATTAATTAAATATAATCTATACACTAAATTAATGCACAAGGAATATTTGACTTAATATTTTTGAAGTTAACTATATTGTTTCAAAAAATGTATTTAATTTGAGTGAACTTTTATTTACGTAGAGAAACTTAAAAGAAATAACAATTAAAAATTGAGATCTGTTTTAGCAAAGAAGGGATTTATACGGAAATCAATGGTGAAGTACGTGTTAGCAAGATGCTGTAATAAAAATGGGATGAGAATGTTTCTTTTTTATCATTTTATTTAAGTTAGCTTATACAAAACTTTTTATTTATTTTTTATTTTTGAGAAGTTGTGGACATTGGAGATCTAAAGAGGGATATCGCAAGAAAAATTCCAAAATTCTGAAACGAATTTTTAAAATAATTATTTTTAAATGCCACTAAACAAAGAAAATACACTCATATCCATAAATTAATTATCCATTTCAGAGTTACGCAGAAATCGAGCTCTAAAATATATAAATATACCACCCTTAAAATGACTATACACGGTAACGGGTCTATTCGCGAGCCTCCTACTAATCTTTTTGGGCAAAATCTACTTCTTCAAATATTGTTCTATTGAAAACTTTCTCCAGAAGAAGAGGATGTGGTTTGTGTGTAAATCTAGGTTTATATTTAAGCATTAACTTTTAGGTTTAGTGAGAATGAGGTTAGGAGTTAGATGATAGAAGTTAGTGATAAACGTAAAGTAGTAGAAAGATGGTCGAGAGTGACTCGCCGATTAATTACTTAATATTTAAGATTGATAATTGACGATTTAGTCTAGAAGATATATTTGAATTAGAATAATATCGACTAGAAGTCGAATAGATGAGAATGGAATTACGATTTTTTAGAACGTATATTAACAAAACGTTCCAAAAGTAAGTGATTCAATTCATAATTTCTCGCCTATCTCGCTTTTTCTCCAATACTAATTTATATGTGCATTTCCTAACCTGGGTTGTTGAGACTTATTAAAGGATTAATAAATTATATTTGTTCTGGTTATGGCTGATCTTCATTTTAACTCCCAAATACTGATAGAAGTGAGAGGAAATCCATCACAACACATCATCAAGAATCATGCAAATTGCAGGAAGCCCCCAGATGACACCGATAGTATGTCACAATGACGAGAGTGTAAGAGGGGAATATATAAGGAATAAAGGTAAAGAAATAAAATTGTTCGCAAGCGCTTTATAAGCCTTTTAGTGCAATAACCGCATAGTTAGACACAAAAGAAGCATTTGGAGGATTTTTTACGTGGTAGAATTATCGACCGTCTGGAATGTGGGCGTACCCAGCAGGAAGTATCCGAGGAACTTGGAATCGCCCAGAGTATCATCTCCAGGCTTTGACAACGATTCCAAGATGACGGTAACGTGAGCAGACGTTAGAGCACAAGTCAACTCCGAGTTACAATGCCGAATGAGATCCGGTATTCGGCAATTACTGCCAAAAGAAAAAGACGCAGCACAGCATCAGACCTATCTCGTCTGCTCTCTTCAGCCACTGGTACGACAGCTTCAAGGCAAACCGTGCGCTCGTAGACCTATCAGATGTGTTCCTCTCCCTGAAACTCACTGTCGCCTGGAGTAGAGAGCCTGCATCGTGGAACAGTGAGCTTGTGTGATGTTTTCCGACGAGTCCAGGTTTAGCTTGCAATCTGATTGTCACTGGACTTTCATATGGAGAGCGCCAGGTACCCGTTACTACCAAAACATCACTGAATGACACCGTTTCAGTGGTGCAGGATTGCTCGTTGGGGGGGGGGGCAATTATTCTTGGTTCATGACAGGTTAAATCTATCGGGACATCATTCTGGAACAACTTGTACGTTTGTTTCGGGGTGCCATTGGCGCAGAATTTTTGCTTATGGATGACAACGTCCGTCCTCACCACGCAAACATCGTAAGGGAATGCCTTCAATTGGAGGATATCACCAGTATAGAATGGCCTGCTTTCTCACTGGACTTGAATCCAGTAGAGCATGTGTGGGGCATACTTGGCCGACGAGTTGCAGCCCGTCAACCCCCTCCTTCATGTCTACCGGAATTTCGGAGAGCATTGCTTGATGAATGGTGTAATATCCCCCAAGATCTGATCGATAATTTGATACTCAGCATGCCTAGTCGTTGTAAAGACTGTATTGCATGGTCTGGGAGACATGCTATGTATCAACTATCATACCAAGCATGTAATAATGATTTTTGTGAATAGTTTTTTTTGTGTTATTTGCTCCATGGAGCAAAAATCGCAATTTTTAATAGTGATATTAAACATATAGCATCTTTTTTGCTCTTTACCTTTTGTTTGATAAAAAGGCTTTACAAATGAATCACATTTTTTTTTGCTTCTAACTCTTTCTTTGTCTTAACTTACATTATCCTTAATTTATGGAAATGAGTGTAATGTATTAAAATTAAAAAAATAAAGTTTTCAATTATTTTTAGGATTATATTCCAATAAGGTAGTACACGAGACCTAGTTTTATATTCTTTAAATCCCAATCTAAACTTCCTCATACTTTTGAAATAGTTTCAAGTTGCTCTCAGATTAATGCAAATATATCTTAGAATATACACGTATTCTTCCATATGTTTTTCTTATTAAATCTCAAATATCTGCTTAAAATTTCTCCGAATTGGATGTTTTATGAGGTTTGTGCAGACGAGATAAACTAAAATTCTTGAATAAAATATATAAAATTTTGTAAAATAGTATATGAGAATTTGCTATTTCTTATATGTCAAATATTAAGAAATACTTAAACATCATTCACAGCGTTTCATTTGTCAGCAATTACTCATCTGATATGAAAGGAGAGAGAGAGAAGTCTAATAAATCAAGATTGATGCAATAAAACAACCAAGAAAACCAAAACTTGAGTTCCTTTTTTAAGAATGGCAATTGTGAAAAAACTTCTCGCAATAATTTAAAATTGAGCAAAATGGATGATTGCCGAAGACTTTCATTAATGGTTGGATCTTTTTGCCATTTGATGACAAATAGATTTTTATACATTACTTTTACTTCTGAATAGTAGAACAAGTAGAGAAATGAATAAATACTGATTAAGCTTAAATAATAGTAGTCAAATATTGCTGACCTGCAAACTATTAAAGAGCAGATCAATTAAAATAGGGGGTCATAACCCATGGCCCGCTGAAGGCATTTTAGTGCCCCCTCATTTGAATTTGAGGCAATTAAAAAAAAATTGCCTTGTCTGCTTTTTGTCATAAAAAATGCCATTTTTTACTGTTATTCTTGATATTTAAAACACTTCACTGATGTATTAAAAATATCCATTTGAGATAAAATTTCTGAAAATGACGAATTTTTAAGAAATTCATTGTGTTTTAAATAATTTTAAATATAAAAAATCTGACTATGCATAAAATCTCAGAAATTTTCGGAAAAAAAGGTGGACTCTTTATCTTTAACAGGTTTGCACAAAGTATTTTAATTCGACTTCCATTTAACTTTTTTCACAAACGATATATAGCGCATATATACAAACCTGCAAACCCCATCTTTCTCTTAGAATCAGTTATAAAACAAAACCTCCCTTTTTTTTAATATAAATTTCCTGACTACAGTATCTTTATGACAGTCGTGTGGCCCCCGGATCATTGTGAATTTATTGATGTGGCCCACGGATCTTTGTGAATTTATTGATGTTGCCCGCGGATCATTGTAAATTTATTAATTTGGCCCTCGAGCGTGAAAGGTTGAAGACCCTTAAGTTAAAGTATTGCTAAGAAATTTATATTTTTGATTTACAGGAAGAATTCATTGTAAATTAAATATTTACTAAGAAATATTATGATTTCACCTTCATGATGCATTTTTTCATTTGTATGAATTATAAGAAGGAAAAAAAATGCACTTTTCAGAATTTTTCAGAAATTTAACTTGAATATTTTATAAACTAATTAATGAATGAATCGATTGAGATTCGGTATCTTGTTTCAGTAGATGTTCTTTACTTACCATATCGAGTTCGACCCCAACCAGTTACTACTGCTTTTTGCCCAGTGAAATCTTCTCCATAAAGAGGTAAGCAGACTGGAATGAGATGTCTGCGAAACCTGACAGGTCGTTGAAGTTCTAAAAGAGCTATGTCGTGTTGATAGTTTGACGGGTTGTAACCGGGATTAACAACCTTCCTTCTGACTGCCATCTCTTCATGAGGGTATTTTTCTGTTGTTTGCTTGATGTCGTGCTCCCCCAACCTCACTCGCAAGCCAGAAGTCTGTGTTCTGTGAAAAAAGAGTTTTAATCTAAGAATTACAATTCGTTAAAGAAGAACATCACTTGTGTATTTTAGAAGCAGAAAACAAAACATATATCACAGAATGCGAGCCTTTCCTTAGTTCTAGCCTTCTTAATTTTCTTTCCTTCAATCTTTTTTCTTTCTTTTAGTTGTATATACAGTCGGACCTCTATTTAACGTCGCTACGCCCCCCCCCCAAAGTTCGTTCTGTGGAAAATTCGTTAAATAGGGATTCATTTTTCAATATTCTGTAAAACCTGATTTTTTGCGGTAAATAGGGACTGCATAAAAAAAACATCTAAAAAAATACGCATACTACAGAAAAAAAAATTTATACGAGGGAGAGGGACTGCATAAAAAAGTCGTACTTAAATTATTACGAAATTTATGAAAAAGTACTTCCAAACAAAATAAATAATTAAATTCCTCATAAAAGCATTTAATGTCTCATTGTATACATGGAGAAATTTCCAAAATGCATATACATAACTCACTGCTACTCATCGTAATTTAAAGCGCTCATCTCTCTGAGATGATTTAGTTCAAAATCACTTTCATCACTTGAAGATACAATTTCGATTTATTTATTTTTTGGCACTATAAAGTAAGCGATTAGTTTTTGTGACGATGGTCAGTTGGTCAGTTTTTTGTGAACGTCACGATAACCAGATATGCATGATCGAAGCTCTTTTTGGAATTTCAAACTCCTTTCGGAATTGGTATAAAAATTTAGAAAATGCTTTTACGATTTGTTGGAAAGCTGGATTCTTCAATATATTTTATCCACTCTCAAAGAATCCGGTTTTTCTTCTCTATCTTCATAATCTATCAAATTTTTGATAATGTCACTGCCATTGAAAGTTTCGCCTTCAATCAAGTGCTGGCTGCTAGTGAGTTGAGAGAAAGCAGTTAAACGTTCATTGTCGAGAGACTGTTTATAACAAATGAATAGAGCGTCTTGAAGTACATATATGTACATTGATAGAAAACATTACAGTGGCGCCAATGCCGTTGAAATTCATAAACCGCATAAAAAATTATCGCACACACAAAAAAATCGCACAAAAACAGAATCGTGTGAAAAAGGACAAAAGCTGGTTCTACTGCACTTTAGAAACTACATAAAACAGATTTCAAATTCATAAACACTATCTATTATTAAAAAGTAATTATTCATTTTTTTGTATATAAATTAATATATATTTATTTTATATATCTTAACTATCAAAAATAAATCTGCAAGGAGAAAAAATAATATATTGTCCAGGAATACACTATATTTTACACTTAAAAATAATTTTATGTTAAAATATTGATGAACTTTTTAATGATATTTTTAATTTTAAGCCTACAAGTAATTTTAAGCATACATTACTTTATAACCAGTAATTTTAAGCATACACTAACATATGCGTTCTTAAATTTAATTACTGATAAAATCTATTAATTTTATTTGAGTTTTTTGTTTGAAAAACTAAGACAATTTCACTGCTTTAGATGAGTCAGATACCTGGGAAAACCAATTCAAGTTCATTGATCCCCATAAAATGGGCTAAAAGATAGAATAATTAGTAAAATGTCCTGAAATATTTTAAAAATTAGGAGGGAAAAAAAAACCTCACCGAATCACACACAAGAGAGAAAGTTTGTTAAATAGAAAATGCACTTCGCTATTTGGATGTTATTTTATGAAGAAAGTAGTAAAATTTTTTCTTCGTTCCAGGAAAAAATTCACAAAATAGAGGTTCGTTGTACGAAGGTTCGACTTTTTGTATATACACATATACACTACTGCTTATCATTAAAGTTGTAATTCCATGTAGAACGGATGATGCAAACGTCAAATTTGCATGGAAGGAAGAAGATTCTGGGATATGCAAATGATTAGTATTTAAACACAATTGACGATGCAGGAAGGAGAAAAAGCTTCGCAAACTCCGTAGAAAAGAAAAGGTATGACTTGGCTTTTTCTTTCGGAAATTGTTTTGAATGTTAGTTCTTTGTGAGAAGATCGTGCAACGTCTTGTATGAGGAAAAACGGTTACTAGCAATTTAGTTCATCGTTCCGCGATATTGCTACTCAAAATTCAAGGCTGTCATGCGAATATAGAATTGAGGGATTCAAGATAGTCAAACTGAAAGGCATGCAGGATCTGAATATCCTCCCGCTGTTAACTCCCACAAGGATAGAGATGCTGTCAGGTCAACCTTGTAGGATCTTACAGCCACATCACGAGATTATAGTCAGAAGTGAGATTGTTTGCAATATGACAAGTACAGTGCAGTGTGACAATGACAGTGTGACAAAGTCTAAAGCAGCAAGGACTTTCAGCATGGCGACCATTATAGAGGCTTTTCCTGACATTCAGAAATATTCTGGGACAATAGTACGTCCAACGACTAAGTACAGGAGTGGATCCACGTCGTCTTTTTAGACGAGTCCCAGTTTTGTGTACAGAATCATGATGGACGTATCAAACACAGTGTCAGGAGATACCTAGGAGATCTCACATAACCATACGGGCCCTGCACCTGGTGTGATGGTATGGACATCCATCGGGTACAAGATCCGAATACCTGTTGTTCGTGTCGTCGGTTATCTGAAAAGTCAGCGTTGCATTTCACATATCTTAATGAGAGGATGATGGCCTTGTCTTGTCTTCAAGGCCTTGGACACTTAATCTTTCAGCAAAATTTACAGTAGCAAACCATGTAACACCATTCCCCCTTTTTTGCAAAAACTTGTAATTTTAATAAACTCAAAATTTTTGAAAGGTATTTCTAAAATTTTATATGACCAAAAAAAATAATTACCCAAAAGTCAGTAATGTCTTCTGTCATTTCTCAGACACAGATTTGATCAATATATTCCAGTTTGGAATAAAAAAATACAAGAAATGCAAAAAAATGTTTAAATATATTTAATAGTTATGAAGCTTAAAAAGCAGTAATTTTGTGACGGGTCCTATCCGTGCGCCTGTTACTAATCCTCAGGGTGAAAATATTTCTCAACTGTGTTGTGTGTTTATAAAATCGCTTCCCGTAGAAAAACAGTGATTTTTGTTAATTTGAGTGCTATTTAAACTCTAGAGAAGCGAGTAAAGGAGTTGGTCCTTAGGCTGCTGTAAAAGTAAATGATCAAATTCAATATCTGATGTCCTCGGAGTTAAGGAATAGAATCTTTAATCCAGGTTAGCGAGTGAAACTGGCAGAGCCCTAATCAGTGACTGATTGTAACCAAGATAAGTGGCATAATTATTTGTGTTATAAATTTAGGATAGCGATTAAGTTGACCGCTCTCTCGGTTTATAACATTTCCTGATAGTAAATTGAAAACTTGATAAAAATATTGGTTTTTATCATAATGGCTGTTTATTTGATGTCTCTATCTTCTCTACTGACCACGGAGTTGCGACAATTTGTTAATCTATGAAGCACATTTACCATTACATTAATTTATTATAATTTGAAATCAACAATTTATTAATAACTTTAATTCAGCCAAATGTAACATACACAAATCAGTTGTTAATATTAAATTTACATCATTTATTCAATTTATAAGCGAAGTCTAGCATTTCAATGTGTATGAAGAAAGGTATCAGGGTAGAAATTAAAGCACACGGCTTTACAGAGCGAAGATTAAAATTGTACTTTTTCAAAAAACTATAAATACGGATACAAAAAGGAACAGTAAAGATGAAACAATGAATCTCTAAGAATACTTTTGTTCGAGTATTATATTATAAAACTCGATGAAAATATTCGTACACGTTGAAGCTAAACATATTTTCAAGAAGGAACTGTTATGTATTATAGAACGAGAGATTATCTCTTTGAATATCTCAACGTATTTGTTCTGCTTTATGTTACATATAGCTCTCTATTCCCATAATTCTTGTGAAATTCTAAACATTTTAAGTAACGATATATTCTGTAGTCATTTGAATTCCTAAAATATACACCTCTTATTCTACTATAAATAGGTTTATGTGTGGTGAGACTATATACAAATATTTATAAACTGAGTATAACTGATTTCGTTCTTCATTGAAGTACTTCCATTATTTATCTAAGTATTTCATATGTCAATACAATTTGATTTTGCGTTACAACAGCTTCGAATTTGAAAAACGCTTGCTTAGCGCAAAAAAGTTGGTACCATTTTCATTTTTCGTCTCCAAGAATTGGGTTAAAACAGGATTCTACTCATTTAACGGACAACTATTAGTGCTAATAACTTTACCATTAAAAAAAGTATCTCTGCGTTATGAGATTAAGGCATGCTATAAATTTTAATATTATTAAAAATCCAACAGAATATTATGTTTATACTGAGTAAAGTTGAACCTTAAGTACTAAAAAACTTTAATTTACATTAAAAAAAAATCAGAAACGAACGATAACAATTTGCTGGGAAAATAGGTAAGCAAATCTTGTACTCACACTTCCACTACTTGACTTTGTAAACAAATAATTAAATCAGTTCGAGGCATTGAAGTTGCATGACTTAAAATACCAATGTTTACAATTAGGTTTCTCTCATCCAATCAGTTTTTTGATTGAGCGTTTTTAATCTAGTTGTGTAGCTGTTGGGGGAATTAACCTCGATCAAACAGTTTTGCTATGAATGGTGCACATACACTTGATAGTTGTCGTTGAAATTTCACCCGAGTGTATTCAACAGAAAGTGCCATAAACAGTAAATCACTTGCTTATTGTTTTATTTTTGTGGAGGGAGGAGGATAATGTTAAAAGAAAAAGGAGGCACTGTGTATACATATATACACAGGGTGGTCCCGAATTCATGGTACAAACTTTAAGGGTAGATACAGGACATTGTATCAATCATTTATTGTATAGAAATGTATGGGCGCAAGTGACGCGATGAGGCGCAAACAGGGGAAATGAAAGAACAGAGAATTGGAGTTATTGGTTGTCTGCGTTGCCGGTAGAGGGCAGTAGATGTCTAGCCATCGTTCAACATTATGCATCTCTGTAGAGGAAAGTGTCATTCACAATTGTGCTGACGTCTACGATGGGAGACTTATCGAATGCTGAAAGTGCAGATATGCATTACATGTACGGCCGTGCAAATGGTAATGGTAGAGCTGCACTACGAATGTATTACGCGCAGTTTCCTGATCGACGAATGCCGAATCACATAGAATGTTTCAGCAGTTGCATCGTCAACTTCGTGAGACACGTTCGTTCCATGTCACCAGACTTGATGCTGCTCGGCGAAGAGCTGTACGCAGTCAAAGCCTGGAAGAAAGGATCTTGAACGTTGTGGCTGATGGACCAGAGTCAAGTACAAGAGCTGTTGCTCATCACGTAAGTGTGAGTCATCAGAATGTTTGTAAAAAACGTTGTTAAAAAAAGTCTGTTAAACAAAAATCGCTTACGCCTCTTTCATTTTCTGCGAGTACAAGCCTTGAATCAGGCAGACTATCTTCTCCGACTACCAGTGGGTGGTACAGCAATGTGCACTGCAGATGGACTTCATAGCTCTTGTGATGAACAGTTTTTGCTAACATTAAGTTTGTCAACGACGCTTTCAATGAGCACTTTATCTTTTCTTTCGACTCTTATTTTTTGTATTTGTGCCTCACCTTGTCACATGCGTCCATACATACCTATACAATAAATGACTGTTTCAATGTCCTTTACCTTCCCTTAAAGTTTGTACCATGTATTTGGGGACACCTTGTATATATCCTGCAATTAGTGACAGATTAATCATTAGAAAATTCCACGCGTTATATAGCAATTTGAAGAAATGCTCAAACCAGTTTTTTAAGTATTACAGAATGGTTGAGCAGTTTTAATGAAATATACAGGTGATCAAATTTAAGAAAGGTTTTGGATTTCGGATGTTTTTTCAAATTTTCCGCGAAGTGCTCGATGAAATGTCTTAAAACTTTGATCATGTGAAGAATGTGCCGAAATTCACACTTCCCAGGGAAGCAACAGTGACTTGAGAATTTAGGAAACATCAAAAAAGAAAAAGAAAAGTATTTTTGACCATTATACATCATCAAAAGCTGTAAATTATTTATCTTTTCACAAAATATTTAACTATTTGCAATATTTTCTACATTTTCGTAAATTTACACATTTATGAGCACATGTTTCTTTTAAAATTTGTTACATTTTTCATATGTTTTTTGCTTATAATATCCAAATTTTGCAATTAAATTTCACAAAATTTAAAAGATATTAATGCACAAGAGATACATTATTAATATCTGAAATAAAAAACTGAATAATCACATTGGAATAAAATACTTTTTTTTATTGTGTAAACATAAATATATTAAAATAATTTTATCTCAGAATTTTATTGCCAGCATTGTAGAGCAACTTAGTTGAATATCGTGAAAATTCAGGATGATACAAGATATTGTTAGTCGAATATTTATGATACTCTGAAATTAGCTATATGATAAGAGGTTTTTCAAAAAGTGTCATTTTTAATCATAAATACTAGAATGGCTAAATTGAATTGTTTAAAATTTAATGCTATACTAAATGTATATATAGATACTTATAAAGTAGGCAAATTACATTTAAGTAGGTAGTTGCATTAAATTACAAAATTTAAATCTTTTTGGAAATATTGTCATAAATCAGAAAATGCTTAATATATCAATAACAAAGGAGATCCTGAATGAAAAAAGGAACATCATTTAGATATGCACTTCTCATAATATACAAATTTTCAAAACATAATTTCTAAGCCTTTACACAATTTGATCACTTCTATGTATGTTATAAAATTTAAATTGGAATATTTATATACTATTTTATGATATTGAATGCTTTTAATAAAATTAAGATTTTGTAATTTCATGTAATTTATGTGATGTTCATTTTACAAAGTTTTAAAACATAATTTTCAAACTCATTTGCTATTTTGGTAATCTTTCTAGTTAAATTGTTACATTAAGTGCTATTTTTTATACGCTGTTGATAATCCTTGACATTTGAAAGCGTTTCATCGTAAAGGTCCTCACCAAATGTTAAGACACGACTAATTGTTACAGATGTTTAATCGAGTGGAAATAAGCTTCAGTATACAGTGATGAATAATAGTTGGCTATCGATCATTATTCGATTGTTGAGTCGTAAGAGAATGGACGCCCCTTCATGATGTTTTTGTCGAGAAACTATCGAATCACTTGTATGCGTATCCTATTCAATTCCCCATAATTTTTTGACTAACAACTAAATTGTAAAGTGATTAAAAATTGATTACTTGCTCTAGCTCTTAATCCACTGCTTTACGACGAGAAACAAAAAAATGTCTCCAAAATCTCGTCAACAGCTTGGTTTTCGAAAGCGAAGCTGGTGCAATGGAAAAATAGATCGTTTTGATGTAGGGAATAACATTTCATACAGGAACGGTTTCTTTAATATTTATAATTAAGAATATTGAAGAAAGAATTCTATTTAATTGTTTGGTCACTATCAATGGTAGAAATAAACAGTTAACAGTTATTGTGGAATAATAGATGCACTTTGAAGAGTTTTACAAAAATCTTTTTATTGATGGTTATGAACTCTTTCGGACTCTCTTGCATGAATCAGGAGAATTCCCACTATCTTACGACATCACCATTCAAAGCCATTAATTGTACTCTTTAGTTCCCCCAAGCATGTATTTTCTTTGTATATATTTCGAATATTTATACTTATAGGCAATCAAACCTGCATCCATACATCATTCAAATATTACATCATTATTCCCAAAGTTCTTTGTTCCCGAATCAATACTTGTAAAAAATGACCCACTTTCACTTGGGATTTGAGAAATTATATATTCTCATTCAGGGATATTAATGACTTAAAACTGAAAATTCTCTAATTGTGAGCAGAATCTGAGAAAAACTCATGGAAACAATGCATACATTTTTCTACGTGACATGTAAGGAAAAAGGGAAAGGATAAAGGGTTTTTAAAAAAAGTAGACGAATGTTTGGTACATAATTTTTTTTGAAGAGGCAATTGCATTAAATTTACAGTTTTCTAAACATAACATTCTTAAAACTGTCTATTTCTTTTTCTCTAAACCTGTTTTTTTATGCATGATTCTGGAATTCTTTCTGAATATTCCTGTTATGTAATTCTGTGTACTGATGTTAGATTTAAATTCAGAAAAAGATCATCTACGGAGCAGATATTATAACAAAAAATGACAACTTTCAATGCATTAATGATGATGCTCAGTAAGAATTGATTAAAAAATTATATATTTTTAAAATTCTACTTTAGAATAAAAAGATAAATAATATATTAGTTAATCTGTATAAAAAATAGTTTCGTAAGAAAAAGTATATAAAGATTCTCAAACAAATAAACAAAAAAGTGAGCAAAACAAACAATAAAAACAGACCTGGACACACAATGTGCTGCTGTAACAACCCATTGACGATTAATGAGCGCGCCACCGCATGATATTTTTCTGTACAGAAATGACTGTTTTACGATAGCAACCTGCAAAATAAAGTCAAGATTTTATTCAAATTGTGTAATTGCTATGTATAATGCTTCTATTATAATCCCCCCCCCGTAAGATGACGATAATACTATTGATAATATATTGCAAAGTCTATTTTCAGTGGTACAATGATAGTGGTGAAATGACAACAAAAATCATTAAAATATCTTTTTAACATAAAAATCGAATTTGAAAGATTAATCAAAGGCTTCTTTTAGTAAACTTTTAACGTAGCACTAAAGGTATATAGCGATCCATTGGCAATCTAAAGTACAGATAAGAATCATGAGCGAAGACGAAGGCACATTTGAACAAATACCTCATTTCCAACCATGCCACAAGTTCTTTAAAAAAAAAAAAATGGTCTCTTTTTTTTATTTGAAGGATGGTATTGTCTTTTCTAAAAACTCTTTTCTGTAAATATTTTTCGGCATCTGTGAAATTACTCTTAAATAAATAATGAAGCAGAAACCTAAGATTAAGAATATCTCACTGCTATGCTCAGAAGCTCGGAAAAAAGCTTTTTTACTTTAACAATGATCTAACTGCGTTATGTTAATGATGCGTAGTCTTTTTTGACAATATATATTTTTTCCTTTCAAGAGGCGTAAAAAACGTATACTAATGCTCGAATTTACTGAAAAAATCGTATTTGATTTAATTTGTTTTATTAGAATAAAACAAATTACAATTGTTCTACAACTACACTCATACTATTAGTGATGCACTTCAAAATTTTGAAGCAGGGGCAAATGATGATGGTGACTTCTGAGTTACTACACCGCTTTTCTAATTTCTACATCTCTCTTCATAAGTAAATTTTGAAAAGCAATTTCCTTTAATATACAGCCGTCACCATTATTTAGTACTATTGAAAACTTTTGGGAAATGAGAACTCTGATTCGGTGCGACTCGGATTAAACAACGCTAGCGATGACAAATGTAACATAAGTTATTAGCAAAAACAGCCACTGAGCTTAGACAAATACAATGTACTTTAAAAAGGCCATTTTCAAGTAAAAACATATCTGTATGAAGTACACCCAATCTTTTTCTTTACACGGTTTTTTTTTACACGATTTTGAAATAACACGGCACACGAATTTAACGATTTTTTTTTATACACATTTTTTGATCTGGCATGAATTCCAAAAAAAAAAAATCGAGTCTCGTGCTCTTTGGATGAGGGCGATTTGAACTAGTTTATATAACAATTTAATGATAATAAAGAAGCCGATTCTAGCAAAGTTGAAAGTGAAGTTCAAATATTATCAGTTGAATTTATTCGGGAGGGGTTGAAATTTGCTGCAAGTATGGAAGAATTTTTTATTACTCATGATCCTAACACACACACACACACACACACACACACACACACACACACACACACACACACACACACACACACACACACACACACACACACACACACACACACACACACACACATAGAGTTTTAATTAAAATTTCTACGTAATCTTGTGTAGCTGAATATCAAGAATAATATAATCAACTAGAGAAACCAAAAAGACAGCCACTAATAAGACTTTATAATAAAAAAAAAGAGGCCGTTAATAACGAATGAAATTCTTCATTTGAATCAAAATCGACAGTTTTATGCTAGACATATCTGACACATTTACTGACGATAGCATTTTTGACAAAGTTCGTAAAAAACGTGCACGCTTGTTATCAAGTAGCGATGAATAGTTGCTAGTTAGTAGTTTTATTTCTAATTTAAGGTATACAACTACCCTAAAACTGTGAATTTTACCAAAAATTGACAAAATTTTTTAATGATTTTATTTTATGGTCCCTCTTATTAGCTTTATAAAAATACCAAGTTCATCATTTTCCGTCTACTAGAACAAAAACTACAAATGTCTTAGTAAAAGGAGATGCCATTACTTTAAGCAAGATGTCATACATTAAAACGCGTTTTACTCGAAATGTGATTTTTTGAAAATAATCAAACGGGGTCAGCGATTGCTAAGAAAATTTTGAACATAATTAACTGAAATTTTTTCTATAAGTTCTGTATAATAATAGAATTGTTTTAACCTTCAGATTTATCAATCACTGTTTTATTACAAAATTTACTGTCCCTTATGTGAATATAATCACTGTCTTTTTAAGCATTTTCATATAGTAACCAAGATAAAGTGCTCTAGTTTTTGTAAAAAAGAAAATATTTCTTATCCTGAAGGTCATTTCAAAATTGAATAATATAGCAACACATTAGATTGAAAAAAATTGAAAATTTGTTCATAAACCTTTGGCACAGAATGGGCCGCGTTTATGCCATTGTTTGTCAATTTTTACCTATTTTTTCCCATTTAGTAATAATAATTTCTCTTTCTCTTCTTAATTTTAGCATATTTTTCTTAAAATGCACAAAAGAAATATAAAAATAACAAAAAAATCTCCATATCTCCTTTTTTTTTAAAAAAAAAAGTTGTCACAACCAGTCGGATACCTTAAATTTGAATTTTAATAAGTTATATGTACTTTTATTTTCACTTTATGCTAATTTTAATTTTTTTTTGTTACAAAATTAATTGTTTTTGTTTCATAAATATGTAACATAGATTTTATTAATACTTTTTTGTATGTTTTTTTCGGAAAATATTTACAGATTTTTCATCTTACATGATTTTTTAAAATTGTGGAACATATCCCCAAATTTACCATAAGTCGCATGTATTTTTTTGCACAATTTTCTAAGGAACGTATCTAACGTGTAAGAAAAGAGTTAGGTGTATGTGGCTAAATGAAAAGGGAATTTTTCTTGGGGACATTATGCAAATGATGTGAAAATTGAGGCTTGCGGCCTGGCTAGAGGTTCTATCTGGTCCACTACAGATTTTAAGACAGTTCTATCGAAATGTTCAATTTCAATGTCTGAAAAAGTTCATTTAAGTAAATTTTCTAATTTTACACATGCAAAAAAATTCCATAAAAATTCCAATATACACTGCTGGCCACCGTAAATGCAACACCAAGAAAGACAAGATATAGCACAACAAATTTATTTTGTAGATAACATGTTGACCAAGTATCAAATGATTAAATTTATAGACTTCTGTGAAAAGTGTGGTTCCTGCCAAAATCAGTAGCCAGAGTAGCCGCCATTGTTGGAGATCAACGCTGCCACACGCTTCGGCATTGATTCAAACAGATTTTGGATGTATTCTTGGGGCACAGCAGACCAAGTAGCTTCCACACGTTGCCAAAGTTGATATGGTGTGGCAGCTGGGGGTGTAATAAGTGTCAATCGTTGAGCAACCATAAACCACATGTTTTCTATCGGTGAAAGATCCAGAAAGTGTGAGTAGGCCAGGGAAACAATTCAATCTGGTGATTGACGAATAATCTTTGGACAATGCGACCCACGTGTGGTCGCGCATTATCCTGTTGAAATATAGCTGTGGCCAAGCCCTGAAGGTAAAGAAGGACAACTGGCTCCAACACATCGGAGATGAAGCGCTGGCTATTTAAAGTACCGGCAATGCGTACTAGAGGAGTGTGAGAGTGATATCCAATACCGCCCCATACTTTAATACCCGGTGCAGGACCAGTGTGGCGGTGCATAACGCAGCTGTTCAGCATCCTCTCTTCACGGTGTCTCCAGACTCGGATCCGACCATCGTGGTGTTTCAGACAGATGCATGACTCATCAGTAAAGACAACTTCATTCCATTCTGCCGCCCACATCCTTCTTTCATCGCACCATTGGCGGTAGAGATGTCTGTGGTTCTGAGTCAAGAGTAGATCAAGCAATGGACGTCTTGCGGACAGACCACTCTGCTGTAAACGGTGTCCAATGGTACGCGCAGGCACTGAATGATGCGTTACAGACTCAATGTGCTGTGCTATAGTTCGTGATGTGACTGAGCGATCCGTCACTGCCATGCGCACAATTTGCCTGTCCTCCCATGAAGTGGTACACTGAGGTGGATGCGATCAACCACGTTGATCCGTCGTACCCTCCTGCATCCAACGGTCACATATCCGCATTGCAGTTGTTTGGTTTCGTCCAACACGACTACCGATTTCCCTGAAAGATAATCCACAATCTCCGTAGGCCACTATCCTTCCTCTGTTGAACTTGGATACTTGATCAAAAGCTGATCGCTGTTTTCTACGAGATATAACTGATCGTTTCTTGAAAAAACTACAAGAAAAACATAATTGCCGAACTTGAAACCGTCGAAATCTCCAAACCTTAAATAGCGCTTTGAGGTGGCGCCGCAGGCGTGCGTGATGTGTGTCGGCCCTGAAATTCTAATCATTTGCATATCTCACCTCCGTTAATGCATGCTGTAAATTTCATGTTATTTTCGTGCTTCCTTTAGAGTATTGTATTTACGGTGGCCAGCAGTGTATTTTTGCAAAATGTAGTGAAATTTTATGCAAAAAAATAATTAAAAGAAATTTGTTTGGGTAAAAAATGATTCCCTCTTTTTAACATACAGGGCGAGTGCAAATGATGGACCCGATTAAAAAAATCATATTATCCAAACTGCTGCACATGTTACAATACAAAGTTTTTTTCTGTTAATAATGCTCGATGTGTAACCCTCTTGTTACACTCCATACACCCAATCTGTTATCCAAGTCATTCCATACATTTTGTAGCATCACTCAATCAATGGTTCGTAATGCTGCACAAATGTTTTCTTGTCGTCCTCTGTTATTAATTGTGTAAATTGCAAATGATACAGCTTGAAATTTAATTTTTCGTAAAAATTTCCATGCCGTTTTCTGAGGCATCCAAAGTTTACAGGTGGCAACATCTGTGGACTTCGAACGAAACTTTGCCTCCACTACTTCTTCCGAGTCCGGCCCCTGCTTTTCTTTCTACACAAGCAACCTACTTTTTTAAATTGATGATACCCTCTCGGAATGCTCTTGTTGGCTGGTGCCTCTTTTCCTTAGCAATTTCTAAACTCATCGAAATAACTGAAAAAAAATCCGTGCATACTCTAATATGCAAACTATTCTCTGTCATTGTCACCATGTTTGGATTTCAATCACAGCGATCTTGAATGTGGTGTTGATCATTGGTGAAAAAAGAAACTTGGTATATTTCTCTTTATATTCATATGTATCACTTATTACAATACATGCAGTAGTTTCCAAAAAAAAAAAGAAGATTTTTTAAAATCGGGTCCATTATTTGTTCTCATCCTGTACATAAAATAACTAAATGCTTATGCTTAAAATTATTATTTTGCTTATTTTCTTTCATATATAAGTAGGAAAAATTGAAAAGAATACAGAAAGTCACAGTTTCCTTTTTTTGCAATAGTACTACAGAATTATTAAAATACGCTATTTTTTTTAAGTCTTACATTTTATAATAAATTATATTTTAGCTAGTCAAATTTTTTTCGACCCATTCATGAAAAAATTATTTATTACTGTCCTATGCAGTACACTTTCATGAGTTATGTTATTATTAATTAATATTGTTCCGATCATAATTAAGTTAAAACTGATTGGTTACATGAAAATATATTAGAATATACTATATACCTGCCAAGGTTGTTCACCAAAATTAGCATTCTCGCCTCCAACAATTTTACTGTCTCTCATGTGGCTTCGTCCACATTCTAAAAATGAAAATACATATTGTAAGTAAAAGAGAAGAAAAAACATAAATCAACGAAGTAAAATATATTTTCGTTAAGTCATTTTTTATATATGGAATTGCATAAGTGTTTTGATGCATTTTTATAATGTGTACTGCTATTTACAGTCCAATTGAGATGCTTTATAATAATAATTTTTTTATTAAAATGCCTATTTTCAAGGATTGGGAGCAACAATAATTAGTAGGGAATTGTACAATCAAATGTACAGAGATACAACAATAACATAAACTGTTTTTTTTTATTTGCTCCTGCATCAAAACTTGTAAACTTTCGTGATCAAAGTTTGCCAACAAGTATTTTGAAGTCAGTCTCCGATGAGGTTATAAGGAAAGGAAAAAATTCGAAATAAATTAGATAATATATTAAAAAAGACATACATATGAATAATCCAAAACTTGTAGAATTCAAGAATTTATTTAAGATCTTAGAAATGCGTGCGCATGATGTCACGTTTTTCAAAAAAAAATCCGTAAAATAAACATTTTAAGCTTTGATAAATTTAGAAAATGAAAACATAGGAGCAGAAGTCGCCTTTTTTACATTTAAGGATTTAAATGCATATTGTTTCTAAATGAGTTTCAACGAAAACTCGTTTATCATTTGGAAGTTCTTAAAACCACTTTAAGAAGTTCCATATCGATATTATTTGACACCCCTTGCATTTAAATGGTTATTTTTCACTTCTTTATTCATTTAAATGGGGGATTTGAAAGTTCAAGGATGAACGTGCTTTGTTTGAACATGAAATGATTTCTGTATTCACACAGATAATTTACTTAAACATATTAGCTGAAATGTCTTTTTACCTTTTCACAAGTGAATTCTCACAACTACATTTTCTGTGACTTTCTACACACAGGTTCGTCTAATAGTCTTATCTAATCTCGAATAAGTCGGTTATTTGTATGCATAGTAGGGTACATGTTATTTTGCTTTTGTAAGTAAGAAAACTAAGAGGCATAGTTTTTAAGAAGAAGTATTTATCAGATTTGAAGTGAGTAAGAGATTTAATCAAACCAAAAGTAAGAGAAATCAAGTTGAACGACTTCGCACAAAACAAGAGTGTACTTTAGTTCACACACACACACAAACCGGGTTCATAATCGAGATTTCGAACACGTTAAACTTTACTCAAGTTCTTGAAGGTTCTACTTTTATTTTTGATGTTTCCATTGCAAACACTTCAAATAAAGTTTAGTTGATGACTTAGGGAAGGTCTACGAAAATCTTACACGTTTTACTCAATAATTGCTTTATGAAAGAAGCAAAATGTCACAAGTAGAATGTTTCAAGTTCAGAGTGTTAAAAAAAAAACAATCCTCTCAGCATTATCTTATGCTGAGTGATCTTAAAAGCTGCATAACTCAAGGGATAAACTGATTAGGTTTCTTAAGAAACCCTGGACAGTCGACCTTATAACTCACTACAAAAGAAATACAAGGAAAACGGCGCACAATAACTTCAGTGGCGAAAATTGTCCGAATTTTTGTAAGTTTTGAAATATATATAACTATTGAACAAAAAAAAAATATTGTGTAGCGTACCACTAAAGCTTAAAGACGTATAAAATTTGCTCCTAATTTTTTTTATAAATAAATGAGTCATTAAAAAGTAATAAGGATTATCAAAAACTCTCGAAAATAATTTTCGAGCTTTTGGATTTCACACACAAAACTGTAATAAGTTTTTATAATAATAATAACAATAATGAAATTCGATTTTTAATTAATTAGTCACAATCAAGAATTTTTGCGACGAATCGTCAAAATATGCAAACTCAGGGGAAATGACGGCACCATTTTTAAATGTTAAGTTTTGAAACGCAATAACATCAATTATTTAAGTTGCCGTAGGTGACATAGATTATAGATAGAGGTAACCAACATAGAGGATGGAATTGGAAAGGAAATATACTTCGAAAATTTTTTATAATTATGTTACAACCCCCCCCCCCCAAAGTGTATCTGTCAAGTACTATTTGCAGGTGGTATCTATCTAGTTAAATGCCGATAAGGGAAACAATGTGTTACAGATGAAAAAGTTAACAAAAGAATTCGAAACCTTCATTTGTTCAAATGATGACTACGTAGAAAATTAAGAGAACATATTGTTCATAAATATCAGTGGATACAATTCATAGGTATATGCAAGCAAAAGGCACAATAGAACTTCGAAAGATTAAAAAAATAGATAAATAAGTAGAATAAATAAATGCAAATCAGCCTTGAAAACTGTACAAATAAAACAAATATTATAGTGAACTCAAAGTATATGTCAAACGTGGACTAAAATGTTATTAAATTAGTTTCAGCCACGAAAGTAAATGGAACCTGCAAAGGATTAATTGTGAGAGTACTGTCGGCACCATTTGAATAAGAAATCTTTAATTAAATCACAGTACAGTCACAGTAAGAACCCACTAATAGTCTTGGCTAAAAGTTCTACTGAAATAGTTTAGGTACATAGTTTTTTTAAGGGTTAGTGAAATGTTTAACAAAAAATAACATTCAGACAACAGAGGGAAATTTAATACTACTCTGTAAACTATCTTGTGTGATACTCTCTAGGAGTATCACACAAGATAGATTGACTATACATATAGTAGGACTTAAGGAAGAAAATATTAATGTTCTCAACTGGCTAGTATATAGCTTTGTTCTTAATCCTATAGAGAATCGTTGAGCAATTACGTGTCGAAGCTTATAGAAGTAATCGACAGTATTTTTCTGTAGAAAATGTTAACTATTGCAAATGATTGTCAAGTTCATTTTCTTAAGAAAAACAACTTTTAATTTGTTTGGTGAAAAACAATAATTTGATAAAAAATTAGATAAATAAAAAATACTATTTAAAATAATTCAACTGAATAAGATAAATGCATCTTTATGATTTGAGTAAAACTTTGCTATGTTCTGTTTTTAAGTTTTAAGATTTGATTTCTCCTGATGCTAAGGAATAGGAGCTTAACTTGGCATTTTGTTTTCCAAAACACACACACACACACACACACACACACACACACACACACACACACACACACACACACACACACACACACTAGATTCTGATTTCAGTTTTTTTCATAAAGCAGTACATTTTTTCACGCACTATTGCTGTTTGAATTAATCTATTTTTTCCTGAGTAAATTACGTTTTCCTTTTTGTCTCCCATACTGTATTGGTAAATTACGAGTTTTAATCTTCGTATAATTTGTTGAAATGAAAGGTTTTGCTTACCTATAGAATATTTCTCAAAAACTTTTATGAATAAATACATTTTCTTTGGTAACAAGATATTTTTTAATATAAGAATATCCTGCTATCAACAGTTTTCCAAAGTTCAGTTCTGTTCATTGCATTGGTCTAAAAATAACTTCCAAGTAATTTTTTTCACCAACTAGTTTAACATAAAGTTTTCCTTTCTGATAAATTGATAGATATTATTTATAATTAATGCAAATAACATTATTTGCAATTATTCTGGATATATTAAATCTGATTTACATGCTTTGGAAAAATATAATGTTTTTAATTAGCTGTTCCAAGTTACCTAGGGATCAATAGAATAGCTTTTGCTTTTCTCATTGCAGTTGGAATGTAAATAAGCTGGACTATAAAAATATTTTTTTTCAATCCAGAATCGAAGAATTTAAATGTATTATTTTACAGAAAAACTTCATTTTTTATGCTTAATGTTATTTAAATATGTATTAAAGTTAATTATTTATTAATACAATTAGTTAACGCATTTTATGTTAATAAAAAAAAGTATTTTAAAAGTATTTTTCAGTTTTCATTCAAATTTTGGTTACAAAGTGAGTATTTAACATTTGTATTTTCTTATGATTGCATTTGTTTCTTCTCAGAAAACGCATTTTCATGACCTTTTAAGAATTTCAACTAACACTGATACATGGAAAAATAATGCAGGAAAAGTGTATTATACTTTACATATTTGACAATAATAAAAAAGATATATCATTGGACAAAAAGCCCGAGAAAATCCCATAATACACAAAAAATCGTTATTGTCCATAAGATTACTAATGTGACGAATATAACTTGATTAATTCTACGTAACTATGATCAGTTTGCTACTTAAATTTAAGAATCCATAGAATAAAGAAATGGACAAAGCCGAAAATTAAATCAAAGGGCCAATTTAAAGGAAATATTCCGGTTTTTCTTAAATGTGTTAAAAATTTTAATTTCAGTCACTTGCGCTAAGACTTTTTATATCGCAATTCAGTGGATATTTAACACTTTCATCTCGGCAATGGCTCCCACCCTCTGCACAAACTGTCTGCGCCGCTCTCCACAGCGCTTAAATGGAAGCAAAACACAAATACCTTTAAAACTTGTTTATTTTACTTTGAAAAATAATAATCAAATGCAATCTCAATAACAATCCTCACCATTAAGTTTTATTTATAGATCCTGGAAGAGAGAGACGAGTTATCTCTTAGCTCGCGATGAAAGTGTTAATACATAAGTCAATAAGTTGATAAACGAATTTTCAAAGTGTCTCAGTGAATTGTAATGAATCATTTACTTTCCTCATTGCTATAAATTGTGCGAATTTTCATTGCTTTTTCTCGTCGTCATCCTTTCAAAAATAATTTGCAGGTGTTCTAAGTTGCATGGAAAATTAATTATATAAAAAACCCCTGTAAACTCTCCATTGAGATTAAAATATTAGTTGAACTCTTAAAATATTTAATTTGGTTCAAAGGAGATCATATACATGATTCTCTCCCTTAATTTTAGTTGCAAATTAATACTGCAGCTATCTCTAGAACCTGTACCAACGTTCTTTAACCTTTCTTTTTCAGTGCTCTTGTTTTTGAAAACCGCAACCAAGTGTGAGGTCTTCTGTTTTGTCTGCCAAACCAAGAAAAACATGAAATGTTGTCAAGCAAGCCGTTCAAGATAAACCTCGTAAGAGAGCTTTGAGGGTGTTTGCCTTTTCTCTGAAAGAAGTATTGCGGTTGAGAGTTGAGATTGATCGCTTCTGAAATTTGAGCTTAGTATAAGTAATAGCACTAGACCGTTCAACTTTTGTTTATAAAACCAAGAAATCGTTGACCTTGAATGTGCGTGCAGCTAATTTATTATTATTATTTTTTTTTACTAGAATAAAGTCTTATCTAACAAGCTGCAGGTGTTTATTGCGCAACTTGTGAATACATTTTTTTTTTCAAAATAGGCAACAGTTCAATTTACAAAAGAAAAGTTTGCAAGAAACTGCGAAAACGCTACGTGTATACGAATAAGAAAGTAAAGGCAACCAGACATTGCTCACTTAAAAACCTTAAATCCAATAACAACTCATAAAAGTCTATTGAATCCTTTTATAAAATCTATCTTCTGAACGGTATATTTCTTGAAAATTTATATAATCAGTAAACTATATTAATGCTAAGTTAAAAAACGTTATATGTAAGCATTATAACAGAGTGAAACATATTAAAAATATTTAAAGTTATGTTACACTGTACTTTTCGGTAATTAAAACAACGCAGTAAAACTAACCTTGAAAAAATGGGATCCTTTCCATTCGGGAAAATTTTCTTTAGTTAAAATAAAAAGAAAATCTTACTTACTATGCCATACGGAATAAAAGCATTAAATATATATATATATTCTTTTATTTAAGTGCTACAGTCTTCTAATTGGTTATGATCTTGATTTTCTAAAATAACTTTAAAACATCTTTCATTAATATTTAGAATGCGTTTTTTTAAAGAATGACACACTTTTAGAATTAATATACTTCTGTTCTGTATCTTGGTAATTATCTATGTTTAATAACAACTATCACTTTTAAGCCTCTTATTTGTAAGTAAAAGAAATCTTGTAAATATACATTTTTAATTTAAACCCAGAAGGAATATTAAGAAAAGCCAATATTTTGGGTTTATTATTTACGCATTGAGTTATTCTTCATAGATGTGAGATTATAATTTTGTCATTTACAAATGTAAAAGTGTATTAGTCCCTCAAAGAACTAGTAAGTTGAGAAAACTCTGGAAATTTCAGCTGACAAAAATAGACACTGAAACAATTTAGCATAAAAGATAATAGATGATCAAATTGAGATTAGCATTGAAAAAAGTTTGAAATGCACTGATAATTATCTAATCAAATTTTTTTAACACTATTTGTTAATCATCGTATTAATTATTTGAAAAAGAGTAATATTTTAAAGTAAATAATGTACCGTGTATTTATAACAATTTAAAAAATGGTTTCGTGGATTTTATTTACTTGTTTATTTTGACTTCGTCTTTTGAAAGTTCATAGATTACTATGATCAATTTGAATTATTTTGATATTTAGGTTTATTTAGTTTAGTTTTTAGTTTAGTTTAAATATATATTTTGAACAGAAATCGAATGGAAAAGAAAAATCTAAATTTATTATGTAAGATATATTTTCAATAAGTTGCGTGTATATTTTTCACAAAAGAAATATCTGAGGTTAGAAAAGGAATATTATGAAATTTGAATATTGTATACATAATCAAAACACACAACTACTTATGAATTAGCTAAAAAATTTGAATCAAAACTTATACTAAAACTAATTTGCAAATAATCGTCTTGGGATAATGTTTTAAAATTAGCAAGTCACTTAGTAAGTAATGCCAGTGTTTCTCAAACTTAATTATAAAAGCCATTTAAATTTCTGTCAACTAAACCTCATCAGCGGGCAAATAATTAGTTTCATCGTAGAAAAAAAACATCAAGTTATTTTTGTTAACGAGTTAGCCTTAGGGATGCCCGTCGGAAAGTAGCTTGTTAAAATCACAACATCGTATACGTAAACTCGGAAGGTCATATGCAGACGTAATTTTTTCAATACATCATCTGCAGTCATTAAAAAATAAATGCTGTAGTGATTAATGTTAAAGCAATCGTTCAGTATAATTTTTATTTATTAAGAAGAAGCAACCAAATCTTTTTTTTACGTGTATTGAAGACATTTATCAAAAATACTTTCTGTTAATTAAAATATGAAATTTTTTTTATATTTGTTGTACCAAGATATTTTCGGACATAAAAACATTTTCTCATTTACAATTGATTTAAATAAAAATATCATGACTTTGAAAAATATGTTGGAGTTAAGAATTATGTTTTTGAATGTCTTATCTCTTAGACAAAGATAACTCATTTTTGGTTTGTTCAACGGCGGAATTTCAACTTTTATTTACAAGTGAAAGGAAAACAAAACAGTTAAGATTATTTTATCACTCTGAGGTTTTTAAATGTACATTTCGAAAGTTGAAAGAATTCTTCTGACCTTCTAGTATTATCGATATCAATAAAGATTTGAAAGGATTTCAAGAAACGACACCACCTTTTTTACCATTGTGTAGTTTACTTTTTTTTTTTTAAATAATGCCTTAAATTAGACAAATGCAGTCGAACCTCCATATAACAAACCTCTATTTTACGAATTTCTCTATTTTGTGAACTCTTTCTTGGAACCATGAACATTTTATTTTTTTCTTTGTAAAAAAACCATCAAATAGTGAAGTGCCTTTTCTATATAACGAACTTTTCCCTTGTAATTCGTGATTTTCTTCTTCCTATTTTAAAAATATTTCAGAACATTTTTCAAATTATTTTTTAGCGTATTTTATGGTGATTAATATCCTTGAACCGGTGCTACTAGGTGCCTAACTCAACTAGAGCAATGAAATTACCATAAATTTTCAAACAAAAAACTCAAATAAAATAACAGATTTCTATCAGTAATTAAATTTAAGGACGCATGCGGCAGTGTATGCTTTAAATTATTCATTATAAAATAATGCACAGTTAAATTTACTCTTAGGTTTAAAATTAGAAATGTCTTTAAAAATTTATTAGTTTTAATATAAAGTTATCTTTTAAAGTTGAACATATAGTGTATTTCTGGACAATGTCTTTGTTTTTTCTTGTTTTCCTTGCAGATTCCTTTTTGACGCGTAAGAGATATAAGATAAATAGATATTAATTTTCAAAAAAAAGAAAGCGTGAATTACTGTTTTTAAAATTTGTATGCATTGTTTATGAATTTAAAATTTGTTTTATGTGTTTTTTAAAGTTTTATTAAAAGATGAATCCCCATTTAACTAATTTTCCATAAAGCGAACATTTTTGCGGGATTTAGTGCTAAACAGGAGGCCGACTGTGATTAACAATTCTCAAATGTAATATGTTTTTTTTACACCAATGCATAGAACTTTAAAGTTTCTTACACCAACGAAATACAAGTTTGATTTGTTTAATTACTCAAAGTATAATCAATTACAGCCATAAAAGTAATAAATCTGCCCTTCTTTAAAGGTCAATAGAAAATTATATTTTTTATCAATCCGAATAAAACCCAAATAAAAATCACTAATATGCAAAATATTACATTATGCAAAAACAAAGAAAGTACATATTAATTTAATTCATAAATATGAGATTTCTACATAATGAACTTTTGTTTCGTATATTTACAATAATACCTCAATTTCTGCTACCCCGACTTACTCGAACTTGAAGTATGCAAATTTATTATCCTTTTTCTATATCTTTTATGCATTTCTCAACTAGTTTCACAGTATTACGACATCTTTTGCCCTTCCCAGTAGTAACGACCAATCAGAGAGCTCCAAAAAACCGTACGGTCGCTGGTAGCCCTCACACACTGACACGGCGACGGTACCCCTCTCGGGACCGCAGCCAACACATTAACGCAACATCCAATCAGCTTGCTCCCTCTCGCCATTCGGGAAGGGAGAACTCAAGACTCATTTAACTCGCCCGCTATCACACTCACAACACGTCACGAATAGCTTTTACCCCATTGGGTGGGCAGTTCAACCTCCTGAGGCTCCCATTGGCCAAGGGAACCGCAAGTAATTTTTTAATAGCTCTGATCATCAATAATTTTCTTAGTCTCAAGTAAAGCTTCTGTTTCCTAATTTTCTTAATTTAGTTATTATATAAATGTAATCTTTTATTATTTTTAATTTTATTTAATCTTAACTTTATTTATTCTTTAACTATCTTAAATAAATTCTTTCTTAAAAACTAACATGGGCAAGTAATAATTCAATCATGCATATCACCATTCAAGATAGGAGATTAAAGCCCTGACGGGCTAGGTGCTTCAAATGAAAATCTCAGCTTAGATTTTCAAATCTCTTCGATATTTCTTTTGTACGAACACTACACAACACGATTGCTCACTCCTCCACTTACTGTTCAGCTAATGTACATGTTCGGATGTATCGCGTGAATCGATGTTTAGCCATAATAATTTATTTTGTTTTATTTATTTTTACCTACGGAGTGTGTGTTTGTTATTACATGTTATAATTGTAAAACAATTGATGAATCATAGAAATGTATGGGCAAGAAAATTTGAGTCTTTAGGCCCAGTTCAATCAGAAGATCAAATGACAGTTAAAAATTTGATAGAAGGCTTCAAAATTTAATTTAAGGGGGGGGGGGTAGGTTCACGAAACAGGATCTGTATCTCAGTAATGTTAAAAATACGTATTTTTAAGGAACATTTATAAACATTCTATTGAATAAAAATCTCCATTTTTTTTACTGAATATTTTTTGAACCATATTACATACTTTAATCAGAGATTTTATGGATAGGATGTCTAGTTATTTTTTTTAAAAATATTTTTTGCACAAATCTGTTTTTACTCTTAAAATCAATGAAATTTCATGATGCTTAATGCTATAAATTAAGTCAGAATATTTTTTTGAAAAACTCTCTAGATTAAAGTATGTATTATAGAGTAATTATTAACTATGCAAAGTTAAGCTGTTAAATGCAATAGTTTAGGAACAAATTTTCCTTATATGGTAAAAATGTTAGTTTTGAGAGAAAAATGGATTTTAGTAATGTATTTTTAGTAGACTTTGACAAGTGGTACAACATTTTCAAAAAATTATTAAAAATACTTTTACTGCACGTAGAATGATAATTTTTGCACCATTAGAAGCGTAGAAATTCATATTTTATTAAAATGGGAAAAGTGAAAAATGTGTTTGGGGTCCGAAATTCATGAACCTACCCCCTTAAGAAGGGTTACAAATTTTAGAAAATATAGACTTCAACTTTTTCACCAAAACATGGAATAAAAAAAAATATTGGTATGTTACGAGGAAATTTTGGGAGAAAAAATCGACTTTGAGTCGATAGACAACTTTGTTAGATTTTATGAAACTTACATCAAAATAAACTTGGTTTGCAATTTTGTATTTTAGCTATCTAATATTTTATTAAGTATTTTTTTCTAAATTATTATTTTCCTTTCTTTCGTCTCCAGCCCCAAATAAAAATAATTTATATGTATTTATATGCGAAATTATAACTCGACTTACACGTTTATCACTGAATCCAACCTATCGGGTATTACTGTATTTTTATTGAGTTCTACAAATTCCTATTTGACTTAACTAAGAAAAACTTTTATGTGAAGTATTTAATCGAATAGAAACGCGATTTTTACTCATTGTATTAAAAACTTCAAATAATTTTTTTTTGTTTTGAAAAGATATATTAGATTATCTTTAATTAGGTATTAGGTTCTATTAGATAACAACTACAAAAAGATGAATTTTGAATTTTTTACTCCGATAATTTTTTTAATGAAGTTGGTTTTTAAACTGTTCCTACGTAGTATTTCAGGTATTTATTTAATCGAAGGGTTCATGATATATGTTTATAAGGATAAATAATCTTGCTATATGTGTGCCAATCTAAGTCGCCATCGATTTTAAACCGCACTTCTAATTCTCAACACATTTTTGTGAAAAAAAATAGTGTAAAATGGTTTTGACCGATATCGATATCTACGAAATTTAAAATGAGAACAATTAATTTAACGAATATTAAAAACTTTTAAATATCTACATGAACCTGTGTAATTGCTCTAAATGTCAGAGTATCATGTTCATTTCCCCCTATCCAACGAATTTTTCCGCCTTCCATTCTAAGCTGCACCTGATTTTCAGTAGCATTGACATTGATAAAAAAGTGCGACTTAGATTCGAATAAAAACGGTATACATAAATATTTAGAAATTAAAAATAGAACAAGCTAATACACTCTGGGAATTAAGGCGATTTAATATTCTATATGTTTTCTACAGTTGGAATACGAATTTTGTGATAGCTACAATTTTTAAAGAAAGAATTTGTAGTTTTCTCAATATTTTTGGAAAGTTATTTAATTATTTTTTTATAAATATAGGAATTTTAAAAGTATTGTGGTAGGAAATACTCCTGAAAAAGATATTTTTATAAACGAAGAAAATCTCAAACAACTCTCCTTGTAAGCTAACTTTTTAAATGGAAGAGTTTACACACACATCAAATTTCTATATTTTCCCTCCACCGTTTTTCTTTCAGTAACAATAAATGGGTTTTTATGCTTTATTACGTAAAGCTACTAAGTCCAGCGTATTTTTATTTAAAAAATTTATTTAATAAAAATAAGTAAATGAATGAAATCTGTGTTAAATGTGCACGTGTAATTATTTGATTTTTCTAAAGCCAGCCCTAAGCCACTTATTAATAGCTCAAAAGGTTGAATTTAGTTTTCATCTCAGATAAGTATATATATATACATATATATATATATTGTTCTAATCAACTACATGCTGAAAAAATGATATTGTAAATAATATAGATTTAACACTTACCTCAATCAATATTATATTATTATTTATGTATATTTCTGAATATTTTAAACTTTTTATACTGAATCTAAAGAATAAACTTTATTATAGATTCCTAAAATTTTTTGAATTTTTACCAGAAAGAGTAATAATTTTCAAATTGTTTTTGTACGCTTTAATCCTCTACAGATTGTTTCATATTATTTTAAAGTTATGTTTTCCATTTCATAATTCGACAGAGTACAGATGATGTTATGGAAAAACTTACTTTGTGTGTATGGATCTTGTCCATTATCATCAATCTACACAACGATTGAGCAACAAATATTGAGCTTTATCAAAAACTGCCCATTGTACCCGACGGACCAAATCGAAACATAAAATAAGTTTTGGAAATATATGTTGATGATGAGAATTCTGTAATTTATATTTTATAAGGGTTGCCCAAATGAATGTGGAATTGCTGTAATAACTCCGCAATTTGAAGAGAAAGATGATTGCGCATGCCCCTATAGAGGGCGCAGAGGGTTGGGAATGCATGTGATATCGTCAGATCCCGCCAGATGCGTGTGTGATAACGTTGGAGCACGTTAAAAGGCATCGTTCGCTTCATGGATGCCTCCAAACGGTACTACTGTCAGTGCTGCCATGTACAGTACCTCATTGCATAAAATGAGGTAGAATATCAAAAACCGCTGGCGTGGCCTGCTCTGCTGCGGGGTTAGCATCTTGCATGGTAATGCTCTTCTTCATGTGGCTGTAGCGTGCCAAACATTGTAACTCCAATTCCCCTTACGTTTTCGAACGTCCCCCTTACAGCCGGGACCTCTCGCCATGTAAATACCCCACCTTTGGTTCACTGAAGAAAGCTCTAAAGGGACGATGATATTGAAGTCCAAGCTCCTGTTGAAAATTGGCTTCACAAACGACATCAGAGCTACTTGACTCCGGGTATCCATCTTGTCATGGACCGCTGGGGCACTTGTTCTAACTTACAAGACTTTTTGTCTAGCCTATCCGTTACGTCTGTATTGCTTCTTCCCTGTGTATACTAATTTATATTAATAACATTAAACCATTTATCAGACTTATTGTAATGCCACTTTCGTTTGGGCGACTCTTATATTTACAAACATACGGCATCTAGAAGTTTATTTTCGCATGCTGTGCCCTGATACGGAAAATTTTACGTATTGAACGCTGTGACAAGAAATGTGCTATAATTAATTTAAATAATCGGTTTAGTTGATTTAGCTACTGCTGTCGACTGAACATAGATCTGAAAAGTTAATAGTTTGAGAAACACTGGTTTTTTCAATGGAAATAGTACTAACCTGGTTCGTTGATGAGATTGATCACAGATGGCACTATATTCCTTGGAACGCAGCAACTCCACAAAAGGCCGCCGTTACACAAATCTACAGGACGTTTTCCTTGAAAAACACAACCTAAACCTATGTTACATGAATAACGAGTACCTTCAAAGTGACAGCTGGTCGGTAGAGCTGCAAAATACAAGCACATTTCATTAAAAATAACACTGCACCTCTTTAGAATTAAATTAAATCACAAACTGCTACTATAGAACAAAACTGTCTGCTATTCAATTCATCTATTGTCATGTCGTTAATTTAAATTTGAAAAAAAAAAATTACATCTGATGTTTTGTTTAAAAAAGTAATGGCATCGATGATTAAATTTTCTCTACTGCGAATTCGAATATTTTCATATTTTTGAGAAAAACGTGTAAATATATGTTTGAAACTTTTTGGAAAAGCAAATGTTTAAAATGTTAATTTGCTGCAACTGATATTTTTTATTCATTAGAGAATTTAATAATTAAAATTTAAGATAATTTTGTTACATTATCATTATATGTGTTAAAATAATCAATATAGATTGCAGAATTCTTCAATTAAATGTTTTTACATTTTATCAAATTTCAAGAATAAATTCAAAAATTAATTTAAGAAGTTATCATTTAATTTGATTTTTTACTGTAATAAGATGAACAGAAATGTATCTAATACTTTACTATTGAAAATAATGTAGAAAGGGATTTGAGTATAAGCGCGTGGGAACACATATAAAGCATAGCATATAGTCAATAACTTAGTTTTTTTGTATTGGGAAAACACATGTTTAGTAAAGAAATTTATTTAATCTCACTTAGCAAGAAAACTGCGTTGCAATTTTATTCTGATTTCATTTTTATTTAAGTCAAGAACTGACAAAAAACTCAAGAGTTTTTTCTTCATTATTCAGAGTATCGTTATAAAATATTATTTTGTTTGTTTCAAATGAGCTGCATTTTGGTAGCTAAGCCATCAGCGGACGCGGCAAGTCCCCAAGAGGAATCCTCTTCGTTGGTGGCACCATCTAGTGTGGCGTGCTTCCACTACCAAATTGTGATGTTTGAATTTTATTCAATTATAAAATGTTATAAATTGAGGTAATCTTGGAATAAAAGCTAGTTATTTCATTAAAAGAAGATATTTTCTCATTGAGCATAGAAAAAAAAACCCCTCATGATAATCTAAAACAATTTCGCTGCTTGAAATACTAAGCGAATTATTCTGTATGAAAATTTTAAACAATAAAAAATAAATAGAATAAAACATACTTATCTTTATTTTATTTCAATTTCTTAAAAAGTTTCTTTATGCATAAAATAATATTTCATTTATTTTTCTTTTATAAGAAAGGTTCTATCCCGATCGCTTTAGTTTAATGTCTTCCCCAGTGAGATATCACAGCTTACCTTAATTAGCTTATCTTGTGCTTAGTAAAGATTCAAGTTATTTTGATTTTAAAAACAAAAAGACTTAATTTTAATCAATAAAGAAATCTTGTCATGCAATTAAGTTGTGTTTTATTGTTGTTGTACAATGTCTTGAGAATGCTTGTATGAATATGGTATTGAAATTTGTGAGTCACTATTATTTTTTTATACATCTGAGCAGTATAAATGATATTCAAATAAATAATTTTTAAATTTTCCTATTTCTGAGAAATATTTAATATTATGAAACATTTCTATTAATGTAAAAAGTAAAAACTTTTTCAGTAATGCGAAACGGAAAAAAGTCTATAAGACTAAACAATTTGCACGAAATAATTTTAAGTATATTATAAAAATGATTAGGATTAATTAACATAATTTATTGAAAAAAATTATTTTTAATTTGTATTGGACTTTAAATACATCATTTTTATATCATTCTCTACAACACTAAATTTTTACCATGTTAAAACTTCGTAGTTAATTCCTATAAATATGTCATAAAAATTAACGAATGTTAAGGCCAACAAAAAAACGTAGTTCATTTTCTTGGAATAAAGTAATAAATCTATTTCAGCATTGTGTAAAGATCCATTTCGATAAATTTTTCCGAAGTGAAAATTGTTAAATATTTAATGATGTTACTCTTCTAAATGACCGTCAGATGGCGACACTAAGAAATAAGAATGATTTTTAACCAATATTTCGAGTAAATTAGAGTAACTACACTACCAACCAATCGTCCCGCTGTATTCCAATTATATTCCAATTTTCCGTTCAATATTTTTTTCATTTTATAAATAGGAACAAAATTTAAAAAAAAAAAATCGTTAAATTGAAATTTTTAAAAATGTATTTGGATATATTTTAAGTTATATATGTTTTTTCATTAATAATATACTAATTGTAATAAATGCTGTACAGTAATTCTAATAAATGCTAAATAATATGTAACGATAGAACAACAGTGGAGTAACGGAGAATATTAGAGCCCCTCTGCAAAGTCAGATTTTGAATCCCAAGTCGTACATAACGTAAATCATGCTTTGGGCTCCCTAGAATCCTAGTCCCCTACCCCGTGATGCGGGGATGTACGTCACGCCACTGCAGAACAGGTCAAAGAAGAACAGACACAGAAATATAATAGCAAGCTTATATATATATATATATGTGTGTGTGTGTGTGTGTGCAAATGTTCACAAATTTTTTTTTTTAAAGAAAAATGTGTTTAATTTAAGAAATAATTTAATTGTTTTAATTATATACGGCTATCTTAAACATAATACTTTGAAATTAATCAATCAACATAACATAATTTTTGTTGATAATTTACAAAATTATTCTTAAATTATTGATTTACGTTAAATTCAGTGGCGTACACAGGCTGCAATGGGAGAGATTTGCACTTTTAAAAAACACGTAGGAGGCTCTGAGGCATAATCTTTATGCTAAAAATCAACAACCTTTTGGTTTTTTCCTCAAATCCCATCCTTGCTTAAATAAAATATGGGTTAAATTCCTATTATATATGCTCATTTGTACATTTTATAAAGGCATATTATACATTTTTATTATTCCAATTATAATTAATTTTCAGTGAAGTTTATAAATAAGTATTCATGATATTACTGAGTGTCTATATACGGAAAAATAAGACTTCAACAATTTTTATAATAAGTTTGAATCTTCACGGAGAACAATCGAATTGTGAGATAGTTGACTTTTTAAATGAAAAAAAAAAGATAGTTTTGATTTTTTTTTGAGGAAATGATTAACAAAATAGTGTTTTAATTATATTAATTACTATATAACAATGCTATATATTTATGATCTATGTATCATCTTTTACTGACTGCAATTTTGACCATTGAACTTTTTTTAACGATTATACTATATTGTCGTTCTATGTTCGTTAAGTATTTGAAATGTATTTCCGAAAAAAAATGACGATGCCTTAATGATGAAATCCATAAATATTTCACAAAAGTTGAAAAAAAAATGGTCAAGACTATCTCATAAAATTGTTGAAGCAGAACTAATGAAATATAATTTTAATTAGATATAGAAATTTTGTTTTTTATGCAATTTTGATGTTTTTTTGTGGCTAGTAGTTTATCAATTCAGTGTTAGGAAATTTAATAACTAGGATACAAATTTTTTCTGAATGTTATTTTTTGTATTCATTAGAGAAAAATGACCCGCATTTCCCAATACATATTTAATTAGTTCACTTTAAAAATACTTAATATTATCTACCTAACTTAAAATTCTCATACCATTTTTTAAGCTAAACATGTATGCATTGATCTAAGTCAAAAACTTTCACAGAAGGTGTATACAGTTGCTAAGCCTTCGAGTGACAAAAGCATGTTTAGCTCCTTGCGTCCTAAAAATTGCAAAGTTAAAAAAAAAAATTAAAATTTAGGAATTCTTTTACGTATTACTTTCTTAAAAAATAGTTGATGAATTGATTAACATTTAATGGCCCATTAAATTCTCATACAATTAAAAAAATCTGCCATATCGATGCCATTACTGTCTAAAGCTTCTCTACATATGTGTAGAATACTAATTTCATAATATATTATGAATATTATTATTTTTGAATTATGATTTTTCTATTCGAATTATTATTTTGAATTAATTTTTTTTATTATTATGAATATTATTTTATTACACTAATAAAAAGTATTTCTTAAAACTTTAAGGAGGAAAATCTATCCTCTTGTAATATTTTTAGCTTTCTACTTCTCTCATTAAAAACATTGTACATGGACTTACCCATATTTTGATTAAAAAAATTTAGTAAGAAAGAATGATCCTTCAAAACACCCATTATTTATTTTTATTGGAGTTGTTTATAATACCAAATTCTAATGGTTTTTATAATGTTTCTTGTTTGAAAAAAACATTTTAATAGTAATGAATATTACATAAAAAATTTTTCTACAAGATTCGTGATCAATAACTTTCTAATAATTAATCATTTGAATATTTTTTAATACACTATTATACGTATGTGAATATATGTTGTTCTTTTTAACTATGTAAAAAATTTAATTAAATAAGTTCCCTCTTGTTGGAGTTTTCTCAATAGTTAGCTTGAGTAAATAATTCCGGTTCTGTTTTTATCGTACATTTGTTACATTGATTTTGAGTACAGTTTTAAAAGTAAACTAAATTCCCCATTATAGCATTGTTGTTGTTCGAAAGCGATTGTTTTTAGTTGCATATTCTTATCTCTTATAATAATTGCCCTTACAAAGCAGTTAGCTGTGTCTGTTCTACTCTACATTAGATAAACTAAAAAAATTAATTAAAAAAAAAAATCCTAGTTTCTTCGATAAAATAAAGTTAAAATAAAATTTAAAAAAAAACAAACAAACAGAAACTGTTTTAAGATGTTGTTGTTGCACGGACCCATTGGCCAGCAGTGCTAGACCAGATCCATGACGTCGTGCACTCTCAAAAAATCCAACACCAGAAATGGATCATCAGCTAAATCCTGCTTAGTATGCCTAAGGTATTCGAGGATGTGAGCAGGCAAGGCCGGCTCAGAAGAACAGTTAGTACACACTTCAAAGTTCTTGGATCCTTTGGAAAATTTCATTGATTTAAGGTGACCACTTCGAAAGCGGGCTAGAAAAGTTTGTTCCTGTCTATTAAAACCGTGAGCCAAGGAGCCTCCAGGACAAGAACTCTGATACCAATGGTTTTCGGGGGGGGGGGGACAATCCAAGAGGTTTTATTCTGGTGTTTCATTTTTGAGAAAATCTCCAAAAAGATGAGGGGTGCTGACAGCTCTGGGGCTTCACAAGCCCCAGCTTTGGACAAAGTGTCCGCAATCTCATTTCCTCTATTTAGTTTACGTAAAAGTTTTATTGAAGACGGAAGGGCTTTGTTGAGAAATTGTATTTGTACCGAGTTTGTTGCATCATTGTACTTTTCAGTTGTTAATAATCAACAAGAATCTTTTACTTTCGAAGAAAATGAATCTAATAACCGATCACATATATTTTTATTTTCACATAGTATATGTCTCAAATGAAGTAAATCAAGGCTTTATATTCAGAGATTTTCCTTAGAAAAGGGACTATTTGATGAACGATGATACAAGCGTGAAATACTGAGTCTACTCGGAGCAAATAATATACAGTGAAAATCGTTTAACCCAAAACTGAGGGGGGGACTGAAATATTTTTTCGTGTTAAAAGAATTTCCTGTAAAAGGATATAGTTAAGAAAATCAATAAAGTTAAGTTTATTAGAATACATTTTTTTATTTACATAGATATGTATAAATACATGTATTTAATAAAAATCTATGAAACAAAAACATTCACAAGAACTTGAAGAAATTTAATACAAAATTGTAAAGTTTTTTGAGAAACAAAACATTCATTGAGATGTTTTGGAAAATAATCTGTTTCCCCCCTTTTCATTGTCTTTTTCAGCATCCAATTTCAACAAATTGTTCGATGTTATTTATTTCACAATTGGAATGTGTCTCAATAGCTGCGCATACTTTTCATGTTGTTCCTCATTTCGGGTGACGTAGGAACAGGAACTTCATTATTAATTTCATTTTCGTCGTCGGAATCTGCATCAACGATATTTTTTGAGCTTTGAACAAAGTCCAAAATATCTTTGTCTGCCATAATTGGGGCTGTACACACATTATCATCATCTACTGCAACGAATTTTTCGGATGATATAGTGGGACAGTCCAATAATGCAGAAATTTTCTCAAACATTTCATTAAGTGTCGCTTCAGTTTCAATATCCTCCTTCTCCAGAAGGGAAATCTTTTCGTGTTAAGGGATTTTAGTTTCGTGTTAAGAAAGAAAAATGCATGAAAATACATAATAGTTTGTCAGGACCGTTGTATTATTTCGTGTTAACTGATATTTCGTCTTTTGCATTTTCACGTTAAACGTATTTCACTGTATGTAGAAACAGTAGAAAACCAAATGCAAAAGAAGGAAGTCATTAAATATGCATATCAGCAAGTCATACGTGCAACTATGAAAAATGATGTCTTATATTGCAGCCGAATAGCCCAGTAGCTAAGATGGCTATGTTCACAGCCAGTGAAATACGAGTTGAATCAAAAGTTTTAATCTATTGAATAGAATCATGAGATGAATCAAGCCAGATTACTCAAGGAACAAGATTATCCGTTTTGTCTCGCATTGTCCTGCTGAAACATTGTCGAAAGAAAGTCTTGGAAGTAAAGGACGACTGCAGCCTCCAGACTTCAGGGACGTAGGGGCGATTGTTGAATGTACCAGCAATGAAGTATTAGAGTAGGGATGTGGGAAGGAAATCCACGTAGGGGGCTCATCTCTTTTAGATGAGTACGGGTTTCAGACATCTGAGGTGTTGTAATAATGTTTTCCCCTTCTCTTTTTTCATGCCTGGTTTTTCTATACTTCTACTTATTATACTTTTATTGGGGGAATTTATCCTTATCGTTTTTGTATTAATCTTACACTAAGTTTTTTAATCTGTTGTGGTTCTCCCATCCAAAATCAAAATTTTTTTGTATTTGTCAAACTATCCGACCGGCGGTGATTAAATATCTTTTCTCTGCATGCATAGACATTGCTTTTAAAGATCTTGATTACCAACCTTACAGCCACGTCCGCGAGATACTTTTTAGGCACCGTAAGGGACTTGCAAAGAAAGGGCAAGATGAGTTACATACATCGTTGGTGACCGCTTTGGGATACTTTATATCTTAAACTTCTTAAACGCTGAGGGCTTTGGTTGCGAATGGCTAAAAGGAGGGGATTCCCTCCCATTTTGAAAAATTCTCCTTGACTTCAGCTTTGGATTTGTGCTCTGGTCTAGGTATATTATGGGGGTCTCTTTCTCTTTGTCTATAGTCTAACTTTGAAGAAATTTCCGAAGGTAATTCTTGGCCCATTTGTGAAGTGGGGAAAATCGAGGTCTTGCGTGGGCCCTGATGGAACTGGAAGTAATCCATGTCATTGGACAAAAATATGGAAATAGTAAAAGTGAAATCTGATTTCCTTCTTGTGATGAAGATAGCAAATAAAATACTCAATTTATTTCCCCATTCCTTAGCTTCTTTGTGCCCTGACGGAGGCCTAAATACCTCAGTAAACAAAGTTAAGTTTTCTGGAACTCAGTTAATGGTAAATACAAATAAATGTAGGTATTTTACGATAAAGAGAAATGAATGTTCGTTAAAAACGTTTCTGCAATTTTTAACCTCAAAACTGTTTTAGGGAGCTGGGAAAGGCACACATGATTAGAAAAACGAATGTTGGCAATATTCTAATCGAAAAGTTATGTGTAAAGCCAGTAAAGCAGATTATGAAATTAAAAACTTTAGGAATCAGTGAAGTTTCAGTAACTTCCCATTACTATTTGATTTATTTCGAGCAATTATATCAGAACTATAATCAATGTATGATACAGAAATAACAAACTTCAATACAACTTCAATTCAACTAAAATACAAACTGTTATTTTTTACAAACAAAAGAAATCAGCTTTTAGAAAAATTAGATCAATTTTATCGAGAACTACAAATTATTCAAATTTCACACCTTTTGAATGGCAAACAACATATTAAAAACGAGTTCATTAGTACGAGTACGAAGAGATGTAAGAAAATTCGTTTTTCATTAAATTTTAATTAAAACTAAATAATAAATTCACGAATTTCGGGCGTTAATTTACTACAAGGTGTATTTATTACTCACTAATCAATATTTTTGAATTCATTAGTATTATTAATATATGCTCTAGGTTTCAATAATATTATCAAAATGAGAAGCTACAATATTATTTTATTAAGTATGGAAATTGATAACGTTATATATTTTAAAAATGTTTATAATAATTTTACTTTAAAACGTATTAACTGTTAGCGCTCATTTATCCTTATAATTAAAAGATATTTTAATGACCGAGGGAAATTCATTTTATTATAATTTTATTTTAGACAGCCCAATCAATGTTGTAAAAGTTAAACTTTTTTTTTTTTTTTTGCACAGACGTCTTATTTAAAAATTATTAAAAAAAATTATTTGCCCTTCCATTTTAATGCTAATATTTTGTATTCACGTAATTAAAAATTGAAAAGTCATTGATGCCTTAGATATCAAATTATTTTATGAAATAATTTATTTTAAAAATTGGGAAATACGAATATAACTACAACTACAGAAAAAATTAGTACAATGGGAATTTTTAAATATTTATTTATTGCTCAAGATAAAATTCCGAAACAAAATGATTTCAGTTAATAGCATTTTACTTCGAGACGAGAAATTATTTGAGATTTTTTTATATTCTCCCAAATTCTTTGAAATTATATGTTATTGACTATGTTCATTTAAAGCTCATTTAAATCATAAAAACTGTTAAATTTTTATCAAAAGATTAAATTTCCTTGAAGCTTGTGGAAAAAAAAATACATTTTATAATGAAATAAAAATTAATAGCAATATATTTTAATCATATATAATATTTCACAGGGTTGTGTATTGATTTCAATTAGGCATATATTTAAAGACTAAGAAAATAATCGTAAGAAGTTTCTAAGCTATACTTCAGAATTTTTTCCTACATAAAATACTTTCAGGTTGCGATAACCTTTAAAAGATATTTAGGAAGTTTCTTATCCCCCCCCCTCGCTCTTTATTCTAGATGACGTGAACTATATATAGGTCATGATGGACTACAACAAAGCAATTTAGTATGGACTATAATTGGCTTACGCATCAATAATTTAACAACAAAACGAGAATTAAATTGGATTGGAAAGAGATTTAAAATTTGATCAGGCACTCCTAAGAATGTGAGTAATTACATTTACCAACTTACTAACATAATAAGAATTCAGCATGAATCCCGACCATTTAGCTTGTAACATTATATATATATATGACCGCAAGCAGTTGTTTGACTAATATCTATTTACATAATATGAAAATGAAAAAATTGAAAACGACTTATGTTATTTATTTAGATACATAGATGATTTAATTATTTTCAGCAATAGTGTAGAGTACGTTCTTAATTTTAATTATTATACATAATATTTAAATTAATTAAAAATCAATTACAATATTGAGTCAGCAAACCTTTTTGGACCTTCAGTTAAAAATTGAGAATTATTTCCTAAAAAGTACATTTTTGATAAAAGAGACTCTTTTGAGTTGAATATTACTAAAACGCCATTCTGGAAAAGCAGCCTACACACATCTCTTTTTAGAAATATTATTCTAAATTATATAAAAAGAAATAATGATTTAGTTCATGGCAATGAATTATTATTAAAAATTCTATTAATATTGCATTAACTGCAACTATCCTGCTCAATTCGCTTTTAAATTTATTTCAAATTAAATTTAGATCTTCAAAAACTTTTATTTCTATTTTTAAACTACCTTACACTTTGATCAGTTACAGAAAAAGGTATCCATGTAGTGCCTCTGTTTTTTTAGTTCATCGCATGTTTTCTGTCTTATGACACAATTTGCTCGTAATAGTACCAACAAGGTTTTACAATATTGGTTAACGCAAATTTAGATTTTTTTTTGTTTTAATTTTATTTTAAATTTTAATTATATAAATATCCCTTTCGTAGGAAAATCCTATTTACATTAATCATTCATTCTTTTTATATTTTTTAATTCTTTTATTATTTTTTGCTCATGCCACGGGTATTTTTAGGCATGTTTTTCAATCAAGTTTTCTTGTACTATTATGTCGAAAATTTCTGCTGAAGGGGAAAAGTTAGGATCCTATAAACCAAAGCTTAACCCCATTTCATTGTCCTAAATCAATGACAGCTCTAGAAAACATAATAGTTTTTGATTTTGGTCCATTGACTTTTTATATCTTTAGTTATACTTTGGTTCGTTATTCTTGGTATCAAATCCATTATTTATTAATTCTTTGTTTTGTAGGATATTCACACACTATGTTTATATTTACTTTATTATACTATATTTATGTAAAAATACATATATTTGGCTGTGAATTACAATCCAGGCTCCTTATACCGAAATTCCTTGAATCGAAAAAAAAAAATGCATAATGCTCATAGTCATCGCATATCAAAACTGTTCTAAGTACTATTAACTAGTAATAAACTGTTTTTTGATTCAGGAGATTTCCGTTTCTTCTTATGATTCTATGTTGTTATTTCATTACAAAAAAATATCAGACAAAAAATTCTTTAAAAATAATTTTTTTTTCTTTATTTAGAAAATAAGATTCATTGATGTCTAACTATAGGAATTTCAGATAATCATAAAACAAGAGATATTCTTAATAATTTTCGAAATTTACAACACACTTTGGTAAAATTGATAGACTTTAAGAGTCCATACGCTCAAAGGGGAATAAATTACTATGTTATTGCTTTAGTAAATGAACTTAATATTAATTAATTCCATTCGAATCGGATAATTCATTCTGAGCTATTAACAGTGACATAAATTTTATTCAGCTCCAAAAGAAATTGTAAAAATTATTAAGGGCTAAGGGCGTCTTAAGGCACGGGCCATTTGGGCCAAGGCCCAGGGTCTCGTCCTCTGTGGGGACCTCATTTTGTTGACGATTCTGTCTTAAGATCCCGATCCGGATATTTTTAATGGTCAAATATTATTCCCGTACATTTTCTCCGAAAAACAGGGAATTTCACACTGCATATCAACTGGCAAAAGTGGTAAGACTGTATTATTATGCGATAACCATTGTCCATGTTTAGGCCTAGGCCTAATACTATAAACAATCATTCATCTCATTTCGTCGAAATGCGACCATCGGTCGAGCAGGTTTGTGCTTAGGTTTTTGAGATTGTGAGTCATGCGCATTTATTATTGGGTTGATGAATAATTATCCGGCGTTTATATCAGCGCGTTTTTCATCAGTGAAAAGTAGTGGTTTGTTTATTATTTTTGTATAAATATAATCTTCTCTATTGTTTTAGTAAAATGCGTGTCGAAAACCGTAGTTATATTTTCTATATTATGCTCTACCACTTCGAAAAAGGATGGAAAGCAGCACAGTCATTTCGCGATCTCAACGAACTTTTTGGCAAAGGAGCAATCAATGAAATTCAGTGTAGGGAGTGGTTTGTCCGTTTCAAACTAGGTGATACCAGCTTGGAGGACAAGCCAGGAAGAGGTCGGCCATATATCGGATTTTGACGATCAGGCTCGGTATTGACGATCATATGACTTGGTGGCCGATGTCAAAGCGTGGATCCCCTCTAAGAATCGTGTCTTCTTCGCTCGTGCAATCGACTGCCTGCCAATCAAATGGGAAGCAGTAATTGAAGTAGACGGCGACTACGCTCCCGAATAATCGTTTAAACATGTTTTTTGTCAAATATTGCTATTGATTTCTTTAAATTAGATTTTTTGAAAAAACGCCGGATAATTATGCATCAACACAATAGTTTCAAATTACCGTTTGAACGAGTATTTGGCAATGCATGCTACATATTATCCGCTTTTAAAGACATCAGGTTGGGCCTACCTTTGCATAGGGGCGCAAGGCCTAAACAAAGCTTAAGATTTCTCTGGGCCTAGGTCATCAAAGAGTTTTAAGATGTCCCTTTTCAGGGTCCATTTTAAAATTTTTTTTGCAAGATTAACCGCATTTGTAAAAAGGATTACTCGTAACTAGAAACAACTAAATAAATATACTTACACTGAAGGTACTGCGCAACGTTCATCATGTTATAAAAGAAATTTTGATCGAGGAATTTCTGTGGATTTGTCGTCGAAGAGGGTAAATCGAGGTTTTTAAGAGGCGTTTTGTGAACGACTCGACCTGGGTCATTTTTTCTATTTTCATACCGAACTGAAGACGACCTTGAAAAGAAGGGGCTGACCGCTCCTGAGGTGCTGGCTGTCTGAAAAACTATTAGCAGCACGAGCACCGTTCGCTCCAGCATCCTGTAAAACAAGAAGAAAGAAAAACAAATAAAGTAATTGATTATAATAGCATGCACAAAATTTGGTGACAAAAAATACTTAAAGAGGCAAGGAAGGAAGGGGGGAAATAAAAATAAATAATGCTCCGAATAAATTCTTTGCTTTTTATGAATTTCGATGCGAAAAAAGTTATGATTTTTTTAAAGACAAATCCACATAACAGAATTTGTTTCTAAAAATTTTGTTTTGCACTTCAAAAACAAATACATTACCTTATCGAAACTGCACATTTTCTTCCTTAAAAACGATGAAATGAGATAATTAGTGAACGAACAAATGTCAATTGAGAAAGGATATTATGTAACTGTGGAAGGAAAGAAAATTCCGGAATAAATATGTAAAATGAAACTATTCCGCGAAATAATCTGAGAAAAAAGGGCTTTTATACATAAAATGCCTCAACATTTTTTAAGAATAGATTTTCCGTGAATGATAAACGAGAGTTAAGTCATATAAAAATGAATCAAAAGTTTTATAAACTTCTAAGAAAATATTTAAGACACTTGTAAAGGAGCGAAATATTCACCTTTACCGGCAAACTCATTAAAAACTTGTTAAACTTAGCTAAAAGTTTCATTGTTTTCCTATCAACGTGCTTGCATTACTATTTATAAAGCGAAAAAAATCAAAAAAAAAAAAAAATCACACACATTATATTACAATATTTTTCTTTTATTTTAATAGAAGCAGACAAAAATGTATAAGTTTAACGAAAAGCAATTCAAACACTGGATTTATAAAAACTATTCATAAAGATATCAAAATTTTAAAATATCTAATTTTTTTTTCATTTTTGCCAGGGTATAAGCGAAAGCATGGTGTAATAGCATAAAATATAATGTAAGTCTAAGAACTGTACCTTACAGAAATATATACTTCACCTCGCGAATGAACCATTGTCACATAGAAATACACATAGAATACTCTATTTCACATTTTTAAATATGTTGTGTCCGAAATTCACAACAGCGTCCCCTTTTTCATAAGTCCTAAGTACAAACTGAAACCGAAAGTGTCAGATATAAATCTCGATTATAGCCATGAAAATCCCATTAATTCTGGAAAGGGAACTTAATTCAATCCGGGTTTCATTCTTTTATTAGATAAGTTAAACAGTTAACCCACATAGTTGTTAGCGGAAGGAGAAATGACGGAAATGTGTAATGATCAGAAATAATCATTATGAATAAAAGAGCACCCGTAAAGGATTTTTTAGAATACAACCAGGTCACATCGCATAATTAGTGTGCTTGGATTTCCTCTTCGAAATTGAAAAAAATTTATTTTTCTCTAGATTCATGAAATTATTCAAAATATAAACAGACCTTTAGATAACAAATGTGAAAATTAGAGATCCACCCAGGCTTTCGATGTTTAAAAATCTTTTGTAATATTTCTGAATACATAATTTTGGAAAAAGTTTTGAGTTAAAATGTGTTTAATAAAGTAAAATTAAATAAATAGGGTTGAAAAAGCATAAAATTACGTAAATCTGTAGTAGTTTTATGAAGTTTAAATGTATTTGACCGAAGATTAAGAAAAATATAATAAAAAATAAGTCGATAAATCGATTTCAGTCATTAGATTTCAGTTAAAAAATAAGAAATTTTACTAGAAACGAGTCATTTATAAACATTTTTAGTAGTATTCTGCTGCGTGTACTTTTCATGCTGTTTTATCAAGATATTTCTTGCGTTAAATGCATTGAAATGATTAATAATTTTAGGGGGGGGATTATTGAAATCAAAAATTCAAATATCTTTTCATTCATGTTCTCATAGATGCCTTAAGTTCAATTTCTGCGACAATTTTCATGCCATGGCCTTTATAAACAAACATAAAGATAAATAAGTTAGTTAGATATTGATATTCAAGATAATATAAAATAATTCACAAGAGTTATTATTTTTTTAAAATTTTTGTTGTGCTTTCTGCAAACTTTTCTTTTGTGCTTTTTATACACAAATAACATTTGATATGCTTTTGGTTTCCAAATGCACAGTTTTAATTTTTAAGCAATTAATAAAAACATTAAAACAAATTTAAAGAATGTTTTGTAGGAATTTTTTGCGTGCTTTGATTTGATGTTTTAGTCTTTTTGTAAGAGGCCATAAACCTGCTGGCAAACTGTGTATGTCAAATAACGCTGCCGCTATTTTGGGTGTAGCTACGCCTTCGGCTAGCAAATCCTTATAGAATATCGCTTGACACTGGTTTGTGGTGAATGACTGGCTTGATTTCTTTTAGCTCGAAGCGGGTCAAGTTAAATTGCATAATGCTAACTTAACAGAAGAAACACTTCCTTGTTTCGTCGGATGTTAACATTGCCCGCCAAACGAGTTTATGGGGAAATAGTTTTGCGAAGAGCCGCTTGGCAAATTTACAATGGCAAGGCATTCTGTACTATCCTATGAGAATATATTTATACTGCATGATCAAAGGTGAAACATACACTGCCTTTTTATGAATGATGTTTTTTGCAGAGAATTTCTTTTCTGACATCGTGAACTATGACCTTTACCTTCTTTCTTTGCGAGTTGAACATCAGCCCCGAGGTTAATAAATTCATGCTTTTTGATGTCTGCGCCACAATTTCTCACGCTATTGAGAATTCCCTTCTCAACACACTAAAAATGTTTCAGTTTCATTTCGTTGTAACTATCTTATTAAGTTAATAATTCGTTTTAGGAAACTAGAGTCTGGAGACGAAAAAATAAAAGTTAAAAGGATGATGGAATAGAGCTTGCATTAGCATTATACTAATAGCTTTACAACTACTTAAGAACATCTTTTGCAATGCTAATGAATGTTGATGAGCTACTTAAGTATAGTTTCAATGGGAACAAATGTACTTAAAGGGAATTGCATACTTATTCATTTCATATTGAATCATACTTTGTTAATCAGTCGTTTGAAGTGCATAACGTGTAATTTGAACATTGTTATTTCTTTTCTTCTAGATTTTTTTACTGTGGTTTGTGATTACGACTGTTATCATAATTGAAAGGAAAAGAAAGTAATAGCTTAAGGAGATAATCAGATATTTAGAAAGATTCATAATCATAGTACATCTCACTTTCAAAAGGATTCAATTCCAAATACCAAGTTTCACTTTTTATCATCTAAACTGAAGATCTATTTAAACAGCTAATATACTTACTACTCGGCTGTAACATAAATGTAAATCTGAAGTGAAACAAAAATTTATTTTAGTTTTTTTAAGTGCTTTAAAATTAATATACTTAAATATTAATATACTCAATGTACTAAAATTTAAGTGTATTAGGTATTAGTATATTAAGGTATCCGACTACTTGCGACAACTTTTTTTTAAAAAAAATGGAGAGATGGGGATTTTTTTGTTGTTTTTAGATTTGTTTAGTACATTTTAAGAAAAATATGCTAACATTGAGAATAGAAAAAGAAATTATTCTTACTAAAATGGGAAAAAATGGGTAAAAGTTGTGTGTGTGTGACAAAAAAGAACATAAACGCGGCCCATTCTGTACCAAAAGTTTGTGTATACGCGGTTCTACAAATCCCTTCATATCACTTTAAGGAAAATATTTATTTCAATCATCTTTCATCGAGTAAGGAAACGTGATTATGTAAATGAGGTATATTATATAAATTCTGTTTTCGAGAGTTCGTGAGTTGACACGTTGGTGTTCGCAAGTAGGAATTAACGTAAAGTCTGCGAATTAGTTGTTAGTTAAATATTGAAAAGGAGTGGAATTAGTTAAAAATTACAGAGCTTGGACCCAACGACATTGATCAGGCCGAAGAGATCACCTGAAAGTTTCCAGTGTAGGATCTGATGCATAAAAAGTTCAGGTACTGTGAGTTTGAAGTAGAAGCTAGTTTATTAGTGTGCGACGTAGTTATATTTGAGCGTATTTAAGCTGTCTTAGATTCAGTTGAGGGTCTGCAGGAGTATCCCCGTGTTATAGAATCTCACCTCCGCGCTCTACTATATATCATCTACCTTAATTAGAATTGTATTGTGTCTGATTGATATTTGGAATTAATAATTTGATTCGATTGAAATCCTGTCTGTGGGGATCATTATGCTTCTCTCACACCTCTATTCGGGTTTACAGGTAGACAAGAGGGTTCAGATGTAAGCAGGAACCAACCGCTATCACAAGTTTATGAACAGATTTTCAATTTTTCAATTCTGATGTGTTGCTATGTTATTCATTTTTGAAATGACCTTCAGATAAGAGATATTTTAATTTTAACAAAAACTAGAGCACTTTGTTATTATATGAAATTGCTTACAAAAACAGTGATAATATTCACATAAGGGACTGTAAATTTTGTAATAAAACAGTGATTGATAAATCTGAAGGTTAAAACACTTCTACAATTAAAAAAATTTCTTAACAAAAAATTCAGTTAATTATTTTCAAAACTTTTTGCAATCGCTGCCCCCGTTTGAGTGCTTAAAAAACACATTCCGAGTAAAACGCGTTTTAAAGTATGACATCTTGCTTAAAGTAATGACATCTGCTTTTACTAAAACACTTGTTGTTTTTGTTCTAGTGAACGGAAAATAAGAACTTGGTATTTTTATAAAGTAATAAGATGGCTTGCAAAGTAAAATCGTAAAAAAATTGTCAATCTTTTGAAAATTCACAATTTTAGTTGGATACCTTAATATGATTAAAAGCCTCATTCAACTGAAATATTGTGCTCTCAGGATACGTATTTTCACAAACATTTTAATTCGATAAATTCCTCTTAAAATACCTGAAATAATATGTGCACTGCTGTTACAAACGCTAATTTTCATTTTAAATAATATATTTTATTATACCTTTTATTGTATAAACACTTAGAAAGCATTAGATTAAAACAGAACAGTTATTTTATAAAATGGCTTAAAAAGAGATCAAAGTTTGATTAATTTACTGGTTTCCCAGAAGATCAAAAGATATAAAAAATACAATTATATATTAAAAAAAGTTATATATTTTTATGTATCCTCTTTTTTGTTCTTAAATAGTTACATAAACAATTTTTATACAATTATTATATTAAACTAAACTTTATCTGATTTACTTAATTAAAAAGACAAACAAATGCGCAAGCAAAATAACGTTGCTGGATAACTATTTTTAGTCCCACAGATTTATATAATCAACCCATAATATATTAATTTATACGACGACAATGAAAGTATATGACTATGTCTTGGTGAAAGAAAGTGTTCGAATAGGAATACAGATTCTGAAAATTTTCCTTGAGACAGTGTAACTGAAGATTAAATAGTGATACGCAATTTGTTTACCCACAAGTATTCATTTCGGGGATTTTAATGCTTAGTGAGATTCAGAATATATAGCTGTACAAAATTCAGAATTACATATAATGCTCTTAGAAAAGAGTCAATATCAACTTTGCAGGGTAGAATGACTGAAAGAGAATTATCTTACTGGAGGGAGGGGAGATCTTTGAATGGAAATTGACCTATATTTTTATTTGAGACCAAAGAAATTGGAAATCGCAATGATTCTAACTAGATGATGGAATAGGCATTCCTAGGGAACACGTCAGTGTTCTGTTTTAAATATTATTTGTTAAGAAAGGGGTATAAACTTACTTATATAAAAATACTTCTTGGTTAACTCCGGAAGAAAAAAATCATCCTTGTATCATTAGGTTAAAAACACTGAAATTATATAATTTCTACCTTGATGGTAAAATAGACGAACGATTGATGAGACAAAGGCCAACATTCTACATTAATGTGTTTATTAAGCAATGAAACCAACAAATTTTTTGACAGTTGTAGATTATTTCTGGTTTTATACTCTCGTCTTGGTTTCGATTTCTTTCTTACAGTACGGTTCAAATGACAAAAATTGGTCAAAAAATCAAAACTAATTTTTTTAGCTTCAATTATTCTTTATATACTTTTCTGTAACCTCACAAAACTTGAAAGCTCTAAACTTAAAAAAAACGTAGAATTATGATAGCTTTCACGTTCGTTTTTATTCACATTCCTGTGGCAAATCAAAACTTTAAACTTACTATCTCAGAAAGATAAAATAACGAGTTTGTCTTCATTTAAAATGCTAAGGCTTTTTTTCTATTGTGCCTAATGCTTTGAATTTCTTTTTACCCATTGCTAATAGTGCATGTAACAAAAGTTGGTATGTATTTTTGAATCAAAGCAATATTTTTTTTTTAAAAAATAACTGAACTCAGAATTTATAAATTTTTTAAGGAATTTTCAGTAAGCATTCATAAAAAGAAGTATTGCATGAATACCAAACATGTTATCGCAAAACCCATACCAACTTTTGTTATACATGGTTTGAAGTACTTGTAAATTAAATTTCATGTGTATGCGTAAACTGTTGTAGGAGAAGAAACATTTTAAAATCACTTCAAAATTTTTTTCCGAAAAAAATTTAATGGCTAGCTTTTTCTGAAGTTTTGAGCACAAAATCTGTTTTACATAGTATACATACATAGGAAGCACCCAAAAAATTTTGAAAATCCTCAAATTAAATTTTTTGCTTAAATCGTACCTGGTAAGGTAAAATAAAGTGAAAGTGTGAAAATTTCATTAATTCTGTATTGCGCTTATAATAAAATAGAAAAATAGGTTTTCCAAAAGAAAAAAAAATGTGATCATCGCAAAATTTTGCATGTAAATTTTTTAATCACAAAATTGCAAATGCTTCTATTTACATGACAAACAAATATTAACTTCGTGATTTTCATCTTAGGTACCGACGTCATCTGAAACAGCTAACAGTAGTTAGATGTTACAATTTCCCCCGGCATTGCCTTAAGGGTTCTTTGGAGGCCTCAGTTACAAAAATCGTTCCGACGCTCTCGAATTCTTTACAGACAGATAATTTCATACAGGAAAGAGATTAATCATGTTACGCAATGGGCTGTGCGTGTGTGTGACTTGGGGTTGTAAAAAATGCTGTCACCAGGTGCTGTTTTGAGATAGATGTAGGTGAAATAAATCTGAAAAGCCAATATTTCCAAATGCGGAAAAAATAAGAAATAGGTGGACAATGTGGTATACCCGATTTAATTCTATAGTATTATTGTAAAACATATAATTTTCCTCTATTTTTCCACACCATCTGTGACCTTACTGTCATTTTACTGCACTTAGTTCAGACAATGTTATATTCCTATTGCTTTTTAAGGGGAGATGGTACGATTTAAGCAAAAAATTTTAATTTAAGGATTTTCAAAAATTTTTGGTTGCCTCCTATGTGTGTATACTATGTATAACAGATTTTGTGCTCAAAATTTCATAAAAAAATAGCCATTTAATTTTTTAAGGAAAAAACTTAAAATTTATGAAGTGATTTTAAAATGCTCTCCTCCTACAAAAGTTTACATACACGCATGAAATTTGATTTACAAATACGTCAAACTATGCATAACAAAAGTTGGTATGGGTTTTGATTGGTATTCGTACAATACTTCTTTTTATGAATGATTATTGAAAATTCCTTAAAAAATTTACAAATTCTGAGTTCAATTATTTAAAAAAAATAAGTATTGCTTTGATTGAAAAATGCATACCAACTTTTGTTACATATATTCTTAGCAATTAGTAAAATAAAATTAAGAGCATTAGGCACAAGAGAAAAAAAGCCTAAGAATTTTAAATGAAGACAAACTAGTTATTTTATCTTTCTTTGAGATAAGTAGCGGCCGCTGTGGCTGAGTGGTCTAGGTATCTGATCATGGCTAGCATGTCATAGGTTCGATCCTAGTACCACTAAAGATCTACCGTGTAGGGGAGCGGTGCACGTTAAATCTGTCGAGAGCTCAAACGTCCTCCCGTTGGTGTGGTAGTCAGGAGAGGGGGTGCCAGCTCGGGTGTCGTCCGCGTCACTTGACCATGGTTCAAAATTACGTGGACCGTCTCCAAAAGCCCTCGTGTTGCTAATCAGTGCGACGTTAATATTCTCTCTCACTGAGATAAGTAAGTTTAAAGTTTTGATCTTCCATAGGGATATGAATAAAATTGAACGCAAAAGCTATCATAATACTGTGTTTTTTAATTTCAGAGCTTTTAAATTTTGTCAGGTTATAGAAAAGTATTAAAGAATAATTTAAGCTAAAAAAAATTTGATTTTTTTGACCGATTTTTGTCAATTGAATCGTACCGTGTCCCCTTAAAATGCTTAATTTTAGCTCTTCTCAATATCAAAAAAGATGTCTGGTGGTACTCTAGTATTTCGGCAGTTTGATATTTCTAAGCATTTAGTGATAAGTTCCAAATCAGTTTCAGAAGATGGTCACCATATCCGCGAGTGGAGATTTAGCTTCCCATTCCTCAAAAAGGTTTTATTTTATATAGGCATATTACTTTTATTGTTAATATAGTGATGTAAAGTGCTATCTCCCACGATAGCTAGTTTGTCTTACAACTCCTTGATGTATTGATGGTACCCTTCAATAGTTTGTTTCTTCATGGTTGGTCATACTGCAGTTATTTTACAGTATGATAATGTCAAATACTTATGTTTCATATATTTTTGGTAATTGTCTCATCTGAATAACGATCGAATTATTCTTCGACAAGTAAGATTATCAGGAATTTATCCAACTGAGCATATTTGGGCCTTAGTAGTTCTTCAGTTTTGGGCATTATAAAATATGGAATAACTAGACCAACCATTGAGGAATTCTTTGAAAAATCTATTGCAAAGATGAATGTAAAGATTTTACGAAGTCTTTTATTTTATAAAAAAATGCATTATTGGCAAGAAAAGTTCCTGTACTAATTGTTCCATTAAGTATGCAACTAATCTTTACGATGATCTATTGATGAGTTTTCTTAGGTCTTAAAATTGTTGTAATGTCGTTATCAATGAAAGTATTCTATTCGCCTTTAATTTGAATGAACACAGAATACTCATTATAGTGCTTTAGTTTTTCTTCAAAAACGTTTGTATAATAATGAGAGAGAGAATAGTAATATAATCAGACAGATTTTTTTTACTAGTTTACTAAAAGCATGCAATTTTTATACTTTAATAGAAACATATTGTTCATAATCTTTCTAACACAGAGTTCTAAGCAGATTTTTTCCCAGAATGTGTTAAAGTTCTCCAATTTTCATGTATTAAATAAATTAAAGGAAAGCTTTGAGATGATTGATCGAAGCCTTTCGAGAGAATTATATAATCAAAACTAATGCTTTTGAAAAAGGAAATAGATTAGAGAAAAAGCTCTATATATAATTATAAAACATAGTAAATTACTTATTCCCGTATATCGAGAAGCATTAAAAAATATTTAGTCTACCTTTATCATTTAGTAAAGTACTAACACTTGATTCAAATAAAATATTTCAAGATTAAAAAAAAAGATGCAACATTCATTTTATTCAAAGGAGAGAATCATTATAGTTAAGTCCCGAAAACTCGGCACTCGGTAGTCTGGCAGTTCGGATAACTCGATCACACACTTGCAGAACGAAAAAACTACAGTGGATGGAAAAATGCAGGGAAAGGATGAAGACGTTTTCGCTGAGGACACCGTACAAACTCCTAAAATATCACATAGGGAGGGACTAAAGCCTGTCGAAACCACCCTTCAGTATTTTGAACAATGTGCGTTGGACTTACTGTTCTCTTGCTGTCTTCGTGATGAAGCAACAAAACGCAGAGTGCAGTACGGAAAACAACAAGATATTATGCATTTTTTAAAAAAAAGCAGACAGTTTTTGCAAAGTTAGCTAGTTAATTTTCATTACAGACAGTTTTATGTCTTCATAAAGTATTTTTCTGTGAGGTGTGTCTGATCAGATAAATTACTGTATGCTATGTATTAGTTCATGTGGTAAATGGTCTTTGCTTTCATAAAGACGGCACTTTCCTTTTGTATTTGGCCAGTTTGTTTTCTGTTGTACGGATTATTGGTTTCAGAATACAAGTGCAGTACAATATTTTTTGAGAAAAAACACTAGTACTTATTTTTTTTTAATCCCATTCTCGATAACCTGTCATTTTCATAAATTCGGCAACCCCTTGATCTACATTAGACAGAATTTTCAGGACTCTACTGTATAATGCCCCCCCCCCTCCCTCCATTTTATTTACTTTATCGCGTATCTTTGTGTTTTTCTTCCTCAAAAATCATGCTTCCCAATTACATAAGAAATATTGCAAGTTTGGATTGAATTTTTTTTTTTTTTTGTAATTTTAACTGATTTGCTTTCTTATCAGAATTCATTTCTGTAGTACTTTTTCTTACAAAAATTAATTTTTAAATTTTGTAAATTCTGTTTGAGTGTTCTGAATAACAGATATCTGTTGAGCAATTGAATTTTTTTGTACAACGTTTAATATTTGTAATTAACTTTTAAAATTGTTTTAAATAAACATAAAATCATATTCATAGACAAATGATATAGATTTAGAATTTTAAGTAAATTGATCTATTTATAAACAGAATTTGTTTATTTAAAAAAAAGTGTCTAACTATTCCAGTGCAGCGCAATAATATATTATTTAATTTTAGGCTATAATATAATTCTGAATTTTATATATACTATGTGATAAGGAAAATACAGTTAACTACCCTCCCCCCCCCCAAAAAAAAAAGAAAAAAAGAGAGCAAATCGCATGGTAGACTCGGATCACTGAGTTGTGTAAATGATTCAGATATTCAGCTACACAGCTATAATACAATATAAGAAAAAAGCTACACCCCTTAGAAAAAAAGAAACCCTTAGTAGAGATGTTTATCGTTTTAAAGGAATCAAACTGTAGTACAAATGCCGGGTCGCCGCAAATTGATGCAATTACAGCAGACAGAAAGTTCTTAAGGGTTACGTGATTGGGCTGAGATGGGCAAATTATTGTCCATCCGTTACATCAAAATTTCAAGCATTAATGGTGCATTAGCTGTGGTGATGGCTTAAAGAGGAAAATAAGTCACGTTCTAGAGGTGCAAATCGGCCAGAGAAATGTTGGAATGGGTAAACCAGCGTATTTATTGGGAAGCGTTGAAGGCCCTACAGTCTATCGAGTTGTTGGAGAATGAGCACGATGTCATACATGCTCTCATGTCTACTAGATCCAGTGCCCAATGATTGACATCCAGGTGAATGCAAACCCCTTACAATGATATCGGAATACACCTACATACATGACGGACTTTTTCAGTAATGACAGTCGGGCATCAACACGGCTAACAGAGCCATTTAAACTATAAATATAGATCGTAGCATTGCGTTTAAAAGTATCATGGTTTGGGGTGCCCTTGCTTATGTTTAGCGATCATTGTTGGGTCATATTATTGACAATATGACTACCTAACGTTACATGGAAGGTACATACTATGGTCTTCCTTCAGGGCTTATCCAATTTGAAGGAGTTCAAGCTTTCATTTGTGTTTCTAAGATTTACTATCTAAACATCTTAGGGAGTCTTGAAAGGAATAAACATACAAATTGTGGCATTATGACATCTTAAACTACTTTAGAAGCGAATTTTGTGTCTGTAATTATACAGAATATTATTTATGTGTGTGTGTATGTGCGTAATTACTGCGCCATAAATTTTGAGTTCCAAAACAAAACCAGTGAATGGACTCTTTATCAGTGCTACATAAATGACTGAAAATTACCTAAATAACTTTCCATATTTCACACTAATATAATTATCTCAAATGATATTTCCATAGTACTTGTATGTATATGCTTATTCTTATCCACGTTAAAAACTTTTAAATCTGTCACACTCTTTACAATAAAAAGACAGCCTTTTTATATATATATATATAAATCATAAACAACCTTTTTTGTTCCAGAAGCGAGGAAGACTCCAAACAACAAAAGACTGACCTTTGTTTGCCAAGTTCCATTACTGTTGATAGTTGATATCATATGGACTGATGGACTTTTATAAGCTTTCTTCTATCATTTCTTTTGTAACAGACCTAATTTTCATTGTATTCACTGATTTTTTTACTATAGAGTTAGGATTCAGCATACCACAGGGAATTTTCCTTGACTTCAATTCTCTGCCAATACGTCACATAATCAAAACAGTTTACTTTTGATGTCTGAGGCTTTTTTTTATCACGAATAAAACCACAATTAGAAAAACAGCTGATAGTCTCGCAGTTTTTACAGTCTATTTCAAAACAGGGAGGCAAAAAATACTCGAACTTCTCAGTGATTTTTAAAACCCAAGGTATTTTAAATAGCAGGGCACTTTCATAATGAAACAAAAATGAAATCCATTATCTGGTATCATTTGAAATTTTTATTTATATCAGAATTTCTTAAGTAGTGAGGTATAAATGGAATATAATTTCTTACATGGGAAGCAAGCATACTTGCATCATTCTTTGTATTTGTTACAGTACCAAGGACTTTTTTAAATAAGCAGTTTCCCTCAGAATTTTCTTTTACTTGAATGTTGAATAGATGCGGCAGTTCGGTTAGGAAATATCAGTTTTTTAAATAAAAACTGTGCAAGAAATTTTTTGCTGCATTTGGAATGATGCATTCAAAAATAAATCGATTGAAAAAAAAATTGATTAGAAACACATGATTTTGAGCAGCAAGCTTCCTGCTATTTTTACCTAATATTTAAAATGTTTAATAAGGCCTTTGAAGCAGTATAAAATGAATTTTAAGCAACGACTGTGAAAATATATTGACATGGCATTTGTCCGTTTAAACATTGATTTTGATAAGACATATTGTATTACTTGAATATCAGCAAATACTTGGCATTTTAAATAGTTCAATTTTATATTAAAAACAGCATATATTAAAAAAATTAGTTTTAACTTTAAGAGACTTCATGACGATCCTCAGGTCTAAATGTTTTTCAGAGATCCATTTATGTAGTATTTAAAGACCTATAAAGGGATAATACTTATAAGTCATTTATATAAATGACATAAAAATACCATCTAAAGAGGAAGATCTAGGAAAACTAAACAAATGTCCATAAAGTAGCTTTGGAATATATAGTTGAGAACTTAAATTTAAGTAAAGCCAAATGAAAAATAGTGTTTCTTTATAATAGGGAATGAAACACAACTCTCTACCTCTTCCAACTAAAATACTAGATGTGTAGAATTTCTCCCAATCAAAAACAATCAAACAAATATTAAATTTCTTGGAAATGACTGGTTATTTTAGAAAGCTTATTTCTCGATGATCGGCCAAATGCTAAGCTCTTAAATGGCCTTACACGAAGAAGCAATAAATTTAGATTTAGCGCAGAGTATAAGGAAGCATTCATACAAATTAAAAGTACTCATGTGCAAGTTCGTTTTACGCCTGTTTAGATAAGGTTCACTGAAAAACTACATACGGGTGCAAGAAGCTAAGGTTTAGGTGCTATTTTGTACTAGTAAGCAGGAAATGAAAAATTTTGCACTATTCACTTTATAATTAAGAAAACGATACCTGTTAGAAGATTGCTGAAGATATGAACTGATAGGCTTTTTTTTATAATAATAAAAGTTTTAAAAGAACAGTTTGAAAACTACTTAACATAAACGAAATTGAAGATCACGATAGATTGCGAAGCTTTCAAGAACACTAGGTAAGAAAGAATTAACACTGAAAGTTGCTAGATGGATACTGGAACTGAAAGAATTTGATTATGAAATAGTTCTTAGAGTCAGAAATCGTGTGAAGCATGTACCTAGAGGCGCCATAAGTTCTGATACAGAAATTTGAGATCGTCTGTTGCAGTGGCGTAACATACACCCCTGCATCACGGACGGTGGCAAGGTTCTAGAGAACCCAAAGTCTGATTGATGCCAATTACGAATGGTTTTGCAATCCCTTGTAAGATCCGGTTTTGGGGCAAAAAATATAAGTGGGGGGGGGGGTTCTAATGTTCTCCGTTACGCTACTGGTCTGCTATGACTCAAACGCAGCAGATGATTTTAAATTTCGTCGTAGAAGATCATCTGCAATATTTTAAAAAAATATATATATAGTCTTTCAGGCATATTGTTTTAAGTAAGTCAGAGCTTCACTTTAAACAGAGCAGTGTGGCAGATATTTCTCTGCTTCAAACAAAGCTTAGCCCAACAGTGATTTTTGAGACTCGTAAACGTTTAGACATCAAAGGGTTATTCCTTTAGACAAAATTGATTTTTTAGACCAACAGAGTTCCTGACCGTACTTGAAGCGATCGTCCGCTTTGGTAAGAACAATAGCTCTGGTCAAATCAGTCAGGGGAAGCATTCATCGAAATTCTTGTAGAATGAAGATTCTTTTTGCTAAACAGATGAGCATGTCAAAAAACAATGTGCCACATAGTAAACGAAGACCTTTGGCTATCGAAGAATAACTGTCTATTTTCTTACAAAATAATTAAATCACCAGAGGTACTTTGAAGCAAAGGCACTATTACAGAGAATTGCTCATAATGGTCACAGATGAATTCCTCTTACCAACGAGAAAATGTTTGGCGTTAAAGAAAATTTCAACCACCATAATGAGACCGTATATACACAAGGAATGACCAAGAAACTAAAGAGAAGAAAGATGCGCGTAGAGAGCTTATCATCCAGCTTCCGTAGTGATTTGGTGAGGTGTCAGGTATGAAGGCATCTCAGAGGTTCATTTTTGCTAGGTAGGAGTGAAAAAATGGCAAACGCTTATCAAGACACTATCTTAGAAACAATAGTGACGCCTGAACTAAAACTGTTCAATGAAAGCTCTTGGAATTTTCAATAAAACTCTGCACCTGCTCATAAGGTGAATACAATCCAGCGGTGTTTGGCAGAAAATATACCGGACTTCATAGAGCACAAAGGTTGATTTTCCAATCGTCGAAACTTAATTCTACTTGATTATAAATTGCGTTCAGTATTGGAGGCGATGGTGTGCTAAAAACGGCATCCCAATTTGAACTGTCAAAAACGTTCTTGAAAGAAAGCAATGATGGAAATTCATATGGAAATAATGCATGTCTCAATAGATGAATGGTCAATGAAACTTAAAGTAAATGTGATCAATTTGAATAAAAGATTCATAATGTTAAATTTAAAGGTAAATTAAGACTTTAAAAAGATTTAGTATTAAATTTCATCGTAAAGTGTTTATAATCTAACTACTTTATAACTGTATCAAAACTTAAGGCAAGATTAGGAGATGTTTTAAATTACTATTTGATTCTGACGGTTACTCGCTCACTGGATGAAGTCAAAGTGTAAATCCCATTGGCTGAAGAGAAAGAAGGGGATATAAGGAGAGTAAAGATTTCGACTGAAAAAGAAGAACGTTATGAAATAAATTTGAAAATGGTATATTATATAAATGCGAAGACGTAAGAGAGCTGTAATAGTAATCAATTTAAAAGTCGAAAGTTATGTCATGCTCATTCACAGAATATAATACCCCCATATATATATATATATATCTATAGAGAGAGAGAGAGAGAGAGAGAGAGAGATAAACATATACAAGAATCTTTGAAAAAATCCAAAGATAAAACAATCTTAAGAAAATAAATATAAAAGAAAATTAAAAAAACAGTTGGGAATGTAAAAAAATGTAAATTCTGCAGTATTATAAACATTTCTGCTTAGGACAACTCTTATATATAAAAAACACAGCTTATATAAAAGTGGTGCTTAACAAGTTCTGTGGCTAGCCAACTTTCCCCTTTTCTGCTTATAATACTGAGCGAAATCCTATTGAAAATAATGGATAGAATTTCCAAATCCATCACAAGAAAAAGTTAACAAATAATATTACATTCAAAAATGCGTAGCTCGGGTTGAATCTGTGTACAATAAACAAGTTTTTGCTAGATTCTGAATCTAAATTCAAATTCAAAGCATAGTATTATTGCTGGATTGTAGCACTTAGCGAAAAGTATATAAAATTATTTGCTTTAAAATAATTATATATAGTACGTATATTAAGCTAAATTCTACAGTTTTAGAGAAAATCTAGAAATATTACAGTATTTGCTGATAAAATATTGCTAAGATTAAAATAAAACTAAAGGAATAAATAATTTTAACTGTGTGTGTATTTTGAATGAGTAACAACTATAAGTATATCTAACTTTGAAATATGAATATTTATAATATATTCTATATATACGATCCTCTATCGATACAGATATACATGTACATAATTATTAAATTTTTAACTACAGAAAATTTCAACTATATTTAAATTTGGTACAAGTTGAATGCACACTTCATTAACGACAGTTTATAGAGGCCTCAAAAGCGTTAATTTAGTAGGGTATTTAAAAGTAGCCGAGAGATATTGAAAATTTGATTCATAATCATCAACCGAGAATAAGTTTAACTAGTATAACAACAGTGTCGTTATATTCGTGATATAATGTACTAATAACAGTTAACTAAATTACTAAAAAATGGTCAAACGTTTTGAAAATGCGCATTAATTAATTAGAATAAGTTTCAATTTCGTAATATCTCAGCATGGTAGTCATTAAATTTTGAATGTATGTCAAAATATAGCCAAAACAGAAGCTTGTTAAAGATAAAAAGTCAGCGATTTGATAAGATGCATTTGAATCTCTATGAAGTAAGAGATGTATTTTGAACGCAATATTTAACATGTAACTTAAATTGGAGCCATCATTACATCTCTGAAACAAAATGGCTTAGCTTGGAGTGACGCAAAGAAAAAAATAATGAAACCGTGTTTCACTAAAACAGAAACTAGGTTATATGCAGCCAAAATTCTTGATAATTTTTTTTTCAATTCATACATCGAATTTTTCGTCATGACGGACGTACTAATAATGCAATATATTGCTGTGAAACTTGAGAAGTTTACAGAGCCATGTAGATCCCAAAGGTGTTTGTTCCATTGTGATCTGCAGTGTTCTTAGCGACAATCAGGCAATACCTCATACAGCTAATGTAACAAAAGAACATTTAAAAGAGCCTCACTTTTCAACACTTAAATATTCTCCTAATGACTTAACACCTTCCGATTGCAATATTTTTTGAATCTTCAAAGAAACATTACGAGAGATGAAGATTTTTTATAGAGGAAAGAGTTCTTAAGCGACAGACAAGTTTTTATCATGCAGGAATAAAAAATATACCCACTATTTGGTAAGTAATACGAAAAATTTAAACGGGAATATATAGATAGAAAAAGTAATATTTTGTTGCAATTTAAATAAGTAATGTTTCAAAAAGATCTTATAAAAAAGTCTTGTTTACATTTAACCCACATTCATGTATATACATATACCATAAAATCTGGAGTATAACGTGCACTTTTAACTCAAAAAATAAGATCAAAATTTACGTGTGCGCGTTATATGCCGGGTGTAAAAACGATAGCTTCAAAAAAAAAAAAAGAAAGATGAGCAATAAAAAAAAATTAGACCTTTACATATATTGGAATACTTTCTTTTAAAAGAAATATCGAACTTAAAAGGCTATAGTTCTAGAAGTACACTATTTTTTCAAAAGCCGGGATAGTTCCTCAAATAAATAACTTCTAAACATAAAAGTATTGCATGCGTGCATTTCAGGTTACTTCGTAAAAAAGGAGGTGCGTGTTATACGGCGAATATACCTTAACATTACAAAATGCAGCTTGAAAGTATAGGCGAGCGTTATACGGCGGTGCGCGTTATATTCCGGATTTCACGGGATATACTATGTTATATTGAAAATTGAAAATGCTACACAAAGAAAGAGCGGACAAAAAGACCAAAAAAAAATCTGAAAAACAGAGAGAGACAGCAATGAATTATAAGTAATATTTATCTCGAAATGATACTCATGGCACAGAGAGAAAACAAGTTCAGCTCAGTAGGTTGTAGGACTTCAGTGGAGGTTGATGTACGAATCAACACGCCTAGATACAAAATCACTAAGAGTTATGGATAGTGTCATGAGGGATGGCTCTCAATTACCCGTCAAAAATTTGCCATGGTTCATCTTCCATGCGCAACGATGGCAAGACATGCGAGTGACGTCCACTCACGTCCCAGATGAGTTCGATTTGCTATATATATCATTGGGATAAGATATATAGGGGCCAGGGAAGCATCTGTTAAAATTGCAAAACACCTTTGCTGATGCATGCAAAATGTGGTCGGGTGTTCACCTGTAGGTAAAGGGCATTGTGCACCATCTTAAGAAAGAAGAGTATCGCCTACAACAACAAATTAATCATGTATTATTGCTCGTCATTGTATCCTGAATACGAATTAGAGGTGATTTGCTATTGAATAGTTGACGACCCAAGCCCTGATGCTGGGTTTTTCGCGTAGTAAGGTATTCCATAAATAGCGGCACAAATGAACCCTTCCTGATGTTGACACCATACTCGTATTGTGGGCAAATAGAAACAAGACATCTGTGAAAATACGATCCAGTAACGTTCCGTCGTCCATATCTCTTTGATACGGCCCCCTTGCAAACGGAGTCTTATGAGCTGTGGTGTCAATGACTGTCTTCTTAACTGACGAACAGAGGCAGGTTATAGTGCAGTAGTCTCTGATTATTGCTTTAGGGCTCTCAACACTGCTGTGGGAGTCGTCATTATCATTTGTATAACATGTCTGCCTTCATTCATGGAATTATGAAGAAGTTGGTACAATCGTTCCCTCCGATACCTGCCAAATCCGTACTTGTATCCCTCTGGTTTGATTTTGTGGAATACAGCAGTACTGGTTTCAGAAGAATAGTCTACTATTTTTATATGCCACAGTTTCGTCTAAAATGTTCGACTTGAAAATATGTTTGACTGACTTCCGAATTCTGCTACGAGGCATACTGAAGCTTTTAGCATAAAAATGGGATAACACAGTCTAGTACTTAAGAATAGCCTTCTGTTCTCTTTTATATAGCTCTTAGAGATGTCGTTACCAGTTCACATGTACACTGTAATGCTAATCCTTTATATATCTTACCAAGTTCTACATACGGGGGGAAATTTCATGCGTATTGGACGTTTTAATCTTGTTGTTGCATTTGACTTTTAATTAGTATAAATTAAAACATTTATTAAATATGTATCCATATAAAGCAGTTTCAAATAATCTTCTTTCCCATTTTTCTTAAAGGTCTTCAGCACTTTTATTTTTATATGTTGTACATATACCTAATTATAACATCTTTAAAATTTTATATTTATGAACACTGCTTTCTCACGCTAATTATACTTCAATAAGAACTCTCAATAAATTCATAGCATACACTTCTTGATGACATACATATAGGAGAAAAGCGACTCTCATACACTCACTCATCATGTTTCCTCCAGAAATATGTTAAACTAAAACTTGAAAAGTGAATTTCTTTTGTTGTGTGGATATCCTCTAAGAACGGGCATTTAGAAATCTACAGTCAAAAACGAAGGGGATTACGGGGGCGTTATAGATTAAAAATCCCGGTTTTGAACTTTAAGACTTATACACTTTAAATTTGGCAGTCATGTTTCTTTTGTTAAATAGGTATTCACTAAGAACGGGTTCTTTGAATATCGACTGGAATGAAAGGGGTTACAGGGGAGTAAAACATAAATACACTTCCGCTCAAGGACGTCTTAAGATTTTTCGAGACCCTGGGACCCTGTGCAAAAGTAGGCCCTATCTGAGACCTTTAAAAGTACACAATACATAGCATGCATTGTCAAACTTTAAAGTTTGAGAAGCACTGCTTTAAATGCTTAAAAAAAACAAATAGCTCCTAGTATGCAAAAAAATGCCGACATTTTTGTAAATTAAATATCCCAGAAATAACAACAATAAAGGTTCTCGTGATATTTAAAAAATAGCAAATAATCAATGATTCAATCAGAAAATCCCCATCTGTGCAATGACATTAATTATTTAATATTAATTCAACGAAGCGGTAAATTCATTTCGGTATTCGTACGTTAAGTAATAATTAATGCTGTTGTATCCAAAAGAAATCTTCAGACTGGCAGAGTTTAAGAGATTGATTATTAAAAGCAAATTAATATCTTTTATTATACATTTTAGAGTAGTATTGAGTATAAAACATGTGAATAACTAAATAGTGAGTTTGTTGAAATTTGTTTTCTGTAATTAATCCTTTAACTGCAGATTAAAAGTTACGCGATTTACCCCAGTGCTATTTGCGGTGTATTTTATTGGAGGGGGAAAAATTTAGTAAGAAAATATATAAGAAAATTTTTCTCTAAAATAAGTAAATCCTTCTCAAAAACTCTCAAGACCATTTCATTGCATTTCAAAGCCTTCAGAATAGCTTTATTGATAGCAGCGCAAAGAAAGGTATCATATTTTCTAAAGATGTATATATACGTCCGGGAAATTTAACGCACCGGTTGAACGAGACGTATATACACGCCAGTGGCAGTTAAGGGGTTAAAAATCTACAATTGGTAATTCACATGATATTTACACAAAGCAAAATTATTTTCCAGTGATATGGCTTGATAATCAGGCAGTACAGTATTTCATATAAAAAATGTGTGTTTGTTTTTTAAAAATTCTTACTAATTACTGACATTTGTCTGACATGCTGGTGAAAAGTTTAAGTTTTCTTAGCGATTCTTTAATTTGGAGTGGTATTAAATCTGACTTAATGCTTTATAGTGTATATTTAAAACTGAAAAAAATGGGGAGAGAGTGAGAGTTATATATACATGCTAACGTCGTTCTATAAAGCCGCACGAGTGCTACGTAAAAAATAAATAGAGATATGTAAGACATGTAATGATTATTCGATATTTATCATAAATAAGATTACCTTTACAATAAATTATTATAAACATTAAATAATCCAGTTTAAGTTTCTTAATATAAGATTTACTGAGCAAATAAAAGCACTTATCTTTTCTTTTAATGTAATAACAAAATAGATTTATTTGAACATTTTCCCATACAACATCTTTTTTTAAAGATGTTTAATTTTCAGAGTTATTAATTCCCATGAGAAATATTGCAACAGAAAAAAAAATGTTTTCATAGATCATAATCTCTAATATTACACGCGAAATTTTTAACGAATAACCATTTATGCACATGTAAATACACTATAAAGTCCAAAATCACGAAATTCTTTAGATTTTAAGCATTTCTTATATTTTCAAGAGAAAATTTGAGGAAATATTTTATAACTTAGAGCTTCCAGGTCGTGGGCTACTTCTAATTTTTTCAAGGTGTTGCGGTCCACTCAGAGGCGTAGGTGTATTGAGCTAAAAGAAAGTTTGCAATACAGTGGGACCTCCATTTTACCGAACCTCTATTTTACGAATTTCTCTACTTCACGAACTTTTCCGCGGAACATTTTATGATTTTCATCGAATATAGCCTCCAAACAGCGAAGTGCTTTTTCTATTCAATGAAATTTTCTCTTATGATTTGATTTTTTTCTTCTGTATTTTTTTAAATACCGTATTTACTCGAATCTAAGTCGCCCTTTTTTTAAAAACGTTAATGCTACTGAAAACCAGATGCGGCTTAGAATCAAAGGGGAAAAAATGTGTTGGATGGGGTATTTAGAGCATTTACAGCTTCATGCATGTATTTAAAAGTTTTAATACTGATAAAATAACTAATTATTCACACCTTTTAGTTTTCCTTTTAAATTTATTTTAATTTCGTAAAGTTGGATATCGTAAATTAATTTTAAACTATTTTTCAATTTTCACAAAATCTTGTTGAGAATTTGGAGGTGCTGCTTAGAATCGATGCCGGCTTAGATTCGAATAAATACGGTATTTACAGACCTTCGTATGATGGAACGATTATTAGGTTTTTAGTGAAGGCGGTCACCTCACAATGTCTTGGCGGTAAACCGGTCGATCGCGATCGACTTAATGTTTACCCTGGACTTAAAGCATGCAAAAAAAAAAAAAAAAATCTTGAATTCCCCCTTTAAAATGAAATTTTAATTTGGATATTTAAAGGACCACCTCCCAGGAACGTCTTTAACTATTGGCCATTTGGACTAGGGGCCAAGATCTCGGCCTCAGTCTCGGGAACCTAGTCTTGTTCTTGACTCTGCCTTAATACAATCATGATCTGAATAGTTTTGATGGCCAAATGTTATTCCCGGGCATAGTTTCTGAAAAACAGGAAATTTCTGGCAATAATGGTAAGACTGCATTATTATGTGATAACAATAATCCCTGCCTAGGCCTAGGCCTTCTATCATGCGCCATCATTATTCATTTAGACCATAGGTTCCCAACCTTTTTTGAACTGGCACCCCCTTTTCTAATAAATATTTCGATATCGCCCCCTTTTCTAGTGAATATTTCTATACCTCCCCCTCTCATTCTAGAGAAATAAGAGTGTACATAATACATGGTGAAAACAAGAGTTAAGTTTTAAAAAGTATCCTATTACTAAAAGAATATATTTTTTTAATTTCATTTTTTTTAAACTCCCAGTTTTTTTTACTTGCGAATCTGAAATATCTATTGCCACAAATATATTTAAATGTGTAATATTATATATTTTAGTCATAGGTAGGATATTTTTGGAATTGAAACGCTACTGAATTTCTTCTTCAATTAAAAGAGTGGAATAAAAAATTTTTAGATTACCTGTTATAAAAACAGGCAGGGGTTTTGATGATATGAAGTAATTCATAATAAACTATTGCTTTCAAAATAAATATAAATTGACAGTTTCAGCCTTTAAAGAATCATGTTAATTCCTGGTTAACATATTTAATTATGTTTCTTGGATAATATACGTAATGAAATGCAGTGGACGAAACCTGTTTCCTAATGCTCACAGACAAAGACACCATGTGCACTACAGAAATTAAAATGCACTATATCATTCAATTTAATGTACGTCTGAATGTAATGTAATATTTAAAGTTTTTCATCCACTTTCCGTACTACCGAAATATATGAATTTTCGTACATGTGATATAGGAATGATTTAAATACATACAATCAACATAAGGTAAACAATAGTAAACTTTACTTTTGTTAGTACATAATCAGCGTGTTTTTTCAGTCTTTTTTGGTTAAGCTGCCCAAGCCCCTCCGTACCCTCCCAACGCCCCCTCAGAGCCTCAAACACCCACAAGGGGGTTATCGCCCACGTTGAGAACCTATGATTTAAACCAGAGGTTCCCAAACTTTTTCGTCTCATAGACACCTTGCCATGGTTTTCAGTTTGAGGTAGGTTTTCATGGTTTCTTGCGTAATATTGAATTTTTGCAAATCTATTAACTTAAATGTATTTATGACAGCTGGTATAGAGCTACTTAATTTAAAATATTTAAATTTCAAACTGTTATGAAGTTGGGAAACAGCAAAACTGAAGAAACACATATTAATTAATGTAAAATTTAAGTGGTACATAAAATAACTGTATAAAAAACAAATGTTTATAATGATAGGAATTAATCTGGTGCTTCAATGACAAATTTTTAACATTTGTCATCAATCTTGTCCAGTTTAACCCAGAATTTCCTCGGTTCGTAGTGTACAACCGACAACCGCACTGAAACTCATCATAGGAAAAGCAATTAAAATCTTCCTCCAATACTCTATAATTAGAGATAAAAACAGGCATGTCTCTTCAGAGTCAAAATTGCTGACATCTGTTTCTAAACTTTACTTTAAGATCTCCATACTTCCTATTTCAATCAGTTCCTCTTGTAATATGACTTTTTTTTCAATGTGACCATAGGAATTCACTGCCTTCTGTGGTAATTACCAAAAAAATGCTTTCTCAAATACAGTTTCAAAATCTGAATAAAGGTAATTTAAATGTTGAACGTAGGTTAAAACGTCATTTCCTAGCAAATTGTCTATGACCAATTGAGAAACTAAGAAAATTCGCTACATCCAAAATTACTCCTTTAGCTTAATTCTGGCAAGAAAAGCTTAAATGATGGTCCTTGTTTTAATAAAGTTCATGCTGCTCCATAACTTCAAATTAGTCTAATTAAATTTAGTAAATAAATGCGTTAAATAGGTAAAATCTGGTTTCCATTTGATTGAATTTTCCTTTATATTTAAAATCACAATCTGGTTTAATGAGAACTGTCGTAGACCCCCATTTACTCCTCATGGACCCCTAAATTATTTTCTTGCTGTCGTGAACCCCTTGAAGGTCGTCATAGACCCCTGGGGGTCTATATAGACCACTTTGGGAATCACTGATTTAGACAAAAGGTGGTAGACATAGCCGATTTGTGAGAGTGTGAATTTTGCACATTTATTTGATTCCAAATACCATTCATACTAGTGTTTGACAACGTATGCTATTTATTGTCTACTTTTGAGAGTCATAAGGGCTGGTGGCACCTATTTTTGCATAGGGGCTCAGGATCCCAAGAAGTCTTAAGACGTCCCTGCCTCCACCAAGTTGAAAAAGGAGGAAAAAAGTCTTTTTGATTTCTCTATATCACAAAAAAGCTGGTAAAACTCTCTCAAAAATATTTTATAAACTATTTTTAACGTTTGTGCAAACTTTTCTCGAAATAGTACTTTTGAAGACAAAAAAATAGAAAAAATAAATCGCAAATGGAACTTCGCAAAAATAGAACGTTTCTTCGAAAAGTTTTCGATCTTTTTTCCAATATTTTTTGCTCATAATACCCAGAATATGCAATCAAATTTGGCAAATTTTTTTTTAAATGTGCTATAAAACTTCTAACACTATTGACAACATGCAGATCAAATATTGTACTGAAATTTAAAATGATGAGTTTCGTCCTTCAATGAAATGTTAGAACTTCAAAAAATTTTTTACTCTAATTTTCAAAAAGATATCCCAATTTTGTTTTTATATTTTTGTAGACGATAGTACTGGGCAACTTAGGTACAAAATTAGTTGAGTTGATATTGTCTATGAAATTTCAAAAACATAGACGATGTTGCATATTTCTGTTACTCTCTGAAAGTAGGTGGGTGAAAGGAGATTTCCAAGTGTTATTAATAATAAAAAAACGCATGTTGGTTAAATTGAATTATAGGAAGTTAAACTAATTTTTGCAAACATATTTTAAAAAGTGTTTTTATACATTAGTAAGTTTCATATACATAATTCAGTTTCAGCATCCAGTGCGTATTGATTCAAAATTAGGCTTTTAGGAACCTTCTCAACTTCTAACTACTCTCGGAGAGTTATAGAAATTTGCCTTTCTGTATCGTATATATCTTTATGACAATCCATGATATTCTACGGATTTTTTAAATAAGTTGCCCTATATCTTTGGCTACAAAATTAGGTGAGAAATATATCTTTTGCCCATGCGCAGTAAAAGTATTACTTTTTGAAGTTTTGTAGTCATTGAAAATGTTGATACTTTCATTTCAAATTTCAATGTAATATTTCATTTGTATTTTGTCTCAATAGTGCTATAAATTTTGCAAAATTTGATTACGTATTCTGGATAATAAAAAAAAACATTTGAAAAAGATTTAGAGTTTTTTAAAGAAACTTTTATACGTTCAAGAACACAAGTGCTAGTTTAACGAAAATTCAGATAAATATTAAAAATAGCTTATAAAACGCTTTATAATTTTGTAAAATTTTAGGGTTAACATTTCCTTTCAAGTTTTTTCTATATAAGAAACTAAAAAAGACTTGCAAGACTTTTCAACTTGCAGGGATCTCTGAACACTCGAATTACTGATAATCTTCTGAAAACTGTTATTTCAAGCATTATCTTTACGTATGTCCAAAGTTATAAAATAATTTTATAGAAATCTGAAGAGACTTCTAAAACCAAAAATGTCTTGTGACTTTTGGCAGTGTAGTGTATTTTACACATTTGTTTTTAAAGATACGATCAAAATTTGTTTTATCTTCGCTTAGAAATACATGAACATTTCATCTTGAACACTTATTTTAAACCATAGGTTCTTAACGTGGGTGATAACGCCTTTGTGTGACTATCAGGGGGGGGGCTTTTGAGACTATCAGGGGGGCAGTAAAAGACACAGAGAAAATTAGGGGGCGTTGAGATGGCATGGAGGAGCTTGGGCAGATTTGCCAAATATAGTCTAAAAAAACTATGAAAGTAGCAAAGTGGATGAAAAACTTTAAGATTACATTACATTCAGACCTGCATTAAATCGAATGATATAGTGCATTTTAATTTCTGTAGTACACGAGTTGTCTTTGACTGTGAGCAGTAGGGAAAATGTTTCGTCCACTGCATTTCATTACGTACATTATCCAAGAAACATAATTAAATATGTTAACCAGGAAACATGTGATTCTTTAAAGGCTGAAACTATCAGTTTATATATTTACATTGAAAGCAATAGTTTATTATGATTTACTTCGTATCATCAAAACCCTTGCCTGTCTTTATAACAGGTAAGCTAAAACTTTTATTCCATTCTTTTAAGTGAAGAAGAAATCCAGTAGCGTTTCAATTCCAACAATATCCTAACTATGACTATAATATTACACATTTAAATACATTTGTGGCAATAGCTACTTCAGATTCGCAAGTAAAAAAAATTGGGACCTCAGAAAAAACTTAAATTAAAAAAATATATTCTATTAGTAATAGAGTATTTTTAAAAATGTAACTCTTCTTGTTTTCACCATGTATTATGTACATTCTTATTTCTGTAGAGTGGGAAAGGGAGGTATCAAAATATTCACAAGAAAAGGGGGCGGTATCGAAATATTCACTAGAAAAGGGGGCCCCAGTTCTAAAAAGGTTGGGAACCTATGTTTTAAATGAACTTCTTTTCAAAGGTTTTTTAAAATTAAGTTTATTTTCCGAATGTTTTTCCTATTATTTCGAATGTTAATTCCTGTACTATTTGGAAAGTTTAACTTCTTTTTCACAACGAATTAAATTAAACCTATTAATTGCCAGATAAATTTAAAATGTCTTGTCCTGGGTGCCTCGGTTTTATTTTAAAGAAAACATTAACTTTTGCAAAATATAATAATATTGTAATGGTACATACATAATTTTTATTTAACAAAACCCCCATTACGAGGTAATTCGTTGCTGGTGTTACTGAATAAGATTCCTGTGATACCAGTAACAGGAATTCCATTAATTCCAGAAAATCTATTACGAGTCATCTCGTAGTAGATTTTTTTCCAATAAAAATCTTCATATACGAAGATTTTCTTTTCGTTTCGTTTGATTTTACAATCTCGTCACCTAATTTCATCTGGCGATATTCAGATGTGTAATGTTATGTCAGATTTTCATACTGATACGTAATGATCCTAACTGGGAAAAACCTTTAAGGTGACGGTAGTCATAAAGAGTTTTAAAGTAATAAAAATAGACTGATAAGTAATAATTAGCAGACCTCAGGAAAACCAGCCATTGGTACAAGAAAGTTTCTCGACCCTACTTCGAAATCTTCCTACAGAATGAATACATGTTCTGTGTACTGTGACCAAAGAAATCGAAGGAATAAAAAGATGAGGATGAGTCAATTTTGGGAATCAGTTATTATGCATTTATTTGATGGCGAAGGAAATAATGCAAGAGAAAGAAGAAACTATAATACAAATAAAACTGGGATTTTCATTTCTTAAGGCATCTTCCTCCCTCAGAAATAAAAAAAGATGCTTACAAAATCACGTCAAATGTGTGCAAAGCAAAAAAAAAAAAAAAAAAAGTAAAGTAAAGAGATTAGGTATTTTTGTATAGTGTGTCCCGATAACCCAGCACTTTGTGTTGATTCTTGCTTTAAAGCTCATCATATGCAGCAACAACAATATTTTTTTAAATATTTTTAGAATACATTCATATATATATATATATATATATATATATATAATTATTATGTTATATTATAATTTTAATAATAAAAATCGATAATTAACGTGTTTTTTGCTTCATAAATTTTTCCTTCATCTTTGTTAATGATTCCTAACTTAATTGGAGATAAATAATCAATCTGAAATTTCAGCACGTACTACAAAATATATCGCAGCTGGCAGTGAATTTACAGAAATGGCTCAATAAATGATACATTTAAACAGATTCCTTGAAAAATATAAATACACACGCTTCACAAAACAATCTGTCTCATTATATATCTCATCTCAATGAATAGACATAATGAAATCTTTTTAAAGAAGGCAGACATCTCGGTTGAAGGACCTCATTTTATACGTAAGAACGTATGTGCTAGTTCAACTTCCCCTCCATGAAGAGGATGTTAATCTAAATATCGTGAAGAAGGGAAATGGTTGAAAAGAAAATCGAACAGATCAAAGGCAGGCGTAGATAAAAATCAAGAGAAAACACTAAGCTTTTTCAACAACGCCTGTGAGTTGGAAAGTAGGTCTAGGACGAAACGGTGTTTGTTCTTTGGGAGGGGGTTTGATAGTACAATGACCGACGACCGGAACATCACGATCGAGATCCCATTAAGCACTTATTCCTCCCCACTAAAGCTGAAATAAATTGCTGTAAGGGGATTATACGATACGAAGGTTGCGCAACAATGATTATATTCTAAGAGGAAAATTGGAGGTCCGCAATCTCGTAATTTTTTCTACTCTTGACAAATTGCGACACGGATGTAGAATGAATATCAATTTGTCTCAATAATTTTATACCTTTGACACTATAAATAGATATATATAACTTCATTCATTCATGTTTTTTTAAAATTTACTGATAACTTTGGGGATATTCGTTTTTACTTCAAATGATTATTTTAAATGATATAGTCGAGTAATTGACTGTGGGATTGCAGATCAATAGTAAAGAGATATATTTTTTTATAAGGGAGAAAAATATTCTTTCTTTGCTCTCAATCGAATTTTAATCTGAGATATAAAAAGAAAAGGAGAGTTTTTCAAGGAAATGATTATTTTATAGCCAGATATTTTGTTAGATTTAAAAAAAATAACGTTGTGTGCTTAAAATACTTCTATGCACGCTCTATTTAAGTGTGTTTTAAAAGTGTGTTGCATTAACGTAAAGCTTTTATTACTATTATTTTTAATCCTTGATATAGATGCTGGAGGAAAAAAAGATTAAATTGATTGGAAGAAACTGAGAATATATTATCAATTTCCCACCTTTTCTACAAATCAAAATCTACTTTTGAAATATAGCCTCATATTGATTTTCTTTAAGATCTAACCCATTGTTTGGATTTGTAGATGAATGATATACATTTTTCAATGTATTCCGTTAGCAAACTTACGAGTTTGAATTTAAAGGCTTTCAACTTAAAGAAAATATGGTTTTGAGTTTCTTAAGGGTTATTCGTTTTACATTTCATTTGGAATAATGTTATCGTGTATTTTCTAGTTCGTTATACGTAAATGAACCTACAAACACAATTCGTTTTTCACCTTTTATCTATCAGTAAGTACGTAAACAAAGTCGCTGTACCACGAATGCTATAAATGAAGCATCTAAAATGCCCGTAGCCATGTCACCAACTTGCTACAAACAACATTATCAGCAGATCGTGAACCAGAATAACGCGGGGAATGAGGCTACTGATTACGGGTCGTCGTATGTGCGAAACGATATTCTGTTTCACATTAACAGAGGAAACCAGATTACTTGGTAAGAAAGTTGGCTAATTTCACGACCTAATTCCTCATATAATAAACATGCTATTTCATTTAGAAGTGGAAAAGAGCTTTTTTAGAAAATTTGCAAATTATTCAAAGTCATGAGTTTAGTATACTATAAATGTAAGTAAATTATCAATTGCGTTCATGTGATATATTTAAGTATTTATATTGAACTGGGAATTTTTTCTGCAAAATTTTTCTTAAAAGTCTTTAGAATGTAATTTTCAGAGATTGATAAAGTGCAACGTAAGCATGACAGTCAATAAATCCTGTGATTTATAAGATGTGTAAGGATTTTACTTAAATACAAGCATTCATTTCTTTAATTGTTTCATTTTTTCATAAATATAAACATTTATTTAAATTTCGTCATTTGAAACCAATGATAATTGTAATCAAGATGTGTTCGTGAGATTCAAATAATAATAATATAGTTTTTATAATTTATGATTCTTAAGGTAAATTAGGTCTGCAAAAGTTAAATACAATTAAAAAGAAAGTTGCGACACATTATTTGAAATGTACTTCAATATCAATTATCAGTTAAAGAGTCCATGGATAAATCTGGCTCATTAAAAACAAATAAAAGTATGTTTCCATTTCTCATTTGAGGCAATGTATATAATAAAATTTTGTTATTCGCAATGAACAAGAATAAAAATATAGACTAATAGACTAAATAACGATTGAAAAAATACGTAACAAATCCCTGATGCTGATTATTGTAGAAAAGTGGTCTTCAAACTGTGTTCCATGGAACCCTGAAGTGCCCCGAGGCATGCGCAGGGGCTCCACGAGTCACAATAAAAGTCGAAAAGAAAATTATAAATATGCATGTAAAAGGTATTCACGTTCTCTATAAAGTTTGTATAACCAGAAGTATATGAAACCCAACCCACAGTCATTGAAATTCTAAAACACCTACTGGTGAATATTCTGTTGCTTACAATCTCGGGTTCCATATGAAGTAATATTGTACTCGTTAGTACAATATTTTGCAAATTTAAATAGTTTTCTAATGGTAAATTCCCCTTTTCATTTGTAGGGGAAGAAATACATATAGTTAAGGAGAGGGAACAACTTATAAACATTTAGACAGATTTGATGTTAAAATCTAAAACTAAGCAAAAACAGCTTCTAAATTTTAGTTTACAAATTCATGCAGAATACATTGAATTTCTCCCACAGCTATAAACATTTTATTACCATTCAGAACAACGTATTTAAGTGAAAATATTTATCAACGTATGTGACAACAAAAAAGCAAAATATAAAAATAAATTAAACTCAGAATATGAAATGCAACTGCTGATAATTTCAATAGACCGGGAATTCGACAGCTTGTGTACAAAAATGCAAGCACATATCCCAATTACTAAATATAATGAATGGGAAGTGAAACCTGAATCACTAAACTACATTAAAGTATTTCATTATAATTTTTAATGACAATATAACACTTTTTAATTGTCTTTACATAAAGTACCTATAACATACTTATCTATTTTTATAAAATTATTTCAAGGCATATTCTTTTAAACGTGTTGAATGGGGTTTCCTCAAAACATCTTATAGCTCTAAGGGTTACATGAATCGCAACAGTTTGAAGACCACAGTTGTAAAAGAAAAGTAAGGGGGAAAAATAAAGCGTTTATTGTTTCAAATAAAAAAAGCATACATAGCTTTTAAAAGGACATTAATCAACAAAAGAATGTATCAAAACATAATCTTAATTATTTTCAACGAGTACAGTTAATTTTCTCATGAAAAAAATATTGAATAAAATTTTTATTACATCAGGCACGCAAGCGCGAACAACTTTTATTACTCTATGTTACACTTTTCTTTACATAAGATTACAAAAAAAAAAAAAAAAAAAAAAAAAAATATTTCATTCGTTATCTAGAAAAATAATACACGAATTAAAAAAGTTTACAAGAATGGTTAATCCTGTGAAACAATTGTACAAGTAAAAGTCAAGTAAGCTAATCGCATTTATATTATCTCAATGATCTTTTAAGTTATTTAAAGTAAGAGAAACTGATGCGGAAAAAAACGATTAATAACTGATAGAAGGGTTTTTTATTCAACCGGTATCGTTGCACTGGAGGAAATTCACATTACACCAATAGCTTTTCTTACACAAAAGCAAAATATATTTTTGTAAATTGGAACAATTCACTTAAAAAAAGAATTTATTCATTGTTTAAGTATGGCAACAAATATAGTAAATTTTGAAGATTTCAACTAAAAGCCTCACTTAAAATAAATACAATTCTTTAAATAATCAATGAAAGCTACTTACGAATCTTTTCACGATTTGCTAACTGGTCAATAGCAGAACTCTAGCACTTGCATCGAGTTTATTCATTTACTTCTGTGTAAATGAATATCATATCGTAGATTCCAAGGCAATTGAAAAGAAGACGGAAGCGACAACCATTTAACAAAAGACAGACAAAATAATAAATCCTGCGCTATGGCAATCCGGCTCTGAATTCTCTCAGTCGACTTTATTATCTTACAATCACAAAAGAAGACGAAATTTACCAAGGGGTTGTTTATTAATCCGATTCTATGCCGAAGTATCCAAGAGTCTTTTGGAGATCCCGTCTTAAATTGCCGAAATACCGCAAGTGAAATGAAAGTTGGGGAATCCAGTCGGCAATACCTAGTTAACCATGACTGATACCAATTGAAATTTCGTTGGGGGCTGAGATGGGAAAGAAACTTCTAAGACGCTTTAAAGTAGGTTATGAGGCAAGGAGAGAGAAAAAGTCATTCTAGTTTCTACATTATTCCTTTGACTCACTTTCCACTCCACCTACATGAGACGATCCAAAAATAAATACGCTTTTCCTTTTTCCTAGATAAAATTGACCTCTTTATGGCTGAAACATTTTCACTACTAAAAGGTCCGTGAACTTGTCGGACTCAAACCGTCACTGTTGTTTTTAAAGAAGATCTGAGAAGTTTTTTATTACCTTTGCGTTAGCAACGAACCTGTTTGTGGAGTCTCATATTGGATTAAAATGTAATTCTCTCTCTCCATAGTCTCAAAGGCATGTTCTACTTACAGAAAGAGCTGTTCTACTTTTAATTAGAAAGTTACTTTAGTGACCAAATTTTTCAGTCTAACACGTCAGACCTTCAAGCAGAATCAAGTTCACTTGTGAGGTGACTGTAATCCCTACTAAAAGCTGATTCTGCACCCGGATATGTTGATAAAAAAACCACAAAGGAAAATATGGTTCAAGAAATTAACAGATTTTTATTGTAAAGAAATCTGATTTCAAAAAATGGATTCCAATTCAAGTTTTTTTTCAAATGTTATCAAAATCTGTTTAAGAAAATGCTTCATTCCTTAAAGCTTAATAGTTAAGTTTTTAATAATTATTGCTTTTGTTTTCTTAAAGGAGTTGATACGTTTGAACTGGATTTACGGATCATATCATTTTAGTGGGAAACTTTCTTTAATCGTGTTAAAATACTGTCACAATGATTGATTCTATATATATATATATAGCTGGTTGGATCTTTTGTTTATCCCTCGAGTTCATAATTGAACTAAATTGGACATCAATGCCTCAGTGACTATAGAGTTGATCCATCTAGATTAAGGTTATACACCGGGAAAGTTGTTACTGAGGGGCTTACAATTAATTAGTGGCAGCTAATGAGAAAACATCTTCCTCGTTCTTTTGTAAACCGTGTTCGATTTTATAACTTTAGAATTGTAAGTACTTCTTTATGCGTTGAATTCAGGTTCTGCAATTAGAGAAAAGTTTTACTATTTTGTAATGGTTGTGAACTTCCTCAAGAAATGATATTTTTGAAAAGAAAAAAATATTATGAAATACATGATATCTCTTTTTTTTCCAATACGAAAATTTTTTATATTGTTTACGAATGACTGTTTACAAAAATTTCATAGCATCGAAATATTTAAACTTAAATCTCCTCCACATAAGTTAACGGCTTGAGGGAAGGAAGATTTGCAATTTAATTGTCTAATTAATACATTAACCAAACTATATTGATTATTTATTATATTATTTTGATGGATACATTGATAATTTTTAATAAAAATGAAGAATTAAATTTTAATATTAAACCTAGTGTAGTTACTCTTATTCTGATATCTTATTTAACACCTACAGAAATAATCCTAATGTTACAGACTAACTAGGTGTTAAATTACAAATAATTTGTAATAAACCTTGAGAGGCCAAAAAGGGCCTTATTATAGCAATGTTTACATTCAATGCTTAAAATTACGACTACAAACAGTAATATAAGATATGCAGGGTCGATAGAGCGAATGGGGAACAATTCAAAATGCCAGGTATTTTTCGTAGGCTTATAGATCCGATGGGTACTTAAATTCTTCAGTAGAGTTAACAGGAATCTCATATATGAGAACCTTCAGATGTCTTCATAAGTAATCGAGGCTCTATAATTCTGACTACCGGGGTGGTCACTGGTCTACCTCACCCGAATCATTGAACTATAAAAGTGGTATTCAAGTTATTGGGGACATAAAAACCGTGCATTTGAACATATCTGCCTCTTTGGCACTCGTAAAATTTCCTAACAAGATCATAAGCAAAGGCACAAAATTATGTTTTCTAGCATAAGCAATAGATCGAATAGTGGTATTCCATCTACTGCCTCTTACCCTTAATAATGTCTGTCAACTATGCCACTGCTATTATCAAGCTTGTAAATACCGTCAGTGGCCATAATTTTGAGCATTTATTGATAAAGTTGCTATAAAGAAGTTTGTAACAATGTTGTAAGTAAACGAATGTGTCTTCTTTCCCAGTTTCATTTCTTTTTGGACCTTTACACATCTCTTTCCCATATATATTTCAAAATAAAAACATTTTTTGTACTGAAAATATCACGCGTATGCATGCACACACACACGCGTGCACACACACACACACGCGTGCACACACACACACACGCGTGCACACACACACACACGCGTGCACACACACACACGCGTGCACACACGCACGCACGCATACACACACAATTTAATTTGCTCCATAATTTTTATATGTAAAACAACCCATACATATTTTCTAAGAAATGTTATTTAGGTAACTCCATTCCCACAATAATTTAATGGTTATTTAAGTAATTAAGGTATATTTCTTCACATATTGAAGAATTTTTCTTCGCACAAAATTTTAGTTACTTTCACACGTTGTGATGCTAAATCCGCTATTGTAATTATTCTGTCATAATAAATCCTTATACACGCATAGACATGTTTAGCTAAAATTATCCGTGTTCATGTGCTTACAAATATGTGGAAAATTGACTCCACAATTATTGCTTCAGAGTCTCTAAAAGTGAACTTTAAAATAAACATAGACAATACAGCATCATTAGATACTTATGCCAGTTAAATGTATAAATTTAAATGACAATAGCACTGTTATAAGAGCATTGACACATTAACATATTCGGTTTCATATCAATATACTGAATTTAAAATAACTAAATCACGAAACTCTGGAGGTCACTTTTCCTACGATCAATGACTTCAGTGGGTTGAATCTCGTTTCAAATCCTTATTTAAATACGCATACCAATAACCCTGAAGCGTGTTGTTCGGATGTAGGTAAAAAAGATATCACTATATTATTACGCTTAGAACTTCCTTATTTACTGTGATCTTTGGTTATTTGTGTATACTACTGAAAAGGGTATATCGGACATTGTACTCTTAACACATCCAATCGATAAGTCACTTTCGATGACCCATCTTTAGATGGAGAAATACATTTAATTAAGTATTAAAAATGTGGAGGATTAAGGAAATGGCATATATGTTTTTTCTCAGTTGTTTAACTGATTTTTAATTAACTTTTTTTTGTAAACCTCTTAATTTCCAATTCCTTCTGTGTGGGCTTATATTAACAAGCTTTTTCATTTTGCCCTTAGTGTTTTATATTAGAAGAGTAAAAACAAGAATGTAATAAAATATAACTTTGTACTGATAATTATGAATTATGTTCGACTGTAGATAAGTTTTAGTGAAGACTTTTGAACAGCAGCACATTTAAAAGAATAAAAGTTAAAGTAAGTGTAAACTCTCATGAGAATAACAAACTTTAGGCTACACAGTACCATACAAATTTCACAATTACTGATTTTTTGTGTGCATTTTTTTGTGGTTTATATCATTGAAAAGCTTGCCACCAAATTTCAGATCTGTTAACAAATTAGTTTCTAAGATATTTTAAGTTTCTTGAGCTATTGTTTGGTTTTGGTTTCATTTTAAAGCATTTTTCCACTCATAAATTGAAATAATTAAAAATATTTTTGAGCACAACAACTCTTTGTGAAATGTTTATGAATTCCAATTTTCATTACTAAAATCATTTCTACTTGATTATATATATATTTTTTGAATTCTCATAACTAATTAAAATTGATTCCAAGCCAATTTTTGGCTTTAAAAAATAGTTTACATATTTTTGAAGCTTTTTCATTAATTTTTTCCTGTTGAGAAAATGCCACATCCATAACATTCTCAGGTTGCTATAAGAAACAATATTTGGAAGAGAGGGAATATACTACTGAAAATGATATATCGAAAGAGCAGTCCTTCACCGATATTGTAAGAAGACTTCTGAATTCAAATATTGCAGATAAAACTGAATATTTCCTTGATGTACAAAACTACATTATAGTAAACATAATGTAGTACTATACTTTAGTATTTTAAAGTCATACAACAAGAGCTAAAACTTCTTAAACTGCCCGATTAAATTTTATGAACAAACCGGGCTATTTTTAGCATAAGTTAGTATCATTATGATTTTTTACATAAATGCTTTGTGTTTCAAAACTTTTGTGAGAATATCAGGTTAAGATGAAGCTGAATAAACTCTCTGTCATCGTAACAAATGCCATCAATATTTTGAATTAAAAAGATTATTTTCAGTCATATTTAATTAAAATAGTGTTTTAGTGTAGAACACACATTGGCAAATAGCATATAAAAATTAGAGCTTTGCGGGCATTATAAATTTTTGTTTTATGCCTTCACAAACATTAAATGCGTTTATCTCAGACTTTCAGTTCTGAAGGTATAAATGATTTCTAATCCCTAAAGCCTTTTTTCTGTTCATTATAGAGCCCTGAAAGTTTTTGTATATACTCCTAAACGTAGGTTCTATAAAAGTTAGAATGGATTTAAGGCTGAGATCTCTAGTTATTTTTTTTAAAAAATGCTAAAATTACTATTTAAAAAAATTTTGTGTTTTTTCCAGATTTTTCTAGAAAAACAATTATTAAAAATCAACAAGGGAATAGATTTTGAAATCTATACAATCTCTTGTTTGCAATAATCTAAAAAACATAAATCACTAAAAAAAAACTAAAAAAAAAAATTGAAAAAGTGAGCATTTTATAAGAGTTTGAAAAAACTTGAAAAATGCTTAATTTATTAAAATTGTAAAACAATGGCTGGTCAAACTGACCAGAACCAATTTAATTATATAATTTGAATATAAAACATACATTATTTTATTTTTACTGTCTCCAAAATTTTTTTTAAAAAAAGGTACTGAGTACTCTTAGAACACACAAAATGGATATTCCCCAACATTTGTGTTTTGACTTTTTAAAATATGCACAGATTCACGTTCTTTTATGCATTCTAAGCCCATGCCAGACTCATTGTGATCCCATCGCTCAATCAAATAAATTTCTTCTATTAAAACTGATAGAGAGTTTTGGCTATTTTTTTCAACATAGAAAAACAGCAAAAAATTGTATAATTGTGTTTAAGTTTAATGACAGTCTTAAGGAAAGTTTGTAATTTCTTTCTAGTTTATACAAGTTGGTTCATAATTAGTGTGACCAAATTTAAACGAATATAACTATTTATGGAAATTTTAATCGCTTTATTTCTAGTTTTATTTAAAAAATGAATCATTTAAATTGCCAATCTAACTATTTTTATTAGTGGGAGTAAATTATGGCTCTGAAATTAGGCCTCCCAGCTCGAAACAAAATAATAAAGCTATAAGGGATGGTTGCTCAAATTCAGTTGTAAATAAAACATTTTAAAATCAGGAAATATATTTTTCTAATGGATTACTATCTGAACTACGAAAAAAAGAAAATTTGGCTAGCAATCAGAAGCTCCAGGAACAAAAGGTGGAAGAAAGGAAGTCCTTGGTGAAAAACAAAAAAATAGGCTAAAAAGACTTACCGCTGCAGCAAATCCTCTACGTCAAATAACTTTAGCAAAAAAACTACAGGTATTGCAATCGAGAATTTATCGTCAGATAAAGAAAATTAGCTTTAAAAAAGTAAATAAACTAGTCTGTCTTCAAATGCCTGCAAAAACCGGAAAAAATCGAAGGAAACGTTCTTGTCCTTCGTATTTAATGCTATGCAAAGGTAGATACAAAACATGGATAACTTCTGATGAAGTTTTGATTCATCTGTCATCCAACACTGGCAAAATGAAGATACAATATATTTCTCTCGAAAAGGGTCGCAAAGACGCATCTGTTTTGCAAAGGCAAGTTGACCGTCAGGTGTTATGGTATGGATGGGAACTTCCTCTCAAAGCTTAACAAAACTAATTTTTTGTAGAACCAAAGGCAAAATTTAATGCTAAAAACTATCAGAATAAAGTTTTGAAGCACATGATCAAAGAAAGTAAACATCTTTACCCTGAAAGTAACTTAGTTTTTCACCAAGATTGGAATTAGTTATATGAAGTATTTGATGAAATTACAGTGGGAATGGGGTGAGTGAGTGAATATTAACGTCGCACTGTTTAGCTACCAGAGGGCTTTTGGTGACGGACCTAGTAATTTTGAACCATGGTCAAGCCAGTGGGAATGGAAGGAAGTATTAGAATTCTTAAAAAGCACAAAGGAAAACATTGAAACGTTAAGTGCTTTCTATAAACTGCATAATAGGAAAGTTAAAAAATGTTTTTATTCAATATATAATAATGATACTCATAATAATAAAGTTTTGTGGAAAAGCGCTTACTATTTGGTCTAATTTTATCTCATGAATTTTGATCGTAATCTGAAAAAATTACATGAATAACTTACAGATAAAAACATTTCAGAATTAGGAATTTAAATCTATATTTTACTTCAGAATAGTGATTTATAAACCAGAGAGATAATTATTTAACTAGATATGAAATATATAAGCTAATAACTCAATCTGAAGAAGAATTTCAGAATTGCAATTTTAAACATTTTTAAAAAGGTTAACAATAACCCAGCAAGTGAAAAAAATTAATTTTTAAATATTCCTCTTTAAAAAAATCTACAAAAACTTGAATGTTATTAAAAGCGTGATGATATTTATATACTTTTTGTATAAAGTGAGCCAACGTTATATAAAAAAAGGAAAAAATGAGGAGAGCTTATATATTGATGTAGCAAGAGACAGAAGCAAACATTTTCATTTAATGCATGTTAAAAGAATTAACTTATTTATAGAAAATTCGATAACGTCAAAATTTTAGTTTTGTGAAAATTTTGTCTTAGACATTTTCATGAATTGTAGGTATGAAAAGCTTGATAAAGAGGGGTGCATAATCACAATGAAACTGGCGAAACGAGACAAATGTCATAAGCAGATAAGTTAAGGATTTAATAATATTCTCTGCTCTTTAGTTGACATTCCATCATATATATATATATATATATATATGTTACCATTAAAATGTGAAATCCTTAATTTCATAGAATAACTAGGTACGAGGGCTGCTTTTTAAGTAAAATCCGTTTGTTTTTGTTTTTTTTTTAAAAAAAAAAACGACAATATTTTGTTTTAAAAACCTTTAGTTTAGGATTGTACATACTTTTGCCTATTTTTCTACATTGTTGCCGATTTTATTAATGCACTTATCATACCTTAAAACTACGTTTTGAAAACCCTCTTCAAAGAAGTCTGCCGCCTGATCGGACAGCCAAGAGTTCACGGCCGCTTTCACTTCTTCGTTGTCATTGAAGCGCTTCCGGCCAAGACTGTGTTTGAGGTACCGGAAAAGCAAGTGGGGCATGCTGTCAAAAAGTGCTTTGCCTCTCCACGACAACGCAAGGTCCTACACTTCTCAAACGACTCGGGACTTAATCGAATCTTTCAGCTGGGAGGTTTTCTGAGCATGCACCATACAGCCCCTACCTTGCTCCCAACGATTTTCACCTTTTCCGGTACCTCAAACACAGTCTTGGTGATAAGCGCTTCAGTGACAACGAAGAACGGAAAGCGGAAGTAAACTCTTGGCTATCCAACCAGGCGGCAGACTTCTTTGAAGAGGGTCTTCAAAACGTAGTTTTAAGGTATGACAAGTGCATTAATCGGCAACTATGTGGAAAAATAGCAAAAGTATGTACAATCCTAAAATAAAGGTTTTTTTAAAACTAAATATTGTCGTTATTTTTTTAAAAACAAATGGTAAGACATCCCTCGTATTTAATGAAATAACTAGACGTCAGTTAAACATATAAAATTATTCAATTCTACGATTTAACTAGACATTCTATAGAATAACGATTACTTGATCGTTAAAGTATGAAATACAACACTCGAAAATTCTTTGAACCGGTTCCTGCTGCTTTTAGTCAGTTTTGAACAGTTCATAGCACCTTTCGGGAAGGGTTTTTCCGATTAGGAACAAGAGATGGCCGAATTAAAACAATTGTACTCAATATTTCTGTTCAGTATATGGGAACGAGAATTAATTTCTGTTGAAGAAGTTCTAAATATTGATACAACGCTTCGATCTGTTGCAACAGCTCAAATTTATGGCATTGGACAAGGATTTGAAAAGTGCTTGTGTGAAATGTGTAATAGTAAAAATGTGCTTGTTTCAAAAATAATATGAAATGCAATTTAAAATCTTTTTACAGTGGTCTTTGCTCTAATAAATAATGAAAAGTAAAATAAAATTTAAATTAATATTCTTTTACATTTTTGTTTGAAAAAGTTTACACAAAGAACACAGCAACAGGTTTTCTTCCCAGCATGTATTTTTTTGGTAAATTTAAATATAACTATTTCTCTCTGCAACATATTCTATTTTCCCCTTCTGTTTAACTAATGTTGGCAATATGAGCAATAATAAAGTGTATCATCTGTTTTTCCTTATTATTTGTCAATTAATCATCCGATAGGAATAAAATATATTTTTAAAGAGATTTTATCTATTTATGATCAATTAATTTATAAGATAACTTTGAAATTGTTTATTCTTCATTTTAACGGTCTGTCGTTAGTTATCTCATGGAATAACTAGGTAAAGTATGAAATTTTTCGTCTATTATGTACTTTAACTGACTTGTCTAGTTATTTCATGAAATACCTAGTTATTCTATAAAAATAACTGAATTATTCATTTAAGCGGTAACATATATGTATGTTGCCGTATTAATGCTGACTATGAATACGTTACCAATCTCAGTCATTAAGCAGACATGATAGGTAATTCATGGTGCAAGGTGTGATGCCTGAAGTTATATATATTCTCGGAGCTCATTCTTGATAGGATTGTCAACCCCATGCATTTAACTCGAGAGCTAGTTTAACTCCTTCAAAATCTGTTAATTCTCTTCATGCTGTCATAATCACATCAGAAAATTTTTCACATTAATCACTTACAAGTAAATGAAAGTTTCCTGACAATGCGCTGGCACCCTCTACACTTTCTTCCACAATACAATGCCATCTAGATATTTGTATGTTGCTATCTCGCGACTTAGAGCACAAGCATCATTATATATATATATATATATATATATATATATATAACGATGATGACGGATTTAGTAAAGATTACGACGAATTTAGTAAAGGATTTTTCACAGAGTGGCCGGTGTTGGTTTTTACGTATAAGGTTACTATTTATGATGGTTGATGATGCCTTTTCATTATTATGGAGGAGGCAGTCTTGGAAAAGTTATTCTTCTTTATTAAACACTTAACATGAAGACACATAGATGGACGTACTCACAAATAGACATACACACACAACACAATACACAAACTCTAGCTGCGGCAGACTACAACATGAGGACAAGAGACAAGAGAGCGCGTAACCGTTTGCTCCGAGTTTTTACACTGGCGGTGAAGGTCGTACAACTCTTTTGTAACAGGAGTCGCGATTGGATGCAAATGCGCGTGAGCAATTAGATTAAGATTATAACGGTGTTGTGCGAAATAACTAGGAAATAATTTAACGGGTTAAAGTTAAAGAGAGTTAGAAGAAGTTAATACATATATATATATGACAAAACTAAGTTTGTTTTGAGACATTTGTTCCATATAGACATATAGACTTCATGCTATATTAAGAGATATTTCCCGGTCACTTAGTAATTTATTTGAAAAAGTCTTTCTTTTTTAGTATGGTGAAATAATGTCTATTTGTTCAAGTATAATATAAGTACGCATTTTTCTCAAAACTGTGTTTTTCAAACTTTCCTCCATCGTTTCTCAAGAACGGTATGACTGAATGACTTCAAATTTATAGGGTAGAGTCAGCACATGTATGCGCACCAAATGGATTACGATCATTACAAAATTCAAAATATTTCTATTTTTTACAACAAAAACATAACAAGAAAACCCGCGAAAATCGAAACTTTTTCTTCAGAGGTCTACCAAAAATCCAATTTTTGATATTTTCAATTGAGTATAGTCCATTCGGTGCATTTAAGCTTATAGATTAAAATGCTGTTAATTTTTTTTTATTTCAGATAAGCCAATCAGCCGGAATCGTGGAGGAAGTGATCGTCCATTTTTTCGAGGCGGGTGTGTTCCGAGCACTATAACACACGTTCTATAGGATATTTTTGGCTAAACATTTATATACATACTCTTAAAATACAAAAAATAAATGATAAAAAACTTAAAGTTCTATCTTTCTACTGGTCGTCAAAAAGAATTCTCTAAAAATACTTAAAAACAGGTCGTCACATGGGTAAACACCCTTATAATCAAATTAATTAAGTGATGATAAGTCTGTTTGGCATTTAAAAATGATGCTCAAAGAACTATTCGCATTCTTTATCTGTATATAATATGTAACATAAGAATGCACGCCCTAAGTGGCCTACATCACTTCTTCCGGAATCATCCTCTTAAAGTTGAAGGACTTTCGACTGTCGCTCGCAGCAGGTAGAAGTCAATCGCTGAAATTGATTCAGACAATTTCATTGGATTTCCTTTTAAAGTATGTTTGTAACGAGTAGTTTACATTTTATCATTAATAAAACATTGCCATATTTCTATTCTGAAATTTCATGGGCGACTTATTTTTTGAAGATTATATCTTTGAAGTATTCACATGTACTCACGTATAAGAGCGGTTGTTCTTCTAAAACGATAAAAGTATGATGTATACAAATGATTGAAATCAAATTTTTGCACGCATCAAGTGAACACACGTTTATTTAACATTAGATGCATGTTGAATAACAAAATGAATAATAAAGAGTTAAATTTAAACGAAATACGCTTCAGCAATCGATTGTGCATGTCTTTAACAAAATACGTGGAACAATTTGTAATGGTTGATTGATACAAAACATTTTTAAAATAAACTATAGTGTTGAACCTTCTTTTGAAATATAATCAATAATTCACATGAGGGACCAGTGAATTCTTTCAGAATTCCTATAGAAGATCCAATCCAAAATCTTTAAGTTTGAAAAAATGATATATATGCTCTTAAATGATGTATGCTATTGCATTTTATCTTCTTAAAAATGATCAAATAAGGATCTCTGTATAAAATAAAAACATTGAAGATGAGAAGCATTCATGTAACTCAACAGTATCAACTTTCTTTTTTTTTTACGGCTAAAGGATATTGAAACTCCTTAAATATCTTTGACCAGAATATTGTTTATTAATCACTTCCCTGTTTTGCCTAAACACCGCTCGGGCACTTGAAACGGCACTTCCCTGATTTGCCCGAGCGACGCTCGGGTAACACTTTTTTCTACCGCAATCCTCTGATTTGCCTACTTTTTTTGCTCGTTTAGGGTGCAATGTTTTCAACAGATGTCTCTAATAGTCGAGCAAAGTTAGGATTACAAAAAAATGTCAAATATGGTTACAAATTTAGGTTTTACTGCATTCTTTTAGACTAGGAAAAGCGGGAATTTTCTTTTTACTAGATCGGTGTACCCCCGATCTAGAACTTTGAGCTTAAAATAGAAGAAAAATGAGTGATTATGAGAGGCTCATAACAGAAAAAAGTTCTGATTTTGATTCGGGTAGTGAGGCTAAAGTTTCTGCAAATGATTCTGGAAGTAATGAAAGTTTGTTACCGGACTTTTCTTGTGGTGTAAAAGATAGAATCGATCAGCATCTCATAAATTATCCGATAACAAAAAAGTGGCAAGAAATAATACAAAGAAATATTATTCCATATTTTAGATACATCATTGTGGAATGCTTTCGTTTCATATCAGAAACTGGGAGGAAAATTATCTCAATTGAATTTCAGGCTTGATATTATAGATCGCCTTATTGAAAGATATGGAGCGGTAAATGAGAAAAAAGGACGGACGACCAGGAATTTCGCCTAGTCCCTTACGATCGACAAAAACAAACTTTTATAAGTGATTTCTTTCACCGACAAAAAATTGAGATCCACAAGGCAATGTTTTGTGTGTTGTTCGAAAAGAAACGATTTTATGAAAACGGGTGAAAAAAGAAACACTATATTTTCGTCCCGATTGCGATGTTGGACTATGTGCTTGTCTCCCTGTTTTAAAATTTACCACACAAAAAAAAAATTAAGAGAATAATTAAACTGTATATATATATACATATACATATATATATATATATATATATATATATATATATATATATATATATATATATATATATATATATATATATATATATATAAGTGCAATATTATCTTTTTAAATCTAATACACATTTTTGTATAGTGTTCTTTTGAGTTCGCTTATTTCTTCGGAAAAAAGTCAACTTTAAGGGAAAATGTGTTTTTTTCAATGAAAATAAAAATTATATATCATAATTCTTTAAATTCAATATTTATAACATCTCTGACTGCTAATTTGAGTTTATATCATTAATTTCATCACAAAAATGTTTATAAAAATATACTTATTTTTTGGCATAATATGACAGAAAAAAGAAACAGTTCAGTGGTTAAACTTTCTCAAACACATAACAAGTCTTTGGTCTGTTTTAATAACAATTATTATTATGCGCTGATACATTCTTCGAAATATAGGAATAGTTTAAAATAATGATGATATAGTAAATGAGATAGATATTACTCTGATGAGATAGTAAATGAGATTGATATTACTCTGATGAGATAGTAAATGAAATAGATATTACTCTGCGATAAATATGGTAGAACAATGCTGGATCTATTTTTATGTGTTTTCAAGAGAAAGGACACCTTTTTTGAGGTCATGTTGTTCAAGGATTCCAAATATATTGAGAGTAAGCAGCTATCTGATCTATTGAACTCAATATTTGAATAACGTGATAATGCAATTTATTTTTAAATATCATTTTTGACAAAATTACTACTTTGAATTTCAGATTTTCCTGAAAAAAATCAAATCTTTGATAAGTTAATTTTTTGAGTAATATTTTTCTCGCTGAAATATAAACATGTAAACTAAGGGTGTAGTAATTTTAAGAAAAACTTGAGAGATTTATGGATAGTGTTAATTAACACATTGAACTAATTTTGATAAAGTCTAAATATTGGCGTGTTTTAATATTGAGATAATTCTTTTGGAAAAAAAATGCATAAAAAAAAATTGTGAAAAGCATCGTAGTTTACATGTGATTAAATATGCTTATGGTTGTGTCATCATTGGTGCTCATTTTTTGTGTACTTGTTTGATTTATTCAGAAACCAATCACATGAGAAAGTTAGCTGTTTATGATTTCAAATAATACAGTTTTTAACTTATTTTTATAATCTTAAAATCCAGAAAGTTTAATTGCTTACCGTAAAATTGTCAATTCCGCATTATTAATTTTGTTGTTAATTTAATTACATAAACTTAACAGCAAAATTAGTAAATTATAGTTAATTGCATTAATTTTCATTGCTTAGGTTGAAGCCATGTGGCTTTCATACATTAATGCTATTCTGCATCAAATATGTGAAATAACTAACTTAAAAGTACATAAACGAAAATAATTCGAATAAGAAACTTAAAAGTTTTTCAAGAAAGTGCTTCTTTTTCGAAGATTCAGTACAATTCTATGTAGCTCTTATTTATTATACTTTGCTCGTTTTAATCATCAAAATTCTTTACCCGTTAAATTGTTCACACTCTACAGCTCATTATAAGTTATGTGTCAAAATGTCATTAACGGTGAGATATTTACGTTAATGACCTTGTATTCTTTAACCGTCATTTTGATGAGTCAAGAAATGTTGATTATTTCCGCACTGAACAACGCCCTTTGAGAAGGCACTTAAATGTTTCCGTTTTTCAAAATGTTTGTTGTTTAAGACATTTTTTTTCGTTTGTTTTTTTGTGCGAGACTTCGTTACTTCCAACAGTTGGAAATATAAAAACAATCGCGGCATTTTCTTCATTATAATTTTTACACAAACATGTGATTTTTGTTTCATTTATGTTATAGAAATTTAAAAAAAAGTTCTTGCTTAAAAAAAAACTCATTAGGCTTAGAATCTGATTTTGGCCAATACTGTTTTTCTTACAAGACAGATCGTTTGCGTACAAATGCTTTTTTTTCAAACAAAGTATTTAGGTGAGATGAGAAATAGTGCATAATATGCAGGGTTAAATTTAATCAGGCAAGTTATTTTAGTTGATATCAATTCATTGTCTTACTGTTTTCCTCGTAAAATGGACTCATTCATTAATTTAGGATCATTTTATTTCTGAAAAGCTCTGGGGGTGAATATAATATAAATTGTTACACAGTTTTAATATTAGTAGGAGAATGATTTAAAACTTTGCATCGTGTCTTTCTGATCTGCTTCTGAAATGTGACTCGACAAGAAAATAATATAAATAGAGAAATTAATACTTATAGAAACACGAAACATTATATATTATACCAGATGTTTAGTGAAAAAATTAAGGTTAATTTTAAAATTTTGGTATATATATATATATATATATATAGTACCGTTTATTACCATTAAAGTGTATAATTCAGTTATTTGATTGAAAAACAAGGTATTTTTCATGAAATAATTAGACAAGTCAGTTAATGTATATAATAATAGATGAAAAATTTCATACTTTATCTAGTTATTTTATGAGCTAACTAGTTTTTCTATGAAATAACTAATGATAGACCGTTAACGAGAGAGTGATATACAAAAAAATTTCAAAGTTATTTTATAAATTAATTGATCGAAAATAGGTTAAACCTCGCGAAACATATTTTATTTCTATTGCGGAAGATTAATTGATAAATAATAAGGAAAAGCGCTGATGACATCATTTATTATTTTTTTGCTTCTGTATCAAAGTTAATAATTTTTCACACGTAAGTTAGGCACTGTTTTCTTTTGTCCCACGCTTATTTTTGATAAAGATTCAAATCTCTCTTGCATTAAATTTTTCTTCTTTACAGGCTGTTCTCCCATTTCTGCAAAAGTCATTGTTTCAAAACAGGTCGCAAAAATATTTGTTAATAATACAAAACATAAAACGCTAGCATAAATAACCGTATAAATTCTACGTTTCAAAGCAATGGAATGAAGGGTACTTAGCACTTTCGTCATTACAAAGCAGCTATAAGCGGTTCAAAACGACTAAAAACAGCTAGAATCGGTTCAAAGAACTTACGATTGCTGTATTTCATACTTTAACGATCAAGTAATTGTTATTCTATAGAATGTCATGTTAAACCGTATAATTCAATAATTTTATATACTTAAACTGACTTGTCTAGTTATTTCGTGAAGTTCCTAGTTATCCTATGAAATAACGGATTCCACATTTTAACATATAATATATATATATATATATATATATATATATATATATATATATATATATATATATATATGTTGTGTTTTTTCGAGTGAACACCAAGACATTGTATTTTGAACTGTCTTTATTCCATGAAATCACTTTTAGATCTGATTGCTAAGAGAAAGAGACGGACGCGTGTTAAATATCAGAATCCGCGGCTACTCAAAAGCCAGATGTTTTATCAAGTACATTTTTTATTGAAGAGGTATATTTGAAATACTAGGTAATAAAAATTAATGGTCGGAGAGGCAAAGATCTGTTTAGGGCCATGTGTTCTTCATTCCCGAATTGGATAATAAATTTAATACTTGAAGATGTAACGGGAAAATAAAAGTTAGAAATGGTCCAGGGATTTAATTTTAGATCTTCTAATTTAATTATCCTTACACACACACACACACACACACACACACACACACACACACACACACACACACACACACACACACACCACACACACACACACACACACACACACACACACACATAAATATTTTAGAAATTATTATAGGCTATAATATTATTGTTTTACATTACTAGATCATGGTTTTTATTTATAATAATAGTTAAACTTCTCTAGAAATTTCTTGCTTTCCCTATGACCTGGAGTATTGGCAAATTCAGGTGAAGGTTGGCTGGCCGGAAAACTTTGTTTAAACCTGCAATCCCCTGGTTCCTAAGGCCAGTGTTTTGCTTTAGTACTACTGTGGCTAAGACTATTCTATCATGACTATAGTTAGATTTATAACTATTTTTTGTAAGATTTTGTAATACATATATATATATATATATGACACAAATTTTTATCAAGTGTATTCCCATTTTAATTAAGATGTTGATGATTTTGTGGTAGTCGATTTCGTACAATTGATGAGGCAGGATAAATTGACAACTTGTTTTATTTCACATGTAGTGAACTCACTCACAAACAAATAAAATACGGACGACACCTAACGAAACACATAGCACATGTAAGCAGCAGTAAGCATTATGACAAACCTTTACTTATTCAATTAAAAAAGTAAGAATGGACTTGCAGATATGCAGAAAAATGTTTAACATAACAGAATTGAGAAGCAAATGCAAGTTCGAATTAAAAATAATAATTTTCCTAACTTATACACAAATCCATTTAGTAATTTTGAGGCCCAGTTAGTTCCTATATGCAACAGTTCTCATTATTTCTCTTCAATTACTTCAATGGAAGCTAGATTTGAATTTATCACCTTTTGGCTACGAAAATATCGTAGCAATATTGTGACCTTAAATTTATTTGTCAAAAATATTGACTGAGTAAAATAAAAAAAATGCAACAAAATGCATGAACTTCTATTTTAAAGGGCATATAGAGTAATCAATGTATTAAATTATGTACCGGGTACTTCAAAGTAGGAGGTTAGAAAAAATTTCTTTTCAAGTTGATAAATTAAAAAGACAAAAGTCAGCAGTAGATGTTCTGCAATTGAAATAATGCAAGAATAACAAGAAGAAAATTGTTATGACGTTAGATATATCGCAGTCCCAGATTGATTGCACAGGGTGCTAAAAAATAACGACCAATTTCCATGAAAACACTAATTTATTGATTTCTTTCTCAGGTGTTTGAAGAAATGCTTTCATTAGAAGAAAGAATATCCATCGCTTCATGGAAACAGAGTGGTAAAACATATAAAAAGGTGTGCCAGCTGTACCAGCGAAAATACGGAAAACAGCCACCAACAAGGAACAATATCAGGCTACTTGCAAACAAATTCAGACGAACTGGTAGAATGGCGGATGAAAAACGTCCTGGACAACCATCAATATCTGATGATACTGTCAAGAGACTTTACCAGAATTGCTCATAAGTAGTCTGATTTGGCCCGTGTTGGAGACTATTTTCCAACAGACAGCTGACGCACCTTTTCAGATGTTTTACCGCGCAGTTTCCAGGAAACGATGGCTATTCTTTCTTCAAAGGAGAGCGTTTGTACAAACACCTGTGAAAAAAATCAATAAATTAGTGATTTATGGAAATGATCGTTATTTTTGGAACACTGGTCTATTAACGTAACACTCAGAAGCTACACTAGGCCTAGTAACGATGGATCTCGTAATTCTGAACCTCGTTCAAATGATAAGGACGACACTTGAGCCGGCACATCACATGGTACCAGGATCCGAATCCACAATTTGACCTACAGCGAAACCCCAGTTTATTGATTCGATAACTGAATCATTGTGAGGGTATAAGACTGTAAACAGTGCATTACATGGCAGCTGTTTTGGGACACTACCATAAATCATAGAAATCAGTCACCACAGTATCATCATAGCACCAGCCATCATAGTATAATAGCATCAATCATCATAATATCATCATAGCACCAGTCATCATAGTATCATATCATCAGTCATCATATTATTATCATAGCATCAGTCATCATAGTATCAGTCATCATAGCATCAGTCATCATAGTATCAGTCATCATAGTATCATCATAGCATCAGTCATCATAGCATTCTCAACATTTACAAATCAAATAAGCCACCGTATATGTAGAAATTTGCACAATTTTAGGAGCAAGTAACGAAACCGCCAAGAAGTACAAATACATTTCGCAAATCTTTCACTAAAGCAGTTCAAATTACTCTATTTTCCTCCAAAGAAGCTATATTAATGTTTGTGAAAAATTTTACAAGAAAACAATATAACGTTGTGAGAAAAGCGGATGAAGCACTTTCCGTGTTATTCGATGATATAAAAAGGGGAATGAAGCAATGTTATCGGATAATAAATCGTTATGGCAAAAATCCAACATTATCCTCCCCAGATATTTTAGGCTCATTAAAGGGTTATTTTTATAAGACAGCTTTCAGACATTATTATAAGATTTCTTCATGAATCGAATGATGTGACCAAGGATGAAATTAATTACATCGAAGATAAAAAAAGGACCCTAATAAGCTAAAGTTCTACTAAAAAGTATCTGAGAGTGTAAATTATTATTTAATGGAATTCCATTGATTAATGGATTATTAATCAATGGAAAATTATGTAATTCTGCTTCCAACACAATACCTACATACGGTATTTCTTGTGTGTGGGGCAGCTTCCAAGGACTTAAAAATGATTCAACAAAGAAGAAACACAACATGCAACTTCAGAATCATTATCATTGGGAATGTTTATCCAGCACGCTATGCAGTTACTTTACGTTTTACTTTTATGAACGGTTATTTGAGTCCATCTTGCATTTAGCAAATAAAACACCTCTTGTTGTTGAAAAATGGCAAATAAGTTCTGAAGGGGAAAAATGCAACATAGACTTCTCTCTACTCTTCCCAATAAAAAAGAATTCAAGAGAAATTTTGAGAATAGATATGTCTATTAGCAGACTTTCTAAAAGCCAGTTTCAATTGTACCAACGACAGTAATTCGGCTAGGCAATCTTTGCAAAACCGAAAATTGACAAAGCTCTAATTTGAGGGTTGAATTTGATTATACTATAGGTAGTTTCAAGCGGGTATAAGATTAATGTGAATTTTTTTAGATGACAAGAGATAAAATAAAATTTTTTTGTTCATATGCTGATAAAAATAGAAAAAAAATTAATAAACAAAAATGAACGTCGGAAAAAATGTAGCTCGGAACTAGATAAATCAATGATGTAGGTCAGGATTACCTCTAAATAAAAATCTTAGACTCAGAGTGCTTTTTAGGTAAGGATATACCGCAGCATCATTGCTGAGATCCATTAAGAATGCATTAATTTGTCCTCTTTCCTTTTTAACCTTTCGTTAATCCTTCGTTATTGATTGTTTGAGTGATTGAGTGATTATTAATGTCGTACTTTGAAGCAACACGAGAGTTATTGTAACAGACCTCGTGGTTTTGAACTATGGTCAAATGACGAGGAGGATACCTAAGCTAGGGCGTCATTCTTCACATTTCCACTCAGCGTGAACATGGGGGTTTTCAGCCTCGAATGATTTAACTGCATCAGTTTCTGTACACGATAAATTTACAAGTTATGGAGGGCTAATCTTTTTAAATACAGTAATATCTTGACTTACGTTATCCCGATTTACGCCAACCAGGAGATACACAGTTTTCAAATCTCTTATTTGAGAGAAAAAATTGTAAAATTGATGAAATTTGTAATATCATTGAAGGAGTTGTCGATCTTGCCAGGCACATTAATTTAAAATTGGATATTGATGACGTTCAAGAAACTGGACAATCAGGAGCTGACAATCGAGGAACTCAAATAAATGCATGAGTAAGACATTGAAGAACTTGAGTCTTTTCACTCAATTCAATCAGAAGATCGAATGGCGGTTGGGAATTTGATAGATGGTCTCAGTTTAATTCAAAAAGAGGGTTACAAATTTTATAAAATATAGATCTAACGATCTGAGCGTATTTTTTCAAAAAGACTAGGAATAAAAAAAACACCATAAGTCGGTTACGAGGAAATTCTACAGGAGGAAAAGAAGTATTCAGCCAGCAGACTACTTTGTTAGATTTTATGAAATCTTCTACATCAAAGTAACTACGATTTGCGATTCTGTATTTGTGTTACCTAAAATTTTATTTAACTTTTTCTCTAAATTACATTTTTCTTTCATGAATGATCCCAATTAAAAATAATTAAGATGAATTTATATGCGAAATCATACCACGACTTACTTGGTTATCACTCAGTTCCTCCTATCGCGTAAGTTCGGGGTATTACTCCATTTATTAAGGTAATCAATATGGTGCAAAGTCTTAGAACGGGGACGGGCGCGCTGCAACTTTCTTGCTGTGGTGTGACAAACCAATCTACCAATATGATTCAAGGCACCCGCACATTAGGAAATATTTAAAACAATTCGATTCCGGTGACTATCCATGTGGAGTTAGGGAAGAGAGGTAATAAATACAAGATTTAGTTTTATAATACAATAATTATGCATCATTTAAAGATATTTATTAACATTAAAATAATGAACATTAAATATAAATAAACATATATAAAAATTAAAATTGTACATATATTATGTAGTATGTTCTTTTCAAGAATAATTATTGAAATAAGAAATACACATCATAAAACACAAGTATTCCTGCAGTACAGTTAAATAAAAAATTAAAATTTTAATGCGAACCATGTCCATGTAATGCTCTACTTAATATCGAAAATAATACAGGAGTATAATTTGGGACTTTCATTTTGACTCATGATTCTGAATACTCAATTGTTAAACAACTTTTTTTTGGACTAAAAATACATTTCATGTGAAAAAATTGCTAACATATATGTGTAGAACCAAAAGCGGAAAGCAAAGCACATACAATATTTGTTAAACAATTAAATCTCACCAGAAATGACATACAGCACATTTTAAAATGTCTTCAGGATTTTTCTAGCATTCCGTATATATTCCTTTCCATATTTGTGAATATGTTCAATAAACTCCATTTCAAAATTATCAATTTTACTCAAAAATTGACAAATTTGTAGAAAAGTGTCGAGTGCCCCTAAGAATTGTACCCTTTGCAAAATTTGGCACGCGTGTCATAGGTTGTCGACTCCTGTTTTAGAACATAAACCACCTATAATTTTGGAAGTTATAATTGGATATTTTTTTTGAAATTCCTTCCCAACACAAATCATCTTGTAGGTTGATGAGAGCTACTGATTCCGAAATATCTCTTAGTAAATCTCTTTCCAGAGACTGTAGAGGGATTTTATGACTTCTTCGAATAATTACAAACAGTTCTTTACTACGTCTGAATGAATAAAAATGATAATTTTGGGAACAAATGCCGACGGATAATTGAGCGGGAAGATTATTTCTCTCACGATTAATACTCAGTATCTTGGGTTTCTGTAATGTACTAGGCAAGCACAACGCACATAATTTTTAATATTGTCAGTCAATGAATCACATTTCGGTGTATAAAGCAAAATCTTTTTTTACACGATTTTGAAATAACATGGTACACAAATTTAACGAATTTTTTTTACAGGAATTTTAAAAATAATTGGGAATTCGTGCCCTTTGGTTGAGAACGACTTGATTAAATACATGACAGTTTCTGATTATAAAGAAGTCGACAATGACGATGTCGAAGATAAGTTCAGCTATTAATAGCTGATTTAATTCGTGAGGGCTTGAAATTTGTTACGAATATGTCAACGCAATCATAAGTTTTGTGTAGCAGAATATCAAAAATCATATAAATAACTTGAGAAACTGTAAAAAAACAGCCACTAATAACAGCCTTTGTAACGGAAAAAAAAAAGAAAAAGCTGTTAATAACGTACGAAATTCTTCATTTGAATCACAGCTGACTGTTGAGCTAGACACACTTGAAACATCTACTGGTGATAGCATTTTCGACAGTGGCGTAACGTACACCTCCGCAACCCCCTCATCGTGGGGGGGGGGCGAGGGTTCTTGGGAGCCCAAAGCCTAACTGACACCAAGTACGTATTTAACCAATATATAAAATTTCAAAGGCAAAACCTGACTTTGCAGGGGGGCCCTAATATTTCCCGTTACGCCACTGATTTTCGATACATTTCGTAATAAACATGAATGCTTGATATAAAGTAGTGATACATAGTTGTTTGTCAGTAGTTTTATTCCTAATTTCAATTTGAATATTTATATGTTGTATATACTTATAGACTAATAAATTTTCACTGTGCACTGATTTAATTTTTTTGGTAATAAAAATAAATTGTTTTTGTTTTATAAATATATAACATGGATTTTTTATTATTAATTTTTTTGTGCGGTTTTTTGGGAAAATATTTGGAGATTTTTCATCTTACTCGATTTTTTAAGACTGTGGAACATATTCACAAATTTACGAAATGTCGCATGTGTTTTTTTTTACACAATTCCCCCCCCCCACGGTGTTCTAAGAAATGTATCTACCGTATAAAAAAAAGGGGGGGGGGTGCAATATGTGATAGCTGAAATGCTTTTTGTATAAAAATGAATGTTTTTAAAATTTCATTATTTAACCTAATCATACTAAACTTTAACCATAAATTACAAAAAAAAAAAAAAAAAAATCGAAGTTTTTTATTTAAATTTTTTTTTTTTTTTTGCAATATGGCTGCAATTATTTTTTCTTAATGTTCTATTTAGGCCTGATTGGGATGTATTTTGAATGTTTCGTTCATACCCTTTTTCATTGCAGAATCTAAATGTTTTTCAGTTTACTTTTGTAGAATTATTTTTTTAGAGTAATTTTTAAAGTAATTACTTCTATTTAAGAAATAATTCTTAATAGATGTACTCACAGGTAACATTAAATATTTATAAGTTCAGTATTTAACTTAATTTTAATATTTGTTTTACATTTAAAATAAAAAATTAACAAAATTAAGAGGTGCTATGTAAAATTATTAGAATATTACCGGGAATTATGACATTTTTGTAGCTGTAATGCTTCTAGTTTAACAAATTTATTAATAATAAACCAAATTATGATGAAGCGAACAATATTTTAAATTTGTCTAAATAATAAAATTTTCAGCTTTTTTTTTTGTTGAAAAAGTTGCCTAAAAATAGTATATTAAGTAGTACAGTTTTATTTCAGATAATATAGTAAAAAACATTCACACCGTTGATCAAATGATACATTTTTTTAGGTTCTCGATTAAAGAATAATAGCAATATTGTAGCTTTTTTAAACGCAATTAAATAGCAAAATTTTTTTATTCTAAGATAAAATTTGGAGAGCCCATATTTATTTGAACATTACAATCACGAAACCATTTAATTTAAAAAGTAATTAAAAACTTTTTTGAAATACAAATATGATATTTAATTTAGACATAAAATAAAGCGAAAATGTTAGTGCTATTACGAACTAATTACTTTGTCTCATTAACATATATTTTTACTATCTTTTTTGTCTTCAATGAAAATTTTATTTTATTAAAAAGTTAAGGATTGAAAAGAATGTAAGCATACTCACGTGTGCATTCAATGGTATCCATTCTTCTTTATTCCATGGAATCCATCCTTCTACTTCCACTTCCCGAAGTAGAGCTGCTAAGTCCCTTAACTGTAGATAAAAGAACAAATGAGAACACCGGGATTAGTGGTACAGAACGCTCTTAGCAGTCAACTGCTGCAGTGAGCAACGGTTCGACCGACTGAACTAGGTACAGCGAAGACTCTCCTCGACTTGTCAAGAATCTAGGTTATGGCTGTCTATCCCTCGGGCAAATCGCCCCCTCGTATCTGTCTGTTTTACTCACTATCTCCTTCTTCAAACCTTTTTCACACTCTTTGGGATGCTAAGCTTTTTTTTTAGTTGCTTTACGCTTCACGGGTAGACGCTTTCACAGAGATGCACCGTAATAAAAAAAGAAGCCTCCTAAAATAAATTATGTAATACTTAAACGTTTATCTTTTTACCTTTTTATTTTTATTACACGTCTCAGGGGTGTTAATTTTGTCTCGAGAGTTGAAAATATAAACAATTTTCGATTAGATGCAATTCTTCGAGGTTAAAATTAAATAATTTGATTCTTTTAAAGGAATAAGGAAAAGGAATAATCCTCGATAAAGGGGAATTGAGCTTTAAAAGAGTGTAAAATGTTTAAAATATATATAATCTTAATTTAAAAAGTTATAAGCATATGAAAATAAGAAACATTTCTGCAAGAAATATTAATTAAGTTTTACGTTGCGAATGATATTTTCTAAAATAGTAGCTCTAATTACTAGCAATTAGTTGATTTATAAAGTTAAATATATATCCTTATTACACTGTAGCTATTTTTATATAAATAGAATAATAAATTATATTTTTTAAAAAACAAAAAAATTACATTAAAATTAAAAAAAAAAATTCAATGTTTAAAAAAAATTTTGAAATAGAAAAGATATATAATACTAAAACTAGGGGTTTAAAGAGTATGATACATTTTATATATAATTCTGTTAAATTTTATACATCAAAGGCAATTAGAAAATGTTTTATATTTTCAGCTCTTGAAACAAAATTAATATCCATGAGGCCCCTTAACAACCTAAATGCTTAGAAATGCTTAGTTTCGTAAAAGTGGCTGGGGTACTGTTTTGTTCTTAATTGATGCAGAGAAATTATGTGTTATTACGCTTAGCGTTTTTAATTCTGAAATTCTGTATATTTTCTTACAAGTTTCTAAATAATACTTAGTATTTATCTTTTTTGTAAAGAAGGGAAGTCGTTTTCTTCATTTTGAGTTGTGTAACTAACAAAATTTAACTTTCGTGAGAAAATTCGTTAAAGTAAGATTTAAAAAAATAGCAGTTTCATCTAGTTTTAAAAATATTCATGGGAAAATTTGTAACAATGTATGAAATTTTTGAAATGTAGATTACTTAAGTGAAAAATGTGAAATAGTTTTCTTTCACTTTTAACAAATTATAAAACATCCTAGATGCAACGTATTTCTAGATATTATGAATAAACAAAATCATACGTAACTTAAAAGAGACGAAGAGAAATAAATGGTAGAATTGTTGTCACATATTTCAATAATAGACATCAAAAAAGAGGATTACCAATACATGTACATTTTGATTGCAAAAACCTACTTTTGCTGAAACCTTTTGGTTATAGTAAGGCATGTAAAAAAAAAAAAATGATATCAATCGGTAAGTTCTCGAGAACATTATTCAATAATTTTCTCAGGTCCTCGTCACTGAACCATGGTTCAAAATTACAAGATTCGTCGCCAAAAGCCCTCTTGTATCTAAATAGTGTGAAAATATTCACTCACTCACTTGATAATTTTCTAAGAAAAACTTCCATAGTGATGTAAAAGCTACAGACAACAGGATGAGTCGGAAATCCACCAGTAAATGGCAAAAGGTTATATCTATATGAGGTAATAGACCTGTTATGTATCTTTAGAAGCATAAGCAAAATATTGAAAGATTCGCATGGAAATAAACATAATTTTCATACATTTTTTTCCTTATTACTTGGTATATATAAAGTCCTTAGAGCTATAACATAGCCAAAACTTTCATAGACGTACTTTCTGTAAATTCCTATGAATTTTAGAGAAGATTTGAATTCCGTTAGTCGACCTCTTATTTGAACAGTATTTTAACTGTATTTTAATGCTGGAGGCAGAGTCGTCCGAGAAGATTTTTTAAGGGAACATAGTACGATTCAATTAACAAAAATCAGTCAAAAAAATCAAACTTAATTTTTTTTTGACTAAATTATTTTTTATATACCTTTCTATAACCTCACAAAATTTGAAAGCTCTAAACTTAAAAATGTAGAATTATGATAGCTTTTGCGTTCGTTTTTATTCACATCTCTGTGGCAAATCAAAACTTTTAACTTACTTGTCTCCGAAGATAAAATAACTAGTTTATCTTCATTAAAAATACTAAGGCTTTTTTCTATTGTACCCAATGTTTTGACTGTTTTTTTACCTATTGCTAATAGTACATGTAACAAAAGTTGGTATGCATTTTTGAATCACACAAAGCAAAATTTATTTTTTAAAAAATAACTGAACTCAAAATTTATGAATTTTTTAAGGAATTTTTCAATAAGCTTTCATAAAAAGAATTATTGTACGAATACCAATCATGTTATCCCAAAACCCATATTCACTTTTGTTATACATAGTTGGACGTACTTGTTAATCAAATTTCATGAGTGTACGTAAATTTTTGTAGGAGGAGTAGCACTTTAAAATCCCTTCCTAAATTTTAAGTTTTTTCCTTAAAAAAATTAAATAGCTAGCTTTTTATGAAATTTTGAGCACAAAATTTGTTTTACATAGTATACACACATAGGAGGCAACCAAAATTTTTTTGAAAATCCTTAAATTAAAATTTTTTGCATAAATCGTACTATGTTCCCTAAATCCTGAATCATTTTTATAAATGTTGATTCAGTGTTGCGTTTAAACCTCTTTAAATGGATCATTTGTATAGTCGCAATCTATTTGATTCCATTGTGATTTCTTTATATATATATATATATTTTAATCATCTACATGATTTGGTGTCTGACGCAAATGTTCGTAAATTAAAGTATTGCCATATCTTATTGTATTCGACTCATCATTTTTATACACAAAATTAATATGCATCAAATAGTTTATTATGTGGTTACATACACTCATGTCCATACATTAAGGTTAATTCAAAGTTAAGCGGAAATAGAACTCTAAAATATATAAATATATCACCTATAAAATGACTACACACATCTTCAAAAATCATATGCAAGTTGCAGGAAGCCACCAGATGACACCAATAGTACGTTACAATGACGAGAGTATGAGAGGGGGATATATAAGGAATACAGGCAAAGATGTAAAATTCTTCGCAAGTGCTTCATAAGCCTTTCAGTACAATAACCGCATAGATATGACACAAAGGACGCATTTTAATGATTTCTTACGTGGTAGAATTATCGGCCGTGGGGAATGTGGGCAGACCCAGCTGTAAGTATCCGAGGAACTCAGAATCACCCAGAGTATCATCTCCAAGCTTTGACAACGATTCAAAGATGATGGTAATATGAGTAGACGTTACAGCACAGGTCACCTTCAAATTATAACACCGAATGAGAGCCGGTATTTAGCAGTTACTGTCAAAAGAAACAGACGGAGCACAGCATCAGGTCTATCTCGTCAGCCCTCTTCAGCCCCTGGTACAACAGCTTCAAGGCAGACCCTGTACATACGCTTAGGGCAGAATGGTCTATATGCTTGTAGATCTATCAGATGTGTGTTCCACTTATTGAAACTCACTGTTGCCTGGAGTAGAAAGCATACATTGTGGACACCGCAACAATGGGCTTGTGGGATGTTTTCCGACGAGTCCAGGTTTAGCTTCCAGTCTGATTCTCGCAAAACTTTCATATCAAGAGCTCCAGGTAACCGTTACCACCAAGAGAACACCAATGAACGACACCGCTTTGGTGGTGCAGGATTGCTCGTTTGTGGTGGGGCATTATTCTGGGTTCCAAGAACTAACCTGCATGTTCAAATTGGAATCATGACAAGCCGTCATTCTATAACAACATGTGTGTTTTTTCAGTGTCCCACGGGCGCAGAATTTGTGCTTATGGATGACGTGCAAACATCTTAAATGAATGCCTTCATTCGTATAATATTGGACGTCGTGAACTTCCTCAGTTTCTTAATTGGCCACAGGCAATTTGCCAGGAAAATGATGTTTTAAGCTACGTTCAACATTTAAGTTCCCTTTATTCAGATTTTTAAACTAGGTTTGAGAATGCTTTGACTATCGTAATACCACAGAAGGCAATGAATTCTTATGGGCACATTGAAAAAAAGACACTAATGCATATAACAAGAAGAGCTGATTGGAATAGGTAGTAACGGGGATATTAAAGTAAAGTTTAAAAAAGGATGTCAGCAATTTTGACTTTAAAAATACAAACCTGTTATTTATCCCAAATTATGGAGTATTGTGAGAAAGTGTTTAATTGTTTTTCCTAGAGAGAAAGAGTTTCAGCTCGTTGCGAATCATCAAATAAAAAAAAATTGATTGTACACTACTAATGGAGGAGATTTAGGATTAAATCAGACAAGATTGTTGCCAAATGTTAAAAATTTGTTATTGAAGCACCAGTTCATCTCTCTCATTATAAACGTTTGTAGATCAGTTATTTTATGTATTAATTAAATTTTAATTTTGTAAACATGTGTATCTTAAGTTTTATATATGAACACTATATTTTCTTACAGTTAGAAATTTAAATCTTTCAAAGTAAGTAGGTCTATACCAGCTGTCAAAAAGACATTTAAGGTATCCGACTATGTTCGAAACCCTGATTTTGCAGAAGTGTACACACGAATATTGTTTTTAATATTTAGTGTCTCTTAGTTTAGAATATACGAATAAAACTGGTTTAAGAATATTTTTACAATAAAAAATTATTGAAATGCGATATTTTTTCAAAAAATGAACATAGATTTACTTATTTTCAAAACATTCTTCTTGTGCGAAATATGTTTCTCTAATAAAAATATTTTGCCTATATATATCTCAAACCTCTATACAGAGCCTGAACTAGGAGTTTTGAACTATATAACTTAGAAGTGAATTTATCTATATATTTTAATACATTAAAGTGAAAAAAGTTTAGCAAAAAAACACCGATTATTACTTCAATTGATAGTAACTCTGAAAATAATGTGAATTCTTCAAAATTAATAGTTTAGGCTCTCTGGGGAATTCTTAGCTATATATAGGCACAATATTATTATTATATAAGTATTTTTCATAAATGGAGAATGTTTTGAAAACAGGTATAATTCTAAGTTTATTTTTCGCCAAAATATTACATTTAAATAATTTTTTTGGTGTAATAATATTCTGAAAACAAATTTGTACGTGTATTCTAATCTAAGTGATACTAAATGTTTAAAAAAATATTCGTTTGTACGCTTTTTCAAAATCACGGTCCCAAACGTAGTCGGACACGTTAAGTTGATAAATTATTAAAAATTTAGATAAGCAGATGTCTACACAAACCGTAAAAACATGGCAAAGGGTCTATGAGACAAAAAGTTTGGGAGCCTCTGGCTTAGTATATAAATAGATTATCTTCTTAGAGAGTCTCTTTGCAGCTCGAAACACTTTGGGCGAGCTCGATTCTCCAGAGTAAGAGTAAGTACATATTCGTGCAAGTAAGAATTAATCTCTATATAACTGTTAGGATGTGCAAACTAGTCTTACAATTCATTTGCCAAAGTTTATGACTGCCAACGTTATGAATATTCCATTATCGTTGTTCTTGAATAAGATGTTTAGAGAAGTTTTTACTATTAAAAAGAAATGTAAACTTTTTTACTGTTGAAAACGCCTTACAAAACTCACAAAGAACCAGGTTTAAGATCGTTCATTATTTAAAAAAAAATTCGTTAATTGTTTTAAGAATGTATCCTGTTTAATGTGTTGGTGTTAAAAATATTATACATTCGCCTGTAAAGTAATACCTTAAGTTGTACAAAAGGTTTTCCTCAACTTTTTAATAGAAATGCATGCATAATATTTCAACTCACGAACGTGAATAGTTGATAATAACTTAAATGGTGCAAATGAGATTAAAATCTTGAAAACAATTTTACTTATCTTTTCTTTCAATTTTCTAATGGAGTTGTTAAAACTTTTAAGTTATTGTGTGCTTTTTAAAATATTACAATTGTATTTTGATTGGGATCGATGAACGTGTAAAGAAGTTGTTGAAAAGACAATCAGTCACCCACTTTGTCCAGGAAAGAGGACACTTTTTTATGAACAGTTTTTCTTTCTTCCATTTAAAGAAATTTAAGATCAAATAAAGGAATTCAACGTGAAAAAAGAATGGAAGTGAATGAAGTCTGATTTAATGAACATGAGAATTGTGGAGGACTGTAAACTGAAGCAGTGAAGTCAGTCTTTATGAATTTAAGCAACCTTATCTCTTTAAGGCCATCTTTCATACTTCGTTGGGTTCATGACAATGATGGAACAATTGATGTTTATGAAGAATAGACATTGTATTCACATTTTGAAATTGGAAAGATGGAAAAGTGTAAGGACGTAACATATTACTGAAAATAAAATGAACTGTTTTCTCTTTCCATAGATAAAATATTGCGTATAATCTAACTAAGAGTGCTTAAAAATAGCCGTTGTTTCTTCAGTACATCAGATATTTCTTTCTCTTCATCAAACAAAGAACGAATCAATAATATTTTTAGATCTACAGCTTTCTATTTTGACTTATCTAGTTTTAAACTATCCATTTTTTATTTATATAAGTTCTGAATTTATGTCTGATTACCTATATCAGTGATCTTTAAACTGTGTTCCACGGAACTGTAGGGTCCCTTGAGGCATATAAAGAGGTTCCACGAGTCACAATGAAAAATCGAAAAGATAAATGTATGTCAGTGCTTCTCAAACTTTCAACACTTGCGACCCTATATTCAATCATGTTTTTCATTGTTCACCCCCCGTCCACACAAAAACAATGTATTAAATTTAAAAAAAATACTTTGTGACGTTAAACCTACAATACGTTTTACTTTACCTCTTTATTGCCACCGACGTATATAAACGTCTCACTCAGCCAGTACGTTAATTACTTTGGACGTATATATATGTCTTTCCGAAGTAGATCTTTTCTGTGAAGTGTGATCTGTAAAATTTTTCCGAAGGCTTTGGAATGCAATAACATGACCTTGACAGTGTTCGCAAAAGATTTACTTATTTCAGAGGATTTGCTTATTTATTCTTTTCTAACCTCCCACCCCAATGCACCACATACGTTCGCCTACGTGTTAAACAGTGGGATTGGAGAGCGTATCACTAAATTTTTAATCGGCATTTAAGGGATTATTTAAAAACTGTAGAAATTAACAATAATGTTCATTTTTGCACATAATTTTACATATGACAAACTCATGAGGTCATTGATAATTATTAAACTTGTTCTTTACTAAGTATTGTTATAAATTAGATTACAATGCGTAGTACTGATATATAAGTGTTTTATATTAGTGTAAATGTGTATATTTTATTATGTCAGAATGTGTTTTGTTTGTTTACTTTCAGTAAATTCATAATATTTTAAATTATCTTTCGTTTTCGACTTTTCAATATGCTCGCGCCCCTCTCGTAGGGTTATCACACCCCTCTAGGGGGTGTGCCTCACAGTTTGATAAACGCTGATGTATGTGGATAAATGTGTATAATTGGATACACGTTCTTTATGAAGTTAATATAACCACAAGTATATCTAAAAATCTTCCCAGTCATTAAAAAGGAAAATTTTATTTATACATAACTTTGCTTTTTTTTGTATATACACCGCTGGCCACCGTAAATGCAACACCAAGAAAGACAAGAGATAGCATAACAAAATTTATTTTATAGATAACATGTTGACCAAGTATCAAATGATTAAATTTTTAGACTTCTGTGAAGTGTGGTTCCTGCCAGAATCAGTAGCCAGAGTAGCCGCCATTGTTGGAGATCACCGCTGCCACACGCCTCGGCATTGATTCAAAGAGACTTTGGATGTATTCTTGGGGTACAGCAGACCAAGCAGCTTCCCTACGTTGCCATAGTTGGTTTGGTGTGGCAGCTGGGGGTGTAATCTGGGTCAATCGTTGAGCAACCATGGACCACATGTTTTCTATCGGCGAAAGATCTGGAGAGCTAGCCGGCCAGGGAAGCAATTCAATCTGGTGATTGACGAAAAACCTTTGGACAATGCGTGCCACGTGTGGTCGCGCATTATACTGTTGAAATATGGCTGTGGCCAAGCCCTGAAGGTAAGGAAGGACAACTGGCTCCAACACCTGGGAGATGTAGCGCTGGCTGTTTAAAGTACCGTCAATGCGTACTAGAGGAGTGCGAGAGGGATATCCAATACTGCCCCTACCATAATACCCGGTTCAGGACCAGTGTGGATGTGCATAACGCCGCTGTTCAGCATCCTCTCTCCACGGTGTCTCCAGACTCGAATCCGACCATCGTGGTGTTGTAGACAGATGCGTGACTCGTCAGTAAAGACAACTTCATTCCATTCTGCCACCCACATCCTTCTTTCATCGCACCATTGACCACCGAGTCGTCTGTGGTTCTGTGTCAAGGATAGACCAAGCACTGGACTCCTTGCGAACAGACCATTCTGCTGTAAACGGCTTCGAATGGTACGCGCGGACACTGAATGATGTGTTGCAGACTCAATGTGCTGTGCTATGGTTCGTAATGTGACTGAGCGATCCGTCACTGCCATGCGCACAATTTGCCTGTCCTCACGTGAAGTGGTGCACTGAGGTGGATGCGATCGACCACGTCGGTCCGTCGTACTCTCCTGCATCCAACGGTCACATATCCACATTACAGTTGTTTGGTTTCTTCCAACACGACTACCGATCTCCCTGAAAGATAATCCACAATCTCAGTAGGCCACTATCCTTCCTCTGTCGAACTCGGATACTTGATGAAAAGCTGATCGCTGTTTTCTACGAGACATAACTGATTATTTTTTGAAAAAACTACAAGAAAAACCTAATTGACGAACTTGAAATAGTCGAAATCTCCAAGTCTTAAATAGCGCTTCGAGATTGCGCCGCAGGCGTGCGTGATGTGTGCCTGTGCTGAAATTCTAATCATTTGCATATCTCATCTCCGCTAATGCATGTTGTAAATTTGATGTTATTTGCGTGCTTCCTTCAAGGTGTTGCATTTACGGTGGCCAATAGTGTAATTCTTTAATTTTTATTATAAAAAATTAAAGTATAATAAAACTTTTTACGGAATTTGTACTACCTACTAGATTGTGAATGTTTAATTGTTTACTTTCTCAGGTATCATGAAATAATTTTATACTCGTTAGTACAATGTTTTGCAAAACTAAACAGCTTTCTATTGGAAAATACAACCTTTTTCCTTGTGGGGATAAACACCTATAATGAAAGAGAGGGAGCAGTTTATCCACATATCAACAGATTTAATGTTAAAATCAAAATTTAAGCAAAAACAGCTCTTAAGTTTTAGGTTGCAAATTCATGTAAAATACAGAGGAGTTTTTACACAACTACAAACATTTTAATACTATTCAGAACAATGTATTTAAGTAAAAAAAAAAAAACTCTCAGAGTGAGTAGATACAGAAACAAAATATAAAAACGAATTAAATGCAGAATATGAAATACGACTGGAGATAATTTCAATAGAATAAATTTCGACAGTTTATGTAAAAAAGAAACGGAAGCACATATTCCAGTTTCTAAATAGATCTCATGGGTAGGTGAGACTTGGATCACAAATTAATATTACTATGAGCAAATTACTTTAAAATTTGAATTAAAAATATTAATAACAAATACAACACTTTTTTGTCTTTACATAAAGTACCTGAAATGTGTGTCGATCTATTTTAAGTATTACTTTAAGACGTATGCTTCTAAGTGCGGGGAGTGGGACTTCCCGAAAACACTCCGTGAGTCGAAAAAGTTTGAAGACCACTGACCTATATAGTATATATATGTAGAGTGAGTGAGTGAATATTTACGTCGCACAGTTCAGCTACACAAGGGCTTTTGGCGACGGACCTCGTAATTTTGAACCATGGTAAAGTGACGAGGACGACACTGGAGCTGGCACCCCCTCTCCTAATTACCACACCACACCAACGGGAAGACGTTTGAGCTCTCGAGATATTTAACGTGCATCGCTCCCCTTCAAGGTGGGTCTTCACTGGTACTGGGCTGGAACTCATGACACACCAGCCATGAGTCCGTTGCCTTGACCACTAGCCTACCACGACCACTATATATATGTAGAATCATGGCAAGTAGAAAGATTTTATCTAATTATTTATTTAGTGTTGAGGCGATCTATTTCAAATTGTTGAATGGAGGAGGCATCCTCTATATATATATATATATATTTGCAGGTAAACCATTTTTATTTGCTGTGGAGACATTTTATTTAGTTTAACAACAAACGCACATACATAACTAAAGGTGATTAATACAGTCACATAGTAGTTACAATAAACAGCAGCGACGTTCACATATTGAAGACAAAGACAAAGAGAGAGAGTTTTAAAGTCTTGGCTATTTATATGAAGCGGCCACAGGAAATCTTGTAATCATCGTGATTTCTGTGGAGAGAGGTTATGATTGGAGGAAAGATATTGTTTGTTAGATTCTGACATTATCTTATTTTAAAAAATGCAAGCTGTTAATTTTCCAAGAGACGATTACGATTAAATCCCGACAAGTGGGTAAGCAATAATAATTTACGCTCAAGTCCTGAAGGCCAGGAGCCTTACAAAATAAAAAGTTATTCAGGATGAAATTAAAATGAATTATCTCTCTCTCTCTCTCTCTCTTACGCACACACGACCGCCCGCATGCACGCACACAATGACATTTTGTATCATTTCTTATTTCTTTTACGTCTGTGTTTCTTTTGAAGAATTTCTTATTTCGTCGAAACAGCTTATGAAAGTGATTTTTTCTTTTAAAGTTTTATATGCTTCATTCTAGTTTTCTTTGCAATCACATATTTTTCAGATATTCTACGATCATTAGACATTCAAAATCTAAATAAAAGTAATTAATTACGAATTTTAACGAAAAATTAAATATATTTCAAATGCATTTTAAAAGCTATAATGAAAGATAAAAATCCAAAGCAAAGATTATTGTAACATGTAACATTTTAATGTATTTGAAATAAATAAAAAATTCCTAACCAAATAATAACTTAATAACTTTTACAAAACCGATGGGAAAATATCTTTTACCACATTATTAAAAATGTACTGCTAATTTACAATCAATACAAATATAGTTTTATAAAAAGTAGTTCAAGTACAATGCTACAATTGTTTATACTACTTAAATTACTTTCCTAAATTAGATATCATTATGTATAAGACATTGTATTTAAATGGATTTCAACTAATTACATTAAAAGGAAACTATTTGCCTTAAGACATACCAAAAGAAAAAGGATACAATTATATTTTTAAAAAATGCAAAAGCGAAAATTGAACGACCAGATCATTATAATAAAAGTAGTTGCAAAAATAATAAATAATTTGCTTCAATAGCGTGGTGATAGATCTGATTGATTCTTTACAGTGCTGCTAATGACATTTAGTTGGGAACAGTTTGTGGCGTTTTTGCTTCAAACTAATTTCAGTTAATAGCCTCTGCAAATGATAACGAAGTATGGATGAAACTCGCTTAAACTGTCTTGTTCAGTTATTACTCTCTTTTTCCATGCTCAGTATCTGAACGAAATAATTAAGTTAGAACATTTATTTTGCATTAATTGTGATAAGTTGTTTTTTTAAGCATAAAATTTTCTATTTCACGCATATACACTATGATTCCTGAAGTACTTAATTTCGCTTTGAATATGAAAACACTTTAATTAAGGTTAAATTTATCCAGTGCTTAAAAATACGGTTATGAGCAAATAATTTTTCTAAACGTTCGTCAATAGATATTTTAACGTAGCATTTATTTATAATTGTATATCCTATAGACTTGTATATAGTATTTATAATTGTATATACTATAGACTTGTGTGTATAGCATTTAAAATTATATATACTATAGACTTGTGTATAGTATTAATAATTATTAAAATTCAAAAACTTTTTAAAACTTAAAAATTTAAAAAATATGAATAAAATTTTATCTATTAAAAATTGTTACAATTTTGTCCAAAAAGGATCAGAAATTTGCAAAATTTGAGGAAACCTGTAAATGCTTTAATATTTAATTCTGTAATTGAATGTTTAAGAATGTTGAAATATTTAATTCTAGTTAGATCTTTCGGAAAGTAAGCACGATTGATCTTTATAAACTATTCAAATATCAAACTAAACATCTTTGAAAAATAGTGACACAGTTTTTTGAATTAATATAGCATTTCACCATTGTTTCGCATAAATAGTTTAAAAGAATTATAGAATATTATAGGTTCTGTGTCTGATAAATAACTACACTCTCAACTATCTCTTAATTATACATAAAATTAAAGAAGGCAAAGAAGGAAAATTATCATGTTTACAAGTTTGAGAATATGCAAATTTTACTCTTACGACACAGAAAATTATGTGTTTTAAACAATGAGTAGAAAATCTTTTAGTATTCCTTATGTTTAAAGACAGAAAAAAGAACGAATTGCTTTGAATTGTTTTTAACAATGAATGCAATGCCCCGACAACATGATTTATTGAATCAATAGTCTGGCAGTCCATTAATTCTTCTGAATGTGGTCGAACGCAATCTGATGTAGCAGAAGCTTTCGGAGTGTATCAGAGTGTATTTTTTCCATTCAGTATAATCAATAGTGAAACAGAAACAATGAAATAAAAATTGGAATAAGGTCGTACACGTGACATCACAAAATGAGATCATACCAAAATCCAAAAGATATCTCAATATGCAAATCATTTTTTTGCAACTACATTTGTTGAAACTTATTCCACCCCCGATCAACAGTCATATCAGATCAAGGTCCATAAAATTCAATGTGGCAAGGGAGCTAAAATACGTTTTTCGTTTTGAGCACCATGCGATTTTGCTTCATTCCACCCCAATTTAGAAGAACTCACCCCCCTTTTCGAGAATTTACGGCTTGCAGAAGATTTATCTCTCTGGGATTTGAGCTCAGCCTTTCTGCACAGCAGTCAACGTCACTAACTACTATCTCGTCTGGTTGGTTCGGAATGATATTTTCAAAAGTCTACTGACACTAGTTTTTTCGAATCAAGTTATTGAAACTGACTTAATAATACCGTATTATTGCATGATCGCAGGGTTACAGTAGTTTTTTTTTTTTTTTTTTTTTTTTGCAAACAACAAATCTCGGTTCTGCCCATAAATATATAGTGAGTGAGTATAAATATATCATTTCGCAAAAAGGTCAATGATTGTAAAGATTTCCTATTTTGTGTACAGTCAGATAATGGATGGCTTTTAGAGAATGTATCACTCAGGATATTCCTAAATTTGTTCAGTAAAGTATATCGGAGGTAATAAATCTCCAATGGTTCAACGGTAGGCTCAGCTACAGGGTTGCAATCAATCCCTAGTGTTCTGTTGTAATTCCCTACACTTACAATAACCCAGAACGAATTACTTCAAGTGGAATAATAATGTCTGGTCACACAATGTTTTGACAGAGACCGATTTTGTTTTCGAATCCGGAATCCATCGAATGGATTGGTCAATATATTCTACAAACAGGAAGCCAAACGAAAATATTTTGAAAATTCGCTTATCTACCCCAGAAATAATTCAGCTGTGATGTAAACTTATTTTCTGAAGATTTGGAAAAGAATAAAAGGATTCCTCCTTGAAAAATAAAAGGATTCCTCCTTGAAAATCACATCGATTTAAGAGACAGTCTCTGGAAATAATTTTATTTACTGAAATTAACACTTACCTAAGAAATTGCCTGCGTCCACCCCACCCCTTCATTTTATGACACGTACAAAATTTGATATGCTTGTTTACTGATAAATATAATGAACAATTACTAATTATCTCATTATTCATAAATAGATTCCTTCTCTAATATCTTATACCAAGCAATCATATATCAGTCAACAAAGCTTCTCCATCCTTAATTTTTTTATGATATCCATTAATTATTGTTATCACTGTGTATTTTTAATTGCTTCTGGAGACTTAAAATTCAATATAAATATTAGCATAAAATATGTACACAATTCTAGATTCAAAAGTAAGAGTTTGATGCATGAGTTTTTGAATTAAATAATTGATAGTGTAGAAAAACTTTTAAAACTTTTTTGTGCATTTTTTTTAGAAAAAAACAACATAGAATGATACTTTAGTGGCAAATTTTTAACATAATATCAAAATAATTGAAAGCAAAATGATATTTCAATTGAACAATAAGCAACGTAATTGAAAATTTTGTGGCAAAAACGAGCAAACTGCTCGTTATTGCCGCATTATGATTTACTGCAATTTTTTTCGTGCAATATTTTTTTTGAATCACTACATTGAAAATTAAGAGGTATACATAAATAAAATACTCAACTTTGGGAAATTTAATCCGTAAGATTAAATTGGTGATTAATTTAACCCGTTCTAATTAAATTGGAACTTTTAAGTACCGTTTCACACACACACAGTCCACAAAGATCTGAAATATTCTCGTAATACGGAAAGCCCCGAATGACATTTTTTAACGCAGTTTTAACTCTTAAAAATGCTTAATAACAAGAGAACATTAATATTTTACAGCACAAAATATTTATTTTTATATTCTTAAAATGTATTTATTTTTTACGCATAAAAATAGCTTTTACTCATAAATTTGATAATATTAAAAGAAACAGTTTTTCTTTTCATCAATACACAAAAATTTATTACACGTTGTGCATTTTGAGAGAGGTTTCGATTGAATGTTTTTAAAAGCATTGCATACTGGGGTGGGAAAGGCTGTATTTTTATAAAGCGAACTACTGCACATTGAGTCTTGTTTAGTCTCTTTATTGTCATCTTTAAAATCTAATGAAAATTCCAGCAGATTATTTGCTGGGACTTCTTCATCTGAAAAATCATCTATTAGTACATCACTGATTTCTGATCATAGGTTCTGTAATAAATTCAAAGCCTCTTGAAGACTAAGCTTCCTTTTTCCAGACATTCTAAGAAAAGAGGAAAAATAATAATAATAGCTCGTTGAAAATCTTCCATTATTTTTAAATTTCAGTGACCAACAAAGAAGTTAAAATGTTGTTAATTTTTGAGGAAAGAATAGATATTTCATTTAATAGTGTGGCAAAAAAACAAGCTGAGATTCATTTAAAATTTTTTGAAAACGTTAAAATAAAGCAATAAAAATAAAAACAAATAAGCTAAACTGAAAAAAGTGCGAAAAAAAGAGTTTAACTCTATCATAGTATAGTAATGACGCTGCAACTCAACGAAAATCAACAATAAGCAACAGGGACGCAAAAAAACTCTTGCTCTAAAAGCTCTAGCTCTAACACGCAGAGTGCTATCGGTACTTAAAAGTACACCACAAAGTTATTCAACTGTAAAATTAATTATATACTCTGTTCACTTAAAATAAATAGCTAAATAATTTTCTATGGTCTTCATTAGCGTACAAAAAAAAAAGACATTTACCTTTTGACGGGAACTACTTTTTCGGAACAATAATGACAATCTTCGCAATCGGATCAACATGTCAGCTGAAAATGCAACTTCTGCTATAAAACTATTTTCACCTTTCCCGCTAAAATACTCATCATAGAACCCGTGGAAGAGAGGATCGTGGAGAGTGGATTTAAAAAGAATATTCTTGCTAAGAATCGTCAGAGTATTCGTAAAAGTGGTTATTTTATGTAATTTCAAAATTAGTGGTACTTATAAGTACCGTCGGTAAAAGGGTTAAGCCACTAAAAGTATTTTGCGGAAGTATAGGTTAAAAATGTCGTTTTGAGATGTATATGTGACATCAAAATGAAAAATTGTTAAAAAAAAATCTGATAATTTTACATAAAAAAAAAGCTTTTTTTTTGTAGTTAGTGATAGATAGTCAATTTCAGTATCAGTATCTTAATTACGAATTTTTTTCGTCAGCCCGAAGTAATGCTTGGCATCTCTTTTTGATAAATGCTATCCGCAGAAAATTTTGTTAAAATTCTTTCAAAGTGGTTGCACATTTTAAGGCACGTCTGAGTTTTATCTCTCTCTCTCTCAATCAAAGGAATTTCATTCAAACATATACAATTATTTTTTTATACTGCTATTTTAATCCACTTACATTGTTCAAAATTTTTGGAATTTAGCGAATAATTTAAAAATTTTTTTGATAATATTTTTATTTTACTCTTTTTTTCTGTTGTAGCTCTTGCAGAGAAAATAATTGAAAATAATTGATTGTCACATTTTATTTATGTGTCACATTATATAAATTCAAAATGTAACAACGAAGTTTAAAACAAAGTGTTTATAAATGCAAGCAAAAAATATTTAATATGAATTCTTAGTTTTGTATAAATTAAATAACCCAAGCTATAGAATATATCTCAAACTAGTGAAGAAATAGTTAAAATGAATTTAGGATTCTAGGGAGCCATAAGAGAATTAAAAATCTGATTTTAACTTAAAAAACGAGATTTTAAATTGAAATAAAAATAAATTAACAATTCATATTTCAAAAACTATCTTTTTCAAAATGGAAGTTCATAACAAAATGTAAATAAATTTTCTTATCAATATTGTTGAATTGACTGAAGTTGAGCAATAATTTTTTTCCCTTTTTTCGTTTTGATCTATATGAATCTATATGTTCGAAAACATCTTTAGAAAACGTTAAATCATATTCTATGAAAGAACTTAGGTAACCTATTAAGAGTAAAGTACGTGTTAAATAATACCACGTTCTCATTTTAAGATTACGCTTTAGGTTACCAGGGCACAGAAGGAAAATGTATTAACTTAATCATCCATTCTTGCTTCTGTCAATCTCATGCAAGTAAAATTTTTTAATCTTCTGACATTTGTGGAACCCCACTGAGTATTTATAGGTAATATAAAAACTTTTTACGATTTTCTCTTTTTCTTTATCAATTTTAAGCATATGTAACACATATGTATTAAGCTTGCGTAATCTGAAGGCACACATTCATATCAATATTGAGCACATCGAGTGTGACGTACTTTGTTTAATATAAGTAAGTGCTATTGTTTATATCAAGGGTCGGCAATCTATGATACACGTACCATATGTGGCACGTGGTACAATTCTCAGTGGCATTAGCACTACTCTACAAATTTTTCAATATTTGAGTGGATGGAAGTTGATAAGTTTGAAATGGACCTTCTCGACAACATCTTCGGAATTATGGACATCTAAAGAATCACCAAAAAATCTGAAAGAAAAAGATAAATTTACAGCTATTTCGTAAAGTTTTAAACATCATTGCTAGAGAAATTTAATTGTTTGAAGAGAGAAAATTGCATGTACTCTCTGCTTACCACTTTTGGTTCTACATATCTAAGTAACAAATCGTTCCTCTTATGAAAAATATTTCGAGTTCACAAATAAATTGTTTAACAGTTGAATCCTCAGAATCGTGTCAAATAGAAAGTTACAAATTATACCCCTGATTTTGCGATAAGAAAATAGAGCGGTGGAACTAGGTTCACATACATTAAAATTTTTATTTATCTTTTTATTTACTATAATGAAGGGAAATACTTATATTTTATGTGTTGTCTATTTCTTATTTTAATAAATATGCTTATAAATACATAATATAGGTACAGTTTAAATTTTTTAAAAATTTTTGTTGAAAAATACATTTTATGCGGTTTATTTTTATGTTAAGAAATATCTTTAAATGATACAAAATTAATACATATAATAAAACTCTGAATATCTATATTATTGACTTTTATTCTTTAGCTCTGCATGCATTATCGGGCACGCTGAATCCTATTGGTAAATTGTTTTGGCGTACCAAGAGCTAAAAAGTTGTTGACTCCTGGTTTATATCATCGGAAAAGATGTATATTTTATTTGTTATATTAATGCTGAGAGTTGAATGTCTTAAAATTCGTGATAAAGTAATATTTATTAAAGTTTTTTGAAAAATTACAGAGATTCTTTTTTCCGTAGCTTTTGCTGTTAAATAAAAAATAACTGTAATAACTTTCACAGCATTATCTATGCTTAGAAAATATCATAAGATTTAAGAAATGAAATGGAAATGCTTGTAAATAAATGTAAGACAGTTTTCAAATACGTAATATTTAATGGCTGGTTATCATTAATATTTTTTATACTTAATAATATATACATATGGATTCAAATTTTTATTCTAAATTCTAGGCCTTTTCAGAGAAATTGAGATTTTTTCAAAGCCAAATATAGGATTCTAAGGTTTTTTCTTCTGTTTTTGTATAGAAGGGAATCGAAGTACTGGGGAAAACGTAACATCAATTGAACGAGAAAAATGATGCCTTTTGAAATTTTTAAAAAATAAAAAGAAATTATTATACTAAATTACATGTTGAACTTGCGATACTTTTGGAATGACGATAAATTATATTAAAATAAAGAGACAGTTGGATTTCAAGTGCATAACAATCGACCTTTTCAAATGGAAATCCTGTCTGTTACAATTTTTTCTTCTTTTGAAAATACTATTTTCTAAATTTTTCTTTCAATACTATTTAATGTAATGTAAGCCCCAATAAACTTTTTAAGACCATCACACTCTTTATACATGTTTTTAACGTTACAGTAATGTTTATGCTTTTGAAAGAGAACTATATAAATACAATCATACTACAGATATCATTAAACTGTATTTGTGGGTTCAGGTGTGGCAGAAAATATTCAAGACTGAGTTTTAGTAAATGATAGTGTAAACGAAAAGAGGATGAAGGGGGAAGAGAGAGAGAGAGAGAAACAAAACATCTTTCAGCGCAGAAGACAAATTGACCAATTTATGCCACAGTGTGTAATTTACTAATAGTTAGGTCACGAAGTCTAAAAAACTCAGAAATGAACAAAAAAATGTTCCTGTTGAACTGAAGCGTGAGAAAAAGATTAACTGAATGGGGTAATGATACTTATCATGGTTTCCTGTGCTTTCAAGAAACTAAAAAAAAAACATTTAGTCACCTGAAAGGCTATGAATAAAAGGCAAATGCATTATAAATTTTCAAATTTTACTCAAAATGGATACATGTAATAATTCACTTAAATTTTTCTCGAGGAATTTTAATTCATCATGGTATTGAACCCTCCAAGATTTCGTGTGATAATTAATTTCTTGTTTATCCGCCTAACGGTAAATATAACCATAACCTTATCTCTCTCCCCAAAACTCAAACATGATCGTTTCTAAATCAGTAATATAATATATATTATTTGACAACATTTTAAAGACAAGGTTTAACATGAAAAGTGTAAAATTATTCTTAGTTAATATAAGTGCGTGATTTGAGGATTACAAAGACTCCGATTTGGGTTTTATTTGTAAAGATGCAAGAAACGAATGGGTAAACTTAGGTAAAATGAGCTAAACCTGCTTACATTATTTATTTATATACTTTCAAACACGAAGTATCATCAAATAAAAACAAAGAATTTCATGAAGGTTGCCTGAGATTTAAAATAATTCTGATCAAAGAGAACAGGTTGGATTGGTTTGTTTGCTTAAAGATTTGATTTGTTTAGTAACATAGCAACAAAGATTTTCTATGAATATTTGTATTTTTAATGGCATTTGGATCTTATAATTGCAGTAATTTCTATTGGAGAATCATGTATTACTCATTAAACTCTCCTGATTTTCTCCTTGGAATTTTAAAACAAAAGATAAAGGATCTAGAAATTGAAGATCAAAACATTCAAACGAAACTATTAGCAAAAAAATATCTCTAATATTTATACAGAACAAATCATATACAAAAAACACTTGTAAATATATATTTTCTTGCGGAAAATATTTCCATACGAAGAATTTATTTCAACATCTGGTCATGGCTGTAAGAGTTAAGCTTTATCAATTATACAAAGGTGTTTAAAATTGAGATATTTTTTGTTTTTGATAGATTATTTCTAGAAATATATTGGTCAGATTTCAATAAATTTAGGTACAAACATAAGTTGATATAATGCAAAAGAATATCATGCATCACCTATAACACACATGTATGTTCTGGTGTACAGTTCATCAAAGCTGGAAAGTCTAAAAGAGAAGCTACAAGATAGAATAAACAATAGATTCTAGAGAGTATGCATTTGCAGATACGCAGCTCTCACAATTTGAATTCATGTAAAAGGTTTTGGAGATGTGGTCCAGTACAAAATCAACCATTGTCAGAATATATTGTTGGGGGGATAACTTTAAGCTTCATGAAAGTATTTCCGTACCAATAATACCTTAAGGTATTCGAATACGTTCGGAGCCGTGATTTTGAAAAAGCTTATTAACAAATATTTAATTAACATTTAGTGTCACTTAGATTAAAATACCTGTATAAAACCGTTTTCAGAATATTATTCCAATAAAAACTATTTAAATGCAATATTTTTGCAAAAAATGAACATAGAATTACCAATTTTCAGAACACTCTTCTTTTATAAAAAATGTTTCTATAATAATAATATTTAACCTATTTATAGCATTAACATCTCCATAGGGCTGAACTAGAATTTTTGAAAAATACTCATTACCAAATCAAATAATAATTGGTGCTTTTTTTGCTGTACTTTTTCACTCTGATTTATTAAAATATGGATAAGAGTCCACTTCTATTAATTATATATTTCAAAAATCCTTGTTCAGGCTTCGTACAGAGGTCTGAGCTATGTATAGTCACAATGTTATTATTATAGAAACATTTATTATAAAAGGAGAATGTTTTGAAAATAGGTAATTCAGCGCTCATTTTTTGCCAAAATATCCCATTTAAATAACGTTTCATTATAATAATATTCTTAAAACAATTTTACACGTGTATTCTAACAAATGTAAAATATTCGTCTGTAAGCTTGTGACGGGTGCTTACGCGTTTCACTAACTTTCTCTCAAAATCTTTTAAGATTGTATTTATTTTAACCAATCCCCGCTGAGAGCTAAAAATGTGACTTATGCAAATAAGATAGTTTCGGGTTTAGCGAGTTCGAAAGAGATATAAAAGGGAGAAATGAAATGAAGAGATGAGGATGACTACGTGTTTTGATAGAGGAGTTAACTACGAAATTGATTAAGAAGGTGATTCTAGGAGATTAGTTTAACTAAGTGAAGTTTGTTAGCAGAAGGAAGATAATTGAAAAAGGTTCATTAATTCGGTTCGGACGTAACTGAAGATATCAAGGATTGAAGCCGCTCTATAGATCCTTCAAGTAGTAAAGAATCCTGTCTTAAAAGGATATCAGGTCTGTTATTTTCCTAAATTAAGTTATAAATGCGTAGTTTGATTATATGCGTTATCCGCCGAGGTTTTAGTTAGTGTTCCGTCGTTCATAATTAAATTCTGAGCTCACTCCACTGTAATTTGTTGTTCTTAAAGTTTGATTAATATTTGTGTATTTCTATCATAAGGATTAATAAATAATAGAGATTTATTAATTACGTAGTTGATAATTATGAATCCAACATCCCCGAATTTAGATAATGTGCAAAGGGGAGTTAATAATCATAGGGGTAGTGAGAGACTACGACACTGGCGCCCAAACGAAATACCGGAATTAAGAGCAGGTGCAGGATTTAGAGTTTTGCCGGAGTTATTTTTTTCGGGTAAAGAAAATGTGTCTGAGTTTATCTCGAATATTGATGACAATATAGCCTACTATGAAATACCAGCGAATCTAGCATGTGCGTATTTAAAAGGTCATTTAATTGGGAGAGCGTTAGACTGGTTTGAGGTAATTGGGTTCGAGTGTGTAAATGAAGAAGCGACTGCATTTGCAACACTTAAAAAGAAATTGTCAGATAGTTTTCCGGTAATACGGAATAAATCAGAGCTAGAAGCTCAGTTTTTTTCATCAAAACAACGGAGAGGTCAAGCCCCGTCAGACTTTATTTTTCAGCTGTTAAGAATTCATAAAACTTTGGATTTAAATTATGAGTTAAAATTGATTGATCACATAGTAATGCGACTAGAACCCCAAATAATGGATTATTTAGAAGTTCGAAACCCCACAACGAAAGCTCAATTGATAGAGTTGGTAGACCGGTATGAGGAACGTCATAGCTGCAGGGAAAACCAGGGTTCGAGTAATAATTTTGCTAGACGAAGTTGGGATGTGAGTAGGAATCCTGAGGAAAGAAGGAATAATAGAAATTGGAGAGATACTGGGGTCGGAAATAGTCAAAATGATCAAAGAGGACTAGGCAGGGGTGTGAATAATTTTTCTCGTCGTAATTATCAAAATCAAGGATTCGAGGGAGGAAATCGCTACAATCAGCCAAATCAGCGAACAGACCGGTATCAGAACCGTAGGATGGTGGTTAGGAAGGGTCCTAATGATGATTCAGCAAAGCAGAATTGGAGGCGTGTTGATTGCAACAGCGAAAGGCAAAGAAATGCCAATTTAAACTTCTAAGCGATCGTGTTGCGGGAAGTAAACGATCGCTAGTTAAGTCAAATCCTCCTATTAGAATTAAAATTAATTCATTGCGATTATCACCAGTTGAACTTCCGTATGTACCGATTCTTTTGCATGATACATTTCTAAAAGCGCTCTGGGATACAGGTGCGGAAAAGTCATTTATTTCAGATAAAACGTACCGGTCATATTTTTCTTTCTGTCCTATTAAAAAATCGTTAGCTGAAGTAGTTACAGCTCAAGGGTCACAATGCAGAAATTTAGGCACAGTTGAGTTGAGAATTAAAATAAGAGAATTTTCGAAGTTGGGGAAATTTCATGTGATTGCTGAGATGCAATATCCATGCATCCTAGGTATTGATTTTATGTCACATGCAAAGATTAGTTTAGACTTCCTGTCAAAATCGTTAATCATTCCGGATTCGCAAACGGAAAAAGTGGCAATTTTGGACGAACCGGTTCAAATAGATTTATCTAACACTAAGTTAAATTCAAAACAAAAACAGGAATTGCAGATTTTGTTTAAGGAATTTCATGGGTTGCTTTCGCTTAAGCCTGGTCTGACACATGCATTTTGTCCTGAAATTGACACGGGTGATAGTCCTCCTTTTTTTTCGAGACCTTATCGCTATGACAGGGTCAAACAGGGTATAATCGACTACCATGTTCAGAAAATGTTACGTGATGGAACAATAGTTCCAACAACATCGCCCTACGCGTCTCCAGTTGTTTTATGTCGGAAGAAAAACGGGTTGCCGTTAGATGACCCAGAAGCTTATAGGTTTGCAATAGATTATAGGAAGTTAAATGCGATCACGAGATATCCGCGATATCCGCTACCAATAATTGATGATTTGATCACTAATATTCCGCACACCGAAATTATGACATCACTTGATTTACGCAGCGGATACTTTCAGATGGCAGTAGACCCCAAAGATGTTCATAAGACGGCGTTTGTTACAAAAAATGGTACTTTTGCATTTACTCGCATGCCATTTGGCCTTTTGGGGGCAGCTCCAAATTCTCAAAGGGCCATAGAGATGATCCTCAAGCCAGTCCTCGGGCGTTTTGCCCATTGTTATATGGATGACGTGATTATTTCGTCTCCATCTTTTGAAAGCCATGTAGAACACTTACGGGAAGTATTCAGATTGTTGCAGGAGGCTGGTTTGACGTTGAATCGCGAGAAATGTCATTTCGCGAGGGAACAATTACGTTATTTGGGTTTAGTTATTAATAAAGAAGGAGTTAAAACAGATGAGGAGAAGGTAAAAGCAATTATTGAAATGAAACCTCCGAAAACTGCAAAACAAATAGCAAAATTTTTAGGAATGACGGGTTGGTATCAAAAGTTTATTAAAAACTACGCAGACATGTGTGAACCCTTATATAATTTAAAACGAAAAAACTCTAAGTTCCATTGGTCGGAATCAGCGCAGGAAGCCTTTGATCGTATTAAGAAAGCACTGACAGAAGCTCCAGTGTTACAATTACCAGAGTTTTCCCAACCTTTTGAACTCTATACGGATGCAAGCTCCGTGGGGGTAGGAGCAGTATTGACACAGAATAATAGGCCTATGGCGTTTGCCTCGAGAACTTTAAACCGAGCAGAAAGGAATTATAGTGTGACGGAACGTGAATGTTTAGCTGTCATATGGGCATTAAATAAATATCGCACGTATTTCGGATCCTTGCCGGTTAAAGTGATAACAGACCATGCTGCACTTACCAAATTAACGAATGGAAAGAATTTGTCGTCTAGAATGATAAGGTGGACGCTTAAGTTGGCAAATTTTAATGTAGAATGGGAACATCGGCCAGGTACGCAAAATTTAGTGGCTGATATGTTGTCTAGAAACCCGTTAGAAAGTAATGAAGAACCAAAGGTGTCTTGTGCGGTGATTAGATCGTTAGTATTATCGTCTAGAGAACAGTTGAGAGAGGAACAGAGAAATGACCCGGAGCTAGGGCACATCATGAAGTATTTGGAAAATCCGGACGATAGTTCCATTAATGAATCAATCTGCAGAAATTGGTCCAATGACTTTAAAATCGTTGACGGTTTGCTATATTATGCAAAATATACAACCACACTAGGTGAATTAAGGGTATTTATACCTAAAACATTACGTAAAGATGTTATGCGAGAATTTCATGACTCGCCGATGGCAGGTCATTTAGGAAAAAAGAAAACCTACTTAAAATTAAAAGACGCGTGTTATTTCCCGTACATGAGGAAATACATTTATAAATATGTAGCAACCTGCGACCAATGCCAAAAAGTCAATTATAAAAACGGATTACCAGCTGGTCAATTAATTCCGATAATAACGAATTTTCCGAATGAAATCGTATCTTTAGATTTGTTAGGCCCATACCCTGCAACTAGTCTAGAACGCTATAGATTTATTTTAGTAATTACAGATAATTTTTCTAAATGGGTTGAAATAGTTCCCTTAAGGAAAGCTTCGGCTAAAGCAATTGCCAATGCATTTTTAGAGAATTATATTGCGCGTTATGGAGCTCCTGTAAAATTAATTACCGATAACGGCCCCCAAATGATATCCGAAGTTTTTGAGCAAGTGTGTCGCAGGTTGAACATAAAACACGTTAAAACTGTGGTATATCGTCCACAAGCTAATCAAACAGAAAGAGTTAATCGCACTCTTTTAAAAATGATTTCGAGTTTTGTCGCGGATAATCACACTAACTGGGATCAATTTCTGCAAGAGTTCGGTTATGCGATTAGGACAGCAGTACATGAGACAACGGGTAAAACACCGGCGGAATTATTTTTAGGTCGAAATTTAATCACCCCTTTTCAGAATTTAGTTATGGTAACTGATGGATCAGATTTAGTTTGTGGGAACATAGAAATGTTGTTTGAGGAGGCTAGAGTTCATACAAAGCGCCAGCAAGAGAAGTGGGCGAAATATTATAATAAAAAGAGGCGTGAAAATAATGTGAAAGTTGATGATCTAGTATTAGTTCAAACTCACCCGTTAAGTTCAAAATGTAAGAAAATAGTAGGTAAAGTTATGCCAAAGTTTGAGGGCCCATATAAAGTTCTGAGTGTAAAAAATAATAATAATTTAGTAATATTAAAATTTGGTAAAAGAATAACGGTTAATGTGGACCAAGTGAGAATTTACCATCAAAGAGAAGACAGTGTTGCCGAGTCGGAAAGTGACAATAGTAGTGATCATGGTGCAGTGGCATCAGTCAGGTCGGATGATGGGCAGTCGAGATTGGTGCAATCGGAGAGTAGTGGGGGTTGTCATAAAGGATCGAAATCAGGAAATGTAAATGGTAGTAGAGATATAGTTGCGAATAGACGCGATGGAGTGGAGGTGAGGAAAAAACGTGGACGGACGGAATCTGCTGTTTCTTCGGGCGGTGGTGTATATAATTTCAGGAAAAAAAGACCTTTCTGGACTGAAAGAGAGAAAAGAGGAAGGCCAGACTCTTGGAATGAAAACAAACAAAAGAAGAAGAGACCAGAGACCCAGGTATCACGAGAAAAAAGAAAGATTTCCTCGTCAATGCCCTCTCGCCCCTCCAGAAAACGGTATAGAAAGGTGGAAGAAAATAGTTCTGAAAGAGCAGTTCCAGGACCATCCCACAGATTCAAGTACAACAGACCTCATCAGGAAAGGAGCTGTCCATACAATCTTCGGAGCCGACGTCGAGTGGACAACAGCCAAGTTCCAGTTCTCACAAAGGAAAACAACGCCTCAGCAGGAGCATATCAACTTCAACGGACTCGATGAAAGAGGAGACCCAGAAGGTTGGAGCGCAGAGTGGACAACCCTAGGACAAGGTCATCCAACACAGAGGCCATGGTTGGAGACAAAGCCTATGCAGATTGGATCTAAAGACTAGCCAGGTTGTATAATTCTAATTTGTTTATTTTTTTCCTCTGACAGACAGTTCGGAGTATTTTCCATGTGGGCTAGTCTATTTTTTATGTAAAATTAGCGTACAAAAGCGTCACTGAGTTGTGTGCATTTTCATATCGGTTGAAAAGACTTTTGTATTTAATTTTTTTCCAAATTGTGGAAAAAGATTTGTTGAATTGCAATTGTTTTGCTACATGTGAAAGACGAGGCTTTATATGTGAGATTACTTGTATTGTTTGTTGTAATATATTCTATGTAAAAAATGTATATATTTTTGTGTGTAATTATTAAGATGTATAAGTAGTGTCTGGTTTCTGGGCGCGGCGTAATTAGGAATACTAACAAAAAACATTAACAGCGCAGCGCGATTGATTGGGAATTTTTGAAAATGAAACCAGATAAAGGTTATTTTGTTATGAAACTATATATATATAATATAATGTATGCCATATTTTATGTCAATAAGGAAGTTGTATAAAAGTTCTGTGCATTTAATGTCATGTTTTAGAAAAAATTGACAAGGTTTCCTTTCAGGGCAGCAGTCCCTGGACATAGTGATGCGATGAAAACTTTGATGTCGTGAGAAGATATTAATGTAAAATTTTATTTATATTAGCACTTAAGTAAAGTGCATGATCAGGGTTTTTTCCTGGAAAGGTTTTCCCCTGATCTTCACCCGAATGGGATGCACTGTAGGGATTGTAAATGTGTACAAGAGCAATAAATTAGAGTGGAGTACCCCTTTTGAATAGTCATTTCTGTGTGCTAGTTTAATTAAAGTTTCTAAGGTTCGTGAGTTAAAACTTTCTACAAGTTCAGTATTTTCAGGCATTATAAAGTTCGTGAGTTAACTTTCTACAAGTTCAGAATTTTCAGGCATTATAAAGTTCGTGAGTTAACTTTCTACAAGTTCAGTATTTTTAGGCATTCTAGAGTAGATAAAATTTTGTGCAGGTTCAGTGTTTTTCAGATGTTAGGTAAATTAAGCGAGTTCTTGCAGGTCGTTTAGACCTTCAATAAGTCACGCTTTTTTTCTCGGAGGGGGGTTGTGACGGGTGATTGCGCGTTTCACTAACCTTCTCTCAAAATCTTTTAAGATTGTATTTATTTTAACCAATCCCCGCTGAGAGCTAAAAGTGTGACTTATGCAAATAAGATAGTTTCGGGTTTAGCGAGTTCGAAAGAGATATAAAAGGGAGAAATGAAATGAAGAGATGAGGATGACTACGTGTTTTGATAGAGGAGTTAACTACGAGATTGATTAAGAAGGTGATTCTAGGAGATTAGTTTAACTAAGTGAAGTTTGTAAGCAGAAGGAAGATAATTTAAAAAGGTTCATTAATTCGGTTCGGACGTAACTGAAGATATCAAGGATTGAAGCCGCTCTATAGATCCTTCAAGTAGTAAAGAATCCTGTCTTAAAAGGATATCAGGTCTGTTATTTTCCTAAATTAAGTTATAAATGCGTAGTTTGATTATATGCGTTATCCGCCGAGGTTTCAGTTAGTGTTCCGTCGTTCATAATTGAATTCTGAGCTCACTCCACTGTAATTTGTTGTTCTTAAAGTTTGATTAATATTTGTGTATTTCTATCATAAGGATTAATAAATAATAGTGATTTATTAATTACGTAGTTGTTAATTATGAATCCAACATACCCGAATTTAGATAATGTGCAAAGGGGAGTTAATAATCATAGGGGTAGTGAGAGACTACGACAAGCTTTAGCAAAATCACTGTTCCGAAGATAGTAGAATACCTTAAGTGCTTTATTCTGAAATTTCATATACTTTAAATTGAATTTGGTTGTTTTTGCATACTAAAGTCGTTTAAACACTCGTTTTAATGTTCCTTAAGCATATTTCAAAGTATGGAATGTGTTTTACTTACTTCTGTTGGAGATTAAAATGTATCTCTTACAGATTCATGAGTGCTCCCGAACTCATGTATGCAAATAAATAAATGCTGCTAGAAATCACTAAGAGAAGTGTCTTCCCATGGCGGGATTTTTATTAATTTAGAACTTTTTAGTATACATAACTAATAGCTCTAATAGATATAGGCAAAAGTCGGAAGAGCCACAGAGCCGCGATTTGACGGTCCTTGGACTTGTATATCTCAAACCACAAAATTAGTGAGTTTAATCACTTCGGCAGCACAATTCTGCGATGCATTAAGAAAGAAGTCAGAAGGCCTTAAGGCAGAATTACACTGAATGCTTCATTTATATTCTAATATTAATGCCAGAATGCAGATTGAAAAGACTCACGAATATACACTGCTTGATAATTGCTAAGGAACAGTAACATTTTTCGGAGTAATTAAGAATAGACAGTTATTGAAGAAATGGAACTCTGTGCATATTTAGTAGGGAGGATGTGCATTTATTATAGTGGAAAATGGTACAGATATCTCCACATCGAAGAATTAAAAACTTAAAAATAAAAAGATGCTCCTTGGATGATTTTCAAACAGCCACAAAAAATTGATCTGCAGGTAAGAATGATGCAAATATGAGTACCTTAGTAAGATGTGTGTTGAACACGGACACTAAAGCACATTTTGCATCTCTATGCATTTGCACTAAAGCAAGCTTTTCTCCGTGCTCTTCACTAAACTATCGAGGAGTACTTGGAGGATATTCTCCCATTCCTCTCTTTTGAGCTCTTGCACTGTACGAGAAGGAATGGTTCATTGTGCAACACATCTGCCAAGACTATCCCAGGCATGTTCAATAGGATTTAGGTCGGGACAGTAAGCAGGCCATTGCATACGGAGAATATTTTCACTTTGCAATGTGTCCGATACCTCAACGCTTCTGTGTGCCACGCATTATCATCCATAAACAGAAAGCCTGAACTTACAGCACCCCTAAAAATACGAACATGATCCAGAATAATCTCTTTGCAATACCGTTGTGATGTGACACTTCCTCGTTCAAAGATGTGACGCGGTGTTCTGTCACTGTGAATGAGGCCTGCCCACACTATCCTGTCTGGGCCGTACCGATCATGTTCATGAATAAACTTTTGTACGTAACGTGTTCCACGTTCTTTACACAGTAATTGGTGGCTCGAATCACTTGTTATACTGAAATGAGATTCATCGGAGAACATCACTCTAGACCAGCCGTCTTCAAACCATATTTCATGGAACCCTGGGGATCTACGAATCATACCCAGAGGTACTACGAGTCACAATAAAGAAATAGAAAAGAAAATTCTAAATCTGTGTACAAAATGCATCTGTACGTTTTCTATGAAGTGCTATAACCACAAGTATCTAAAACGCATCCCAGTCATTAAAAAAAAGACTGAAAAGTTAACTTATACATAATTTTATTCTGTTATACTTTTCCAACTTTTATTATAATAGTAAAATAAAAGAATACTAAAACGGTTTTTGGTTTTTTGTGCTACCTACTAAATTGTGAATATTCTATTGCCTGATACACCGGGTTCCATGAAATAATTTTATGCTTGTTAATATAATGTTTTTTACAAATTTAAATAGTTTTCTATTGCAAAATATACCATTTTTTAATAGTGGAAAGAAAAATATGTACCTGTAATGAAGAAGAGAGAGCTACTTATCTGCATATCGACAGATACGATGCTGAAATCTAAATTTAAGCAGGAACAGCTCTTAAATTTTAGTTTTCAAATTCATGCAAAAAGCACGAGATTTCTCACACTGCTATAAACATTTATAGGAAAATATTCCTCAATGTGAGTGGATAGTAAAATAAAATTAAAAAAAATACAGAATATTAAATGCAACTGCAGATAATTTCAATAGATTTAATCTTCGACAATTTGAGTAAAAAATGCAAGCACTTATCCCAGTTACTAAGTATAATATAGGGGTATTTGTGTGACACTTGGATCACAAATTATTATTATTAATGTGTGTGAATAATTAATTATAATAAATAGTAATTTAATTATATTAAATTTATATTAAAATATTCCAAAATAAAAAAATACAAAACTTTAAAAAAAAATTCCCTTTATGTAAAGTACCTATAACGTGTTGATCTATTTTAAATATTAGTTTAAGAAATATTCTTAAAAGTGAGGAACCGGGTTCCACAAAACCCTTAGAACTATACGGGTTCCCGGGTTCCACCGTATAGTTCTAAGGGTTCCGTGAGCCAAAAAAGTTTGAAGACCACTACTCAAAACCAATTTTAGTGATCCCAACCAACATGTTCCTTACACCTGCGTAATCTCTCTCGACGATGGCGTGATTGCAGTGGGATGCAACGAACAGGCTTCCGTGCATACAAACCAACTTGATTTCATCGCCGTGAGATGGTTCTTGCTGAAACATGAGTACCCGTAGCTGTTGCAAGGCTTGCAGCTATCTGGTCAGGAGTTAAATTTCTGTTCCTTTTTGTTACGAAGGCTACATAATGATCCTCTAAAGGTGTGGTGTACCACGACCCTCGACATGCTTTCGCAAAGCATTTTCACCTTCAGAAGCCTTCTTTAATCTCGAGATGACACTCTTTGATACACCCACTGCAGCAGTTACAGCGGTGACACTTTGACCTGCTACCAATCATCCAACTTCTCGTCCACAATCGTAGTCACTCAAATGATGTCTTGCTGAATTTTTGTTTTTAATTATTGCAAGAACCAAATAGAATTTCAGAGAAAAAACTTTTATAACATCCAGCATTATTTTCGTCAAACCTCAAACAGCATGAATTTTCATATGAATCACGAGCTTGTATGCACTGTCTTGTATACAGATAACGAGTCCTGGTCTATCACGCCCTCTGAACTTGAATTTACTTTTATTGGTCAGCTGTTTGAGACGCAATTTTGCATAAATAACTTGTTTCTTAATAGTTGCCAAGCAGTATACTACTGTGCCAATTAAATAACTGGACTAGTCTTAAAAAAATTAGCTTTATTGAAAAAAATGTACAAATACCTTTTAATTCCTTTCAAAATATTCTCTATCAATACCTAGCCGCATAACAGTTTTCCACCGGTCAAAACAGTGTTGTAGCTCATTAGGTGTCACCAGTAAGTATGCTGTTTTTACCTTCACCTCTCCTATAGTCCGAAAATGTGCTCCCGTCAATACATTTTTCACTTTAGGAAACAAGTAGTTGTATGGTGCGAGATCTGGTGAGTACGGTGGATGCTCGAGCTCAGTAATGTGTTTGTCCGACCAAAAACTTTTTTACAGAAAGCACAATGAGCATCGAGGCGTTGTCTTGTTAAAAAATCCGCAAGTTGTTGCTCCACAGATCTTGCATTTTCTTTCTTACTCTTTCTCTTAAACGTTCTCAGGACCTCAATGTAGAACTGCTGCTTTACCGTTTAGCCTCAAGGTACCCATCCAATTATGATGATGCTGTTAATATCGAACCAAAACGATGAGCATCACCTGTTCTTGATGTCACAGATCTACAGGAACGATCCTCCTTTTCATCGACCTCCCAATCTTCCAAAAATTATTTGTGCCATTCAAAATTTGACAATGTGACGTGCAATTATCTCCGAAAACTCTTTTAACATATTAGAGCATTCGGTTGGATTTTTTTAAAAATTTCATTTTAAATTTACGCGCAGCTCTTTTTTTTACGTTTATCAGGATCGCGGCACATCGGCACTACAACGTCTTCCTCAAGCAAGTATGAAAAAATAAATTGAACTAGATAGAGAGATAGAATAATGTGCCACTAGCACCGGAAAGATCAAGGTCAACTATATTCCATTCCCACTCCTTCACACCAAGCCTAACGTTTAGGGCTTGCGCAGTCTGGGAATTTAATTGTCACACCTTGCATTTTTTCAGCAACCCTCTTCTAGCATTGAAAAATTAAACTCAGTAAGAAAACTACTATATTTGTAACAATAGGCTATCCACGAGGTCTATCCTCTCTTATTCGGGTCGTCTTCCGTCCGACCAAATTGGCGCTTTAAGCTAGAACAACATCAAAAATGTGAAAGTTATTACCAAACGGTATATAAATAACCAATACAGTGTGACGCACACAGGAAGTTTTCAAAGGGGGGTCCAGGGTCAAAAGTACACCATTCTTGTATCACGCCCCCAATACACGGCCCAACATATTCTTTTGATTTTGTAGGTTTTGGGGAGCAAAAACCAGTAAAAAACTAATTATTGAATAAATAATTAGCATTAATTAAAAATTAATTTTTAACAACTAATACTTGAATTTTACGTACTATATACAAAGGATTATAATTAATCGGAAGAAAATCAAGGGCTATGGGGAATCCGAACTCGGCGACTCCCCCCTTGTGTGAGCTGCTGGGTCAGTGAGATAGATCATATAATAAAGATGATTATTTAGGAACTATATTTATTGCTACATTATGCTAGGGAACTATATTTATTGCTACATAATGCTAGGGAACTATATTTATTGCTACATTATGCTAGGGAACTATATTTATTGCTACATTATGCTAGGGAACTATATTTATTGTTACATTAGTTAGTGCTTGAATCATATTTGCGTAGCTACTTGAAAGTGACAAGATCTGTGAGGATTTTCTTTGACAAGTTTGTGTGAGATTGCATCTCATTTCAGATTACAAATTGACTTTTACCCATTCATTTGTCCGCATATCGCGTACTTATTTCTAGCGTTTAACTTAAGGTATCTGACTGCTTGTGACAACTTTCCCCCCCAAAAAATGGAAATATGGTTATTTTTTAATTTTTAGATTTATTTAGTATATTTTTTAAGAAAAATATGCTAAAATTAAGAAAAGAAAAAGAAATTATTATTACTAAAATGGGAAAAAAATTTACAATAAAAATAACATAAACGCGGCCCATTCTGTACCAAAAGTTTATGAACAAATTTTCAATTCTGATGTGTTGCTATGTTATTCATTTTTGAAATGACCTTCAGGATAAGAGATATTTTAATTTTTACAAAAACTAGAGCACTTTATCTTAGTTATTATATGAAATTGCTTAAAAAACAGTGATTGTATAAACATAAGGGACCGTAAGTTTTATAAAAAACAGTGATTGATAAATCTGAAGGTTAAAACCTTTCTACTATTATTACAGACCATACACAAAAATTCAATTAATTATTTTCAAAACTTTTTTAGCAATCGCTGTCCCAATTGAGCATTAAAAAAAACATATTTCGAGTAAAACACGTTTTAAAGTATGACATATACATATCTTGCTTAAAAAAAGTAATGACATCTGCTTTAACTAAAGCACTTGTATTTTTTTTCTAGTGAACGGAAAATAATAAACTAGGTATTTTTATAAAGCTAATAAGAAAGCTTTTAAAATAAATCATAAAAAATTTGTCACTTTTTGGCAAAATTCACAATTTTAGGTAGTCGGATACTTTAATAAAAAGTAATCTGTGTTGAAAATACCTGCTTGTAATAATTTTATGTCCGATTTAATGGCTTCTCTATCTATGCTGTGATTGGATCCTCTCGGGAATCAAATTAACGAGCATGATCTTCATCTTAACCATCTTGAAGAGAAGGTACTGTAACAAGTGCGATGCATTCCTTTAATTTTGAAACATTCTATTTCAGAAAATCAGCTCTTTTATTCAATTTCAAAATTTAATTTGTAGTTTTTCCTCTCAGAAATTTACAGAAAATAAAAAGTTTGAGATTTTATTATTATCATATTAATTCATGTTTCCACTCGTACAATGTTTCGATATTTTTATTACATAAATGTTGCAACAGAAATAGTTTATTTGTTTCATATTTTGCAAGGTAAACTCTAATGTTTTCAGTTTAAAACATTACTACATGGTCATGCCAATTACTGTAAATAAAGAAGTGAGTATTTTTTGGATCTGGAGTATTTTTTGGATCATATTTATGTAAACCAGTTTGTCTCAAGTACAATTTCTTTTCATAACCAATTTTAATTAAAAACATTGTAACGGGTCTCTCTCTCTCTATCCGCGAGTCCTACTAATTCTCTTGGGAAAAACTATTTCTTTTAAATATAGTTCTATTGAAAACTTTCCCCCGAAGAAGAAGGAACGGTTTATGCAAATGAAGGATAATATTTAGTCATTAACTTTTAGGTATGAGGAGTTAATGGTTAGCAGTTAGGGATTAGAGGAAAGTAGCTGGGAGCTAGTCGAGAGTTGCTCGACGATTAATTGTTGAACAATTAAGATTGTTAATTGACGATTTAGTCAATAAGAGGGATTACATTAATAACGACTAAAAGTCGAGTAGCTGAGAATGGAATTACGATAATTCCCACCGTATATTACCAAAAAGTTCTAAGAGTAAGTTATTTGCATCATAATTAAATATTAAATATCTCTTCTACCGTCCTTTTGCTCCTATAAAAGGTGCTTTTCCTACCTTGGGTTGTTAGAATTAATTGATAGAATAATAAAATAGAATTGTTCTGATTACGGCTGATCTTTATTCTAACGCTCAAACACTGATGAACGTGACAGCACGTCCATCATATCCTTTTTATGTGAAGATACATATTAACCTTATTTCTCTTATTTTTGCTTTTTTAAAATTGAATGAGTATTTTTCATCGCAAAACTTAATATGATTATTTAATTTCTAATCAAGCATGTTAAGAGTTTTTACAATTTTTCTTTAATACTAGTTCTTTCATATTCTGTTTCTATTTATTTTATCCTCTAGTGGTTTTTTTTCAGCAGAAAAACATACCCTTAGTTTTCATTTCAATATACATATCCGTCAACTCATTCACTGACATGGGAAATGAAAGCCTCTTGCCCTAAGTGTCAAGGATTTATTTTAAAGAAAACATGAAATTTAAAAATATATAATAATATTAAGTTACTGGTATATAATATTGTGATGACATGCACAGTAATTTTTATTGAAAAAAAAAAAACTACTACGAGCTAATTCGTAGCTGGCATCACTGAATAAGATTCCTGTGCTAGTGCCACTCACGAGTTATCTCTTAATGTTTTTTGTATCAATAAAAATTTTCACATTCAAAGATTTTCTTTTGGTATTGTTTGATTCAGCAAGCTCGTCACCTAATTTGATCTGGCGCCAGTCAAATGTGTAATGTTAAGTCAGATTTTCATACAGATGTGTAATGATCCTCACTAGGAAAAACGTATAAAGCGATGGTTCTTATAAAGAGTTGTAAAGTAATAAAAATGGATTGATAAGTAATAATTAACAGACTTCAGGAAAACTATTCGTTGTGTGTGGTACAAAAAAATCACTCAACCCTACTTCGAAATCTTCCTGCAGAATGTATACATGTTCTGTAACCCAAGAAATCAAGGGAATAAAAAGATGAGGATGCGTCAATTTAGGAAATTAGTTATTATGAGTTTATTTGATGGCGACAGCAGCAGTGTTGGAGAAAGCAGCAAATATAATACAAATACAACTGATTTTCATTACTTAAAGCATCTTCTTCCCATAGAAAAAAAAGTTGTCTACAAAACCATGTAAAATGTGTACAAAGACAAAGACACACACATAAAAATAGACTAGGTATTTTTGTCCAGTGTGTCCCAACTACCCAGCACTTTGCGTTGATCCTTCTTTTAAGCTCATCATACACAACGAAAGCAATAAAAATAATTTTTTAAAAAAAATTTGGGATACATTCATGTATATATAATTATTATATTATGTTCTAATCGTTTAAGTTATAATTTTAATAATAAAAATTGATAATTACCATGTTTTTTGCGCTGTATAAAGTTTTCAATCATCCTTGTTAATAATTCCTAATTTAAATGGAGATATATAACCAATCTGAAATTTCAGCACTTAATACGAGATATCTCGTAGTTAGCAGTAAATGGGTTAAGTTAGTAATTGAACTACTATAAAATATCTTAATCTTTGATTAAATTACATATGTGTTAAATTCGTTACAGTTCCGGGAATGAGTATTGTGTTACTTATACGCAGCCGTATTATAATGTATATATGAGTCCCAATAAATACAAACAAACAAAAAGTATAAAACTAAAACATAAAATTAAATACACTCATTTATTATATATTTCCTTTTTTCTTGCATTTATTCAAGCGAAACGAATGGAACACATAAGTGTACGAATGAATGAATCTATGCGGAACGTTTGAATCCTTTAAAAAGAATTTTTTTTTACTTGGGTTCTTAAGACTGACACTTTGAGGAAAATATCTAGGGGAAAATAACTTAAAAGAGTTAAAGTGTTTTATCTGAATAATTGCACCAAAAATTCTCAAAACTCAATTTTAAGAATTTCTTCATATAAGCTTCTGCCGGTCTTTCAATCTCCACTGTTATAAATCTTTCATGGAAATGACCCATATGAAATAACGAACATAGATTTATTGAGACAAGATTAACTCAGACAGAAAAAGGAAACCAATCATTAGAACAGAAACCATCAAGGGCAGTTTAAACGACCGTCATACATCATAATCATCAAATCGTAACGAAAAAGAAGAGCATAACGTCAGTTAAGCCGAAAGAATAATATGTTAATTCAGTATATAATATGTTACAAATCTAAGATAATTGATTTATTTTAGTTTTAGCTTCCAATGATGTTTAGTGATTGATTCCTTTGGAGATTATTATTTTATTAACAGTCATCATCGAATTAAATCTTTTCAATGCATTTCAGTATTTTTCATTCACGATATTTGGGAAAGATTAATTTTAATTTTAAATTGCGTGTCCTTTTTCTAATGAGGTTGCTATTGATATCAGATATATATACATATTTTTGATAAATATTTTGAATTGAAAGGGAGATCCACGGATTGAAAGAAAATAGTCCATAGCATATATTAACTTTATTTCAGGTAAGAATAGGCAAAGAGTATTTTGAAAATCTTTAATAAAACAATATTTAATTGTCAAATAAACACAGGGTTTATCTTAAGTTTTAAGACACAAAATGTGTTTGTTCATCAAGTGTTAGAGAAGTGGTAAGCAAACACAGACAAATATTTATTACATCAGAGCGTTTAAAATACTTCTGAATAGAACTTTGTTATTGGTGTAGTTAAATATCTTTAAGACATTTATTCGATCCTTATTAATAAAATTTAATAGATCCCTGCTGGGTTTTATGTTTTAGGACATTCTTAAATTGACTTTTAAAAATACTCCTATGTTACGATTTAATCTCTCTATGATAACTTTTCATTTGCGGTGCTAATTAACATTCCGATTCAACAGTATATAGTCACTTTCCAACTTGAAGGCTAAATAATTAGAACTGTGTGGTTAATTAAATAGAAAACATAGGCATTGAACTTCCTTTTTCAATTCCTACTATTAGTTCACACTCTCCCTATATATATTTGATTATATATATACACTGGTGTCCAAAAGTTAAGCATAAATCGTAAAATGCAAAAAATATGGAGTAAATATTCGTAAAATTATTTCAGATTTCTTGCAGACATTAATTGGGTGAAGAAGAAACATTGGGTTTATGCAAAAAATTTCAGTCGACTACGTCCTGCGCAAAACACCGGCGCATGTCGGAACGCGGAGAAACCGATTCACGCAGCATAGGCAGTTCAGACAAGTTTCGTGCAACTGCTGTGCGAAGGAACGTTGTTAACCATCAAACAAGGTGAATAATGACACAAAGACGCCAATTGGACATGTTTACGAAAGGAAGAATCGTTGGAATGCTGGAATCCTCACGATCACAAACCGAAGTGTCTCGAATTCTGAATGTGGACCAGTCTGTGATCTCAAGACTGTGGCAGAGGTTCCAAAGAACGGGAGATGTTACCCGACAACCAGTATCAGGTCGAGCAAGAGTCACAACCCCTCGCCAAGACCGATATCTGGTAATAAGTGCGCGACTTCAGAGGGGCAGTACTGCCAGAGCACTGGGTTCGGTGCTCACAGTCGTCACAGGAATACGAATTTCGAGACAAACTGTTTACAGGAGACTCAATCATGCTAGCCTGTATGCCAGAAGACCAGCAGTTTGCATTCCCCTCACGTCTGCGCATAAATGTGCTCGTTTGAACTGGAGTTTGAAATATCAACATTGGAGTGTGAGAGAGTGGGCCAATGTGATGTTCAGTGACGAGTCCCCGTTTAGTCTGAGTAGTGATTCTCGGCGGGTAACGATATGGAGAGAACGCGGAACACGTTTTGAACCAAGAAACATAACGGAAAGACATCATTTTCCATCAAGGGGAGTAATGGTATGGGCAGGCAGCATGATGGATGGCCGCACAGACTGATCACCGAGCGGTGCTGATTGATGACTTCCTTAAAATGGAAAACATCCAGCGCATGTCGTGGCCTGCGAGCTCCCCTGATTTAAATCCTATCGAGCATGAATGGGATATGCTCGGGAGATAAATTGCAGCCCTTTCGCTCCCACCAAGCTCCGTTACAGAACTGAAGAGAGCTCTCCAAGAAGCTTGGAACCGTTTGAGCCCACAACTCATTCATCATCCCATAGCAAGTATGGTAAATAGCTGTGCTGGCAGAGGTGACCACACGCCTTATTAAACTGCAGCATCAGTATTTTATTTAATGTTAAATTTCATTTTTTTCTTTAAAGTTTGAATCCTTGCTATGCTCAGTTTTCTTTCAAACTGCTACTTTGGATAATAAATTTAATTATTATCATTCTTTTGATTTACTTCCTTATTTTATAACCATTTTACACTCGCATATCACGTTTCCCGCCATTCTGATTTGCAGTTCCTTCTTTATTCACATAATTATCAATTATGCTTAACTTTTGGACACCAGTGTGTGTGTATATATATATATACATATATCTAGTTCAAATTTTCAATCGTTAATAAAATACTTTTTTTCCATCCACTTAAGTTCAAATACATTTTTTAAAAATTGTAATAGATGACATTTGGTGTTAATACAGATTTTTAAAATATTAATTAATTAATTCTATTTAATGAAGAAATAGTAACAAACAAAAATAATAGTCCAACATCATATATAAAAAGGAAAATCGCTCATTGTGTCCCTGTAGCGTAATGGACTTCTAATCCAAAGGTCGTGGGTTGGAGTCCCACCTGAGATGGCCTAATTTCTGAGAATGTGATTTCTTTTTACTATACTCATTTTTTTGGAATAATTAAGTTTAATAATGGATAAAAAGAAACAAACAAAATAATCTTCCAACATCATATATAGAAAGAAAAATGGAAAATTGCAAGGAAAATCGATTTCTATTTTATCACTTAATATTGTGATTTTGACATATTGATATAAATTGTAACTGATTAATAAAAAGTGACTAAAATAAAATTTTCTTTGTTGACCTAAATAGGAAATGTCTTAAATATTTTTTATATTATTTGTTATATTTTGTTTACATTCATTCTCTCTCTCTTTATTTTTGCATATTGAAGATTTCACCTTCTTCAAATGAAATATGTTTTAACTGAAGGTATTTATTATTTGAATATACACTCAAGAGCCAAAACATTATGACCACCTGTCAATAACGAGTTGACCTACCTTTGGCAGGCAACACAGCTTCAATCCACCTTGACATGGATGCCACAAGTCCTTGGTAGATGGCCGGAGGCAAATTGTACCAGATGTTTAAGCAACGGTCACTCAAATTCGAAATATTGCAAATTGGTGGACTTTGAACTCTGAGCTGCCGTCCCATGACATCCCAAATCTGTTCTATCGGATTGAGATACGTTGAGTAAGGCGGCCAGGATATTAACTGGAATTTAGCATCATGTTCCTGGAACCACTCCAACACAATTTTAGCCTTATGACACTGGGCGTTGTCCTGTTGGAACATTCCATTTCCAGCTGGAAAAACAGAGGCCAAGTAAGGGTGCAACTGGTCTGCAATGATGTTCAGATACCATGTAGCATTTATGGTCTGCTCTACCACAACCACGGGTCCCAGATACGCCAAAGAGAACGTCCCCCAAAGCATAATACCACCACCACCAGCCTGTGTATGACCTAATGTACATTGAGGGAGCAACTGTTCGCCTGGAAGACGGAGTATCCTGACACGGCCATTGGCGTGATGAATGACAAATCGTGATTCATCTGACCAAACAACTTTCGCCCACTGATTCATGGACCAGTCACGATGATCCCGGGTGCAGCGCAAGCGCAGTTGGCGATGACGCTTGGTCAGCAAAGGCACATGAGTGGGACGTTTTCTGCGTAGCCCCATATCCAACAGTGTCCGCTGAACAGTGTGCTCCGATACTATTTTACTTGGCCCTGCATTGTATTGGGCTGTCAGCTGAGCCACTGTCTGGCTCCGGTTTTTCTTCATCATGCGAGACAGTCTCCGACGACCTATTTCTATGATAGCGTATGGACGTCCAACACCCTGTCGTTTATTGCTGGTTTCACCGTCATTCATCTACTTTGTATAAGTACTAACAACTGTAGATCGCGAACAATCCACGAGTCGTGCAGTTTCGGAAATACTTGTTCCGAGCCTTCGAGCCATTACAATCTGCCCTGTATCAAAGTCGCTTAGATCCGCAGCCTTTCCCATGACATACAGAAGTAAGTGAAGGAATGATTCTTCAGACTCTCCAGCAGCAGTTAAATACCACTTTCACCTGATCACGTGCCATCCATGTCATCCAGGCAAGTTCATTGCAAAATGTAGGGGTGGTCATAATGTTTTGGCTCTTGAGTGTATATATACAGTCGACTCTCTATAATTCAAACCTTCGATAATACGAACTCTCGATAATTCGAACTAAATGCTCAGTCCCTAGAAAAGCTCTTGATATTTCGAACTAAAACAATACGTTTTGGTACACTCGATATTTCGAAGTAAAATATGTGGCTAGCCAGACTACAACACGCTATAATTCGAAGTTATCTTATAAAACTCTCTACAATTCGAACACTCACTATCATGTTGAGTCCTGTAGAAAACAGATTGGAGCTTACAAGGTTTGCATTGTATAGCCTCTTTCGTGTCTCCCCTGTAACGTAGCCGCTTTGATGACCATCTGTCTACTACCCCTTCTTAGTATTTTTAGGTTCTTTAGGCGAAAAGACAGTTTTATTGTTTTCAATCTTTTAAGTGGACAATAGCAATAGACCAACCACACCTGTTGTCAGCCGTCTACATCTTTCGTTTAACACGTGGCCTTGTTACACATGTGTTCAGAAAGGATGGTCCGCTATTGGGAAGAAGAGATGGGTAGGATTGAATATGAATGTATTCTTTTAATACAGGTCATTTAACTTCTGCAAAATATTTATACTGCATAATATGTACTTTTTAAAATAATTTTGTACATATGTACAATTGTTATTTTATTACATAGTTTAAAATTTAAATGTGTCAGAAAAAAATTTCTCTTCGTGTATTTTGGGAATTTTTTTCTACCCTCTTGATAATACGAACTCTTGATAATTCGAAGTTTTTCATTGGTCCCTCAAACTTCGAATTATCGAGAGTCGACTGTATATATATATAAAATAGCGTAAAATAATGAAACGCAGTCTCTAATATAAGGGCTACTCTGAAGTAATTTTTAACTGGATAATTAGAATTCAAATTATACAGGGTGTTGCCTAATTGAACAAACAAATTCAGAGGGGGTGGGGTAGTAGGCTCCATGGGGACGACAAATCACCATAGAAGGGGGGGGGGCACAAACCACGTTTAGTCGGTGAAAATCACGATAATACTCGTAGTAGCCATCGGAAGGAATATGTGCCAGACGAGGGGAATGTACAAACATACACTATCCGAAAGCTTCAATGGCGCAAAATACCTTGCTTTCTAATAGCAGATTCTTGCTGTGTTGATGCAGGGAGTACTGGTCACTGCGAGCCAGAGCGTGTGGTTTATTCATGATGGTGCCCCAGCACATTGTTTATTGTGATGCATAACAACAATCGATGTTACACCTCCATGCTACGTATCACGGGAGTTCGATTGGACGCAGCAGACCTATTGCTTGGACTCCATGCTCACTGGATTTCAATCCTTTGGCTTTCTTCTTCTGGAGCCACAAGGAATCTCTTGTATATGAGACACCTGTGGCTACAGTGGAAGGTCTCATTCACAGATAGTCGTTCCTTCAGCTGACATCCCCAGCACACCAGATTTCTTTGAACACTTCTGGCAATCCTTTATCCGTCGGTATCAGCTGTGCCTGGAACGTATTTATGTGCAAAAATTACCAGCTGTCGAAAACGCTCTTTCGGTACCTACGCTAGTTGGTGGTATTGTTAGCAATACACGATATATTTTTTTCAAGTACATCTAAATCTCTCATTTTCAAATACATCGATTTCTCGTCGGATGTTTTTGGATATAGCTGATTTCTGTAATGTATTATGGTTTGTGTAAATTTTTTTATTTATTGCTAATTCTAATTTTTGTTCAAGAGACAATTCCTTTTCACTATCGACATTAGTGTCATCATCCTATTCGATAAATTTACCGAATTCTTCTGAATGTAAATAAGGTTTGTGGTTAAAAATTTTAAGAAAATTTACAATAAACTTGCTAAAATATGATTTGGTTAGTCTCTTTTTTTCTTTTTCATTTTCATTTATAAAATCATGATGATATGTAAATAAAAGTACGATATTCAAATACAATGTCAATTACAAATTTCCCAAATAAAAAATATCGAAATATTACTCACTTTATTCACAACTACAATCTTGTTTTCCCAGATACGAATATCATAGTACGAATCCTGCGCGTGTGCAGCATCGCTCTGAGCTGTCAATAGAACAGTTTTGGCTCTCCTCCTTGGATAACTCATATATTTTATCAATTTTTTTGATTGTACTATCCAACTTTATATTTATAGTCTAATTAACTTCGCCCGTTAAGGAGACATAAAAACAAAAACGTATACTATTTTGCTAGGTTGCCGATGCCTGAACATATAGTGGAGACAATTTAAAACAAGATATCAATCACTGGCATGGCCAAGTAATTTTAGCGCGTTTTTCACATGTTGTATTTTACAATAATGCCACTAATGAACTTTTTACTAACAGAAAATAGTACTATACTTAAAAAAAAATTAAATTTTTTTTTTAAATTTAAAAATTATTAAATTTAAAAATGATTTGGCTTATCTAGGGCACAAATGCGACCAAATGCCGAAAACCCGAGGTCAATCGGTTGCTTATTGGCTGAGAAAAAGGTACGACAAAATATGGAACGAAGACGAAATTTGTGTCCTATTAGCGCTTTTTTTACAGTACGTGAAAAACACGCTAAAAATTTTAGTAAATACCGAAAAACCGGTATTTAAGCTTGTGAATACAAGTATTACAAAATTGTACAAATGGCTCAAAATACCGGTATTTGGTATCCCGGTATATCGGTATTGCAATCTCTACTTGTCATTGTATTTCTGCTGTGGTGCATTGTTCGTATCGTAAGCATGTTTTGTGTCTAATAAATGTATTTCTTACCTGTTATTGACCCTTTTCATTCCCCTTGATATCACACCCTTTATAATTGTTTTTGCCCCTGTATAATTTTTTAATACTCCGCCTGAACGTCGCTTGTGACCCTATGTTCTATAGCGATTTGTCGTCTCCATGCTGCCTACTATCACCTCTCTGAATTTGTCAGTCGAATTCAGCAATACCCTGAAGAATTTAAAGTAGAATGTGAACAATTAATAAACTGATAATAGGGTCAAAAAGACAACATTTGCAGGACGTCCTGAATTATCGGTTAGAAACATGCCTTTCGCCTGAGAATCATAACCTGCAGCATTTTAATATGTTTATTCTGGTTCATTGTCTGAAATCAAACAGAGTTTTTGTTCCACACTTTGTTCAGTCAATTGTTACTTTAATAAGAGAACCTTGTTCGAACACGCAAAACGTCTTCTACATTCATAACCTCTTTACAGCACATCCTCTTTCTCAATCAAACGAGTAACAAGGCATTTGCGTGACAACATATAAAATAAATCTCAATGGAAAGACTTTTTTTTTCAGAATTAAAGGAAATGTTAAACAATTTTCTTTTGTTCTACAAACAGTCTTTTTCACTATGATAATCATTACATTATCGGTAATTTGCCTCAACAGAGTACATCAATTTAATTTTTTTTGTCTTTTAAGGTATCCGACTACCCTAAAATTGTGAATTTTACCAAAAATTGACAAATTTTTTTATGGTTTTATTTTATAGGCAATCTTATTAGTTTTATAAAAATACCAAGTTCATTATTTTCCGTCCACTAGAAAAAAAAACACAAGTTTTTTACTAAAGCAGATGCCATTACTTTAAGCAAGATGTCATACTTTAAAACGCGTTTTCCTCGAAATGTGTGCTTTTCTTTAAATGCTCAAAAGGGCCAACGATTGCTAAAAAAGTTTTGAAAATAATGAACTGAAATTTTTTGTGTATGTTCTGTATAATAGTAGAAGTGTTTTAACCTTCAGATTTATCAATCACTTTTTTTTTACAAAATTCACTGACTTTATGGTAATATAATCACTGTTTTCTTAAGAAATTTTATATAATAACAAGATAAAGTTCTCAAGTTTTTGTAAAAATTCAAATATATCTTATCCTGAAAGTCATTTAAAAATGAATAACAGAGCAATGCATCAGAATTGAAAAATTGAAAATTTGTTCATAAACTTTTGGTACAGAATGAGCCGCGTTTAGGTTATTTTTTGTAAATTTTGACCGGTTTTTTCCCATTTTAGTTATAATAATTTCTTTTTATCTTCTTAATATTAGCATATTTTTCTTAAAATGTACTACAGAAATCTAAAAACAACAACAACAACAAAAAATCCCATTTTCTCCATTTTTTTTAAAAAAAAAAACAAACAAACAAAATTGTTGCAAGTAGTCGGATACCTTAAGCAGAGCTATTTCCTTACTTATTAATATTGAGGATTTAGATATTTTTTTATTTAACTGTATATTTTATACTTAAGCACTTTGAATTATAAGTTTTTCGAATACTCTTTTTTTTGTCACCATAATTATAATTTTTTTAAGGGTTTACAGTTATGTATACTTTTTTTCTTTGTATAATTTGTTGGAAATGGATTTCTAAGAATTTCCTAAGTTGTTCTCGTCAAACAGTGAAATATTTCAATTTAAAATACATTATAAATATTTATTTACTTAATTGTTTATATTTTGTTTTTAAAGAATGGAAATTATTTTTAATTTATTAATTACAATTGTGCTATATGTTTTCATTTATTAAAGAAATTCGAAATATTAAGTAGCAATTTCAATTAACATTACTTTTTTTATTCTAATATCAAATTACAGTCCGTAAATATTTGATAGAGAGATATATTCTTTTTTATACAACAGGATCCAACATGCCCAAAGAAAAATATACTTCCGCCAAATCTAATTTCTGTAGACTAGAGGTCGGCAACCTATGGTACGTGTGCCATATGTGGCACGCGGTAAAATTCTCAACGGCCCTCTGCACTACTCCACAAATTTGTCAATTTTTGAGCAATTGGATGTTGATAAATTTAATGGACCTGCTTGACAAGCATCTTCAGAGTTATAGACATTTAATGAATTACGAAAAAATCTGAAAGATAATTCTAAAGATAAATTTTCAGCTATTTTGTAAATTATTGAATGTCATTGCTGGAAAGATGACGTATATGACATGTACTATGCTTTCCGCTTTTGGTTCTACATATCTAAGTAAAAATTCTTTCCTCGTATCAAAAATATTTCGAATCCGCATAAAAATTGTTTAACAACTGAATGCTCAGAATTGTGTCAAATTGAAAGTCACAAATTATACCCCTGATTTTGCGATGTGAAAACAGAATGGTGGCACTAGGTTCGCATTAAAATTTTAATTTTTTTATTCAACTCTAATGAAAGGAAATACTTTTATATATATATATATTTCATATTGCATATTTCTTATTTAAATATATATGTTTAAAAATACATAATATATGTACACACAATTTTAATTTTTATTTTTGTTGAAGAAATAGTTTTATATTATGCTGTTTATTTTTATGTTAAGAAATGTCTTTAAATGATGAAAAATTAATGCATAATAAAACTACACAAATCTATATTATTGACCTCTCTTCTCTAACTCTGCATGTATTATCGCAGGAATCGAATTGTTTCAAAAATGTCCTATTGTATGGTACGCTGAATCATATTAATAGAATAGTTTGGCACGCCACAGCTAAAAGGCTGGCGACCCTTGCTGTAGACGAATTAATAACAAAATATGTTATTACAAATACGTCTAAGCTGAAATCATGAATTCCGTGAATGTATTAACTTTTAAGACCAATAAAGTTTATAGAAGAAAGAGAAATTTTAGTAATGGTACATATATCAATTCATCACAGGACTGACCTACATTTCCAATTTCGTACAAGTAAGAATAAATACCATTTTAGGGATTTCCTGCATGAAACAAAGAAATTCGAGATCGATTTCATAATCAAGATCTTCAGTAATACAAGCCCTGTTTGGGCCTCAGAAAAAGTGTCCTGCTGACCCAGATACAGATATCTATAACAGAATGTCGGTTTTCCCTATAGAACGAACTACAAAAAAAATTCACAACGGGAAAACCTAAAACCATTACAAGTTATAAAAACGAATGGAGGAAAAGAATCTGTGTCGCATAAGGAATCTCTTTCCATTGACCCTACGAATTTTTGTGTGGCTTTCATTCAATATACGTAATCTCTGGCCATTAATTATTGGTATTTCATTGTAAAAATCATTTAATTCATTTATATATATATATAATATATATATATATAATACATAGAGAGTTGAATAAAATCATATTACATAGTGAATACTCACATAATATGTAAAGTAAAACAATAGAATTTAATTAATTTGCTCTTAAAACTAACACTTGATTGCACTGTGTAATATTTAATTCGTATATCTTTGATATAACTTTCTACTCAAGTCGGTGGCGGTATACTTCAAAATCAATATTTTTGAAGTACCAGTTCTTAAGAAAATTGGTACTTCAAAAAAATTTATTAAGGGGATTAGAAGATTTGAAACAGATTGAATATTGAGAAGTCAAAGATTTGAAATATATTGCTAAGTTTAGTTTGTAGATGTAAACTTTGTCGACTCACTGCTCAATACATTGAAGAAATTAAGGAGTAAATATTTCTACTTTTTTTGCATATATTCTGGGAACAAAAAGTTTAAAGGTACACAAAAAATACAATTCAAGAAAGCACAATTTATGGAATTACGAAAATATCAGTGAAAAACAATTTTAATGAAAACCGACAGCTATTTTAAATTATTGGATATCATTGCAGGAGAGATTTAAGAGTTTAAGGAAAATTACATGTATATATTTTGCTCTATATATCTATATGAACAATGAAAATTAATTTTATCATATGAAAAGTATTTTGAGTTCATCAAGAAGGCTGTTTTACGTATCTTTAAATGATTCAAAGTTAATGTATAATGAAACAGTGAATCTGTATTCTTGACCTCTATTCGCTAACTATGTATGCATTGCCGGGGGAATCAAATTGTTTCAAATATTTCCTACTCTGCGGCATTCTGAATCATATTGGAAGATTGGTTTGGGTCCTTACAGCTACAAGGTTGCCGAACCCTGCTATGGAACATTCTATCATTATGTTGCATTCCTGAATCGTTTTCGTTCCAGTATGTCTAATACTAGAAAGAAGACAGAATGTTTTTTATTTGAAATGGCTATACACACCCAGCTCTTTTTGTACATGGTAAATACGTTTCTCAGAAAATCGTACGAAAAAACATTCGTGTAAAAAATATATGCGATATATGGTAAATTTGAAGATACGTTCCGCAATTTTAAAAAATCGTGTAAAATGAAAAAAATGTCTAAATATTTTAACAAAAAATGTGCAAAAAATGTAAAAATAAAATCTATGTTACACATTTATAAAATAAAAACAAATGATCTTAATAACGAACACCCCCTTCCCCCCATTAAATTATGATACAGTGAAAATTCAGTCTATAAGTACATACAATGTATAAAAATTCAAATTGAAATTAAGAAGAAAACAACCAACTAACAATCACCGCTACTTGATAACAAGCGCACATGTTTATTACGAACGAAGTGGATCAAAAAGGCTATCATCAGTAAATGTGTCTCATATGTCTAGCTCAACTATTCAAATGAAAAATTTCGTTCGTAATAAACGGTCTAAGTTTTTTATTTGTTTTTTTGTTACGAAGTCTGTTATTAGTTGATGTATTTTGGCTTCTTAAGTCGTTTATATAATTCTTGATATCCCGCTACATAAAACTTAAGACCAAATTGGAATTTTAGTGCACACTCTACGTCAGGATTGTGAGTATGAAAATGTCGTTCCTTCCTATAGTAAATTTCAAGTCCTCACGAATTAAATCAGCTGTTAATATCTGGATATCACTTTCAACTTCGTCATTATCGACTTTATTATCATAAACTTCCATAAATTCAATCAAATCGTCCATATCCAAAGGGCACGAGCCCCCAAATTAATTGTACTACATTAAAAAGTTTATGTAAAAAAAATTGTTAAATTCGTGTATGTTGTTTCACAATCTTGTAAAAAAAAACGTGTAAAAGAAGAACTAGAAATTAAGGCATTTTATATCACTGTTAATGTAATTCAAATGTACCAATAAGACAATTGAAATACTTTAAAGAACGTTAAAAAATGAAATAGCATTGATGCTGTCTGAAATAATGACAATAATACAACACAAAAACACTTTTAATAATAATAATAAAAAAAAGTCTACCTTCGGCACTGAAAGTATATTCTTGATTACTCGTATGCGATAAACATGTATCATGGCTCTAATGTAAATAATATCCATAACACCAATAGGTTGAAAAAATTGGCAGAGCAAAATTAGTTCAATGTAATTATCAGTAATTGCATATTTTGCATATGAAAGAGATTCCAACAGAGAATAAATAGAAAGGAGTTTGGTTATCATAAGCAGAATCGAGTGTTGTTATTGTCTTAGTAAAGAAAAGTATTTATAATTTTCTTAGAAATCCCAAAAGAAAAGAAAAAAATGAGGTCACTTGATTGGACGTGAAATAGAAAATGAAAACCTAACAACACTTTCATGTTAATGGAGCAAATGAACTAATTAAACAGAGGGATAGAAACAATATCTGAACTATTGCAAGAAAGGAATAATAAAAAATTATCGCAATATCGCGTTCTAGTTTTAAAAAATGAATCTATTTCGCATCAGATCACAAAATAATAATAAAAAAATGCTGCGATAAGTGGTTTGAATATCAGTCGTGAAAAATGAAAACAGAATGCCATCAGGGTTTGCTTAAGAACGTATTAGATTTTTTCTTTTAAAGGGACATGGTACGATTTAAGCAAAAGTTTTTAATTTAAATATCTTCGAAATTTTTTTGATTGCCACTCATGTGTCTATACTATATAAAACAGATTTTATGCTCAAAATTTCATAAAAAGTTAGCCATTTAATTTTTTAAGGAGAAAACTTCAAATTTGTGAAGTGATTTTAAAATGCTACTCCTACTACAAAAATTTGCGTACAAGCATGAAATTTTATTTACAAGTACGTCAAACTATGTATAACACAAAAGTTGGTATGGCTTTTGCGATAACATGATTGGTATTCGTACAATACTTCTTTTTATGAATGCTTATTGAAAATTCCTTAAAAAATGTATAAATTTTCTGAGCTCAGTTATTTTTCAAAAAATAAGTATTGCTTTGATTTAAAAATGCATACCAGCTTTTGTTACATATACTCCTAGCAATTAGTAAAATAAAATTTAAAGCATTAGGCACAATAGAAAAAAAAGCCTTAGAATTTTAAATGAAGACAAACTAGTTATTTTATCTTTCTCTGAGCTAAGTAAGTTTAAAGTTTTGATTTGTCATAGGGATGTGAATAAAAAGGAACGTAAAAGTTATTATAATTCTGCGTTTTTTAAGTTTAGAGCTTTAAATTTTGTGAGGTTATAGAAATATATATAAAGAATAATTTAGGCTAAACAAATTAGATTTGATTTTTTGACCGATTTTTGTCAATTGAATCGTACTGTGTCCCCTTAACCCATTCAAGGCTCATTTTATTTCTGGATTATGGATAAAAAAAATGTCATTTTTTTATGCTTATTTTCACATACATATCTTTTCAAACATAATAGCACCATTCGCATACAAAATTTCCTAAAAAATTATTGTAAATAAATCTATTTAAATAAATGAGCAATTTACCTGTAAAGTTGGCTTTCTGCATGTCTGAAATTATTAGACTTTAAAGTAAATTCTCCCTAACTATAAATATAAAGCTTAGAATACCTTGCTTTTATCTTGAATTACAAATTTTGTAAATATCTTTTGTATTTACATAAAGGATTATGAAATTATTAATCAGAATTTGAATGTGTATGATAAATTGGAAACACGGTACTGACATGTGAAATAATTTGGTGAAAATTTTCATTATAGTGTAAAGTTGTATAATTTTGCACGGTGTAAATTCACCCAATGCCCGAGATACACTCGGGATCAGCCAGGATGGCACGTTTCGAATTCAGCTTGGGAAAAGCCGGGAATTGATTAAAGTATTCAAAATAAAATTTTATTAATATGTGAAGTAAGCCAAGCTTAGACTGCCAGACAGTGGATCAAAACGGCAAATAATATTGAGATTCATAATGGAAAGGTTTATATTATTGAAAAACATAGTAGATATTTATTTAAATCGCTTATGTACCTTTTATATTAATAATATTTATAATTTTTCTATTTAATTTGCTATGTGGATGGAAAAAACGCAGGATCTGTAGAGTTTTTTCAAGGTAAAAAATAAATTATAAAAATTTACAAACAGCTATGTTTCATTTCTAATAAATAATATTGATTCTAAACAAGTATTCTAAAAAAAAATTTAAATCAATTCCTACTTAGGTCAACAAAGAAAAATTTTATGTTAGTCACTTTTTATTAAATAATTACAATTAATACGAATATGTATATACACATAACAGAATCACAATATTAAGTGGCAAAATAGAAAGCGATTTTTTCTATTTTCCTTTCTTTTTGTGGTGTTGGACCATTACTTTCGCTTGTTACTATTTGTTCAATTATTAAAAATTTAATTATTCTTATAAAATAGTACAGTATAAATAAATCACATTCGCGGAAATTAAGTGGATTTCGAACCCACGACCTTTGGATTAGAAGTCCAAAGCGCTACTCATTGTGCTACAGGGACGCGTCTTGCGACTTTTCTTTTTATATATGGTGTTGTACACTATTATTTTTGTTACTAATTATTCACACACACATTAGTTAATGAAATAATATTTGAAATTTTTTTTATTATCATCAAGTGTGATCCACTGCAAGTTAAAAAAATGTAATGGAAATTGAATGGATGAATAGAAAGTATTTTATTAACCATTGATAATTTGAACAAGATGTATAGAGAGAGAGACTGTATATATATACTAGTAGGAATTTAAAAAAAATAGCCATACAAATTAGTTCTTATAACAAGTCAAAATTTTTTTTAAAAGTTTATTCTGGAACAATTACCTCAGCAATAGTAATCACCAAACAACTAGACGATGTAGAATACTTCTCAAATGATTTGCAATTATAAATGCTATTTTTGAGAAAACTGATGAATCGCGATATTTTTGAATGGAAGCCAAGAATACATTTATACAAGCGACATTTCAATATTTTAATTTACAAAATAAGGACCAAATAGTAGTTGGAAAGGATCAAGTCAAATTATTAATCATTTTTTATAACGTGGCACATGCACATTTACATATGGGGCAAGTTATACAATTTTTTATGCAAACTAATTCTATGATTAAAACATTTCTACAACAAAAATATCGCTTAACAATTTCTGATTTTTTCGAAAATGGTGATAAAGTTTTTTTCAAATATACGAATGAAACTTTTACCTTTTTGTTGTTTTATTCTGAGTTATCTGCTCACTAGAAATCAATTCGTCAGCCTCAAAGGCATGACAGTAATTTACAATTCATCTTAACTTGCAAGCAAATTTATAGAACCAATTTCAAATATAACCATTGAATATAAGTGAAAGACATTGGAGTTTAATTCATTTTAAATATTATTTGAAAATATAAATTTTGACATAATTGAAAGGTTTTAGACATATATATAGATGAGATTCGTATGATATATTCCACCATTTCATCATACCAGTACCATAAATTTTTATTTTAATGCAATTTTTGAATCAAGGAATTCTAAGAACAACAACCTTTTCCTTTTATTTATTTTTTATGTATAATAAATTACTTTTAGAGCATTTTAAAACGACATATTTTGTTTTTGTCACCTATTTAAATTTTTCATCCCCAAATTACATACGGACCGCAATAATATAGACAAGACTATTGTTATATTCATAAATATTCATATTTATTACTTGTAAGAGCATTGTATCAAATTGCATTTTAATCTAAACTTTCCAATGATAGCATTTCGTCCTCTTAATTGTTTACACAATTTCGAAAGAGTGATAACAAACAAACATTATTTGGTAGATCTACACAAAAGAAAAATAAATAAATAAATAATTGTAACAGAACTAATGAATTCTTAAAAGTTAATATTTTGTTATTTTTATTTTCATATGTAGTGATAATTACTGATATAACTATATATTTCTTCCTGGAATATAATAATATAATAAAAGTTCACCCTCTTATAAAATGTACTACTTGAAAGGATTGTGAATATCTATTTAAGTTTTTCGCTGCATAACATTTTAATTCTATAGTTATGTTGGCTAAAAATAAAATTAATTCAAAACATATTTGTGCACATTTGGATAGAAAAGTTGTGACAGAAACTTTTCCTTTTTGTTTATTTAAATGTGTAAATTTAAATAATTTACAGAGATTTGAAGTAGTTTTGCTTTTTTGCTGCTCCAGTGTACGTATTCACAATGGATATAGGAATTCATTCTTGTGTATTTTTAATATTGCTTCATAGTTTAAATTTACAACACTTGTAACCAATCAATTTAAAAAATTTCTTATAATCCGAATTTGTTTTTGAATCAATTTCATAGATGGCAGCACTACATTAATTTTTTACTTAGAATAACGTAATGGGTTAAAATGAAATTTTTCCTAGAGATGGCAGTACATGATTTTTAAACGTCGAACATTCAGCAACACGGATTTGACGACGGACCTCGTGATTTTGAACCATGGTTAAGTGACGAGAACGACACGTGAGCTGGCAACGAACACATCTAGTTTAATTTATCAGATGTGATACCTCCAGCTTTACTCCAACACTCAAAAAAGTTGAGGAGACATTCAAGATAAACAAGTAATATCAAATCATATATACTTAGGTTAACAAAGAAAACCTGTCCTCACTTGAAGTGGTGCACTGAGGTGGATGTGATCGACAACGTCGGTCCATCGTACCCTCCTGCATCCAACGGTCTCATATCCGCATTACAGTTATTTGGTTTCGTCCAACACGACTACCGATTTCCCTGAAAGATAATCCACAATCTCGGTAGGCCACTTTCCTTCCTCTGTCGAACTCAGATACTTGATCAAAAGCTGATCGCTGTTGTTTTCTACGAGACATAACTGATCGTTTTTTGAAAAAACCACAAGAAAAACACAATTGCCGAACTTGAAATCGTTGAAATCCCCAAGCCTTAAATAGCATTTTGAGGTGGCGCCACAGGCGTGCGTGATGTGTGTATGTGCTGAAATTCTAATCATTTGCATATCTCACCTCCGCTAATGCATGTTGTAAATTTCATGTTATTTGCGTGCTTCCTTCAGGGTGTTGCATTTACGTTAGCCAGCAGTGTATATATGGTGTTGGAATATTTTATTTTTTTTTACTATTTATTCATTCATTAAATTTAATTAATCTAATAGTAAGAATTTAAAAAGGAATTAATTTTTCAACGAAGAGGTACTATTAGTTGCTATTCACACACACACACACAGATACACACACATTACTAAAAATATTCAATATTTACTTATATTTCATCTCGTTTCTTTTTTCCTGTGAAGAAGTACTATGTAATTTTCAGAGACTTTTCGTTTTGATTGCATTTGTCTTTCTCAAAAAGATTTTTGAGATTCAAATTTCACTGAAGAAATCCACAATAATTTCAATCATTGTTTTTATTGAATAATAAAAAAGAATCACGCACATTTTTTCTTTGAAATTAATCTGACAACTGATTTAAAACATTCACAATAAAAAAAGTATTTGAGTCTTTTTTTTTTCAGAAAGAATCCCAATGCTGATTTCAATATTTTTTCTATTAATGAAACAGATAAAAAATCATCAGCTGAATCAATCTTTAATTTATCACTAACTTTGACGAGAAATTTTGCAAAAAAATATCTTTGAAAGCAACTTCAAATACATATAAAAACAAAGAAAAACTTTCACAACTGAAAAAGCTAGGAATTTTTATAAAAGTCCTTTAACGTAAAGTATAAACAAGCAACATTAAAAATAATATATGTTTTGTAAAATAAAAAGAAGAACAGTTGTTAGATTTTAGAATTTCATTTCCCAAATCTTTTTCAACATTAAAGCATAATACAAAAATATATATACTCTTTCGTACACACGCGCAAGAAAAGATTATTTTTGAACTTTAGATGCAAGAATTCTTTATATCAAGTATGCAAATGATCAAGTATGTAATGATTTCCAATACCGATGAATGTTAGAATCAGCATAAAGTGCTTCTGCTATTGAGTCTAGTGCATCGGTTTCGATGTATAGTGTTTTCTGAAGGTTTAATGAGGCAAGGATTTATGCTTAAAGACATCTGATCCTTATCGCACTCATATCAAGTCACAAGAGAACCCACCTGATATGTGGTGTAGACAACATAATCCTTGGGATAAGTGAGTATATTGTCGTTACTATCTATTTAGAATTAACTACCACTCTCTAATAAGAAATACCAAGCTTTATTTACTACTACTAACTACTCTCTCACACCTTATACATTACTAAACTCTCACATCTCATAACCTCACAAACTCTACTCAGACTCGCTCAAACGCTCCTCTCTCTCTCTCTTTTCACTACAGAACTCCCTCACACTCTCTAGGATAACACAGTGGTTGAAACAGCACCATCTATAACCTTAACAGTGAGTAAATATTAACGCTGTACTATTCAGCTACACGAGGACTTTTGGCGCCGGACCTCTTAATTTGAACCATGGTCAAGTGATGAGGACAAAACCTGAGCTGCCACCCTCTCATCTAACTTCCATATTACACCAACGGGAGGATGTTTAAGCCTCTATGTATTTAACACGCATCGGCTTCCTCTGCATGGCAGGTCTTCAGTGGTACTATGCTCGAACTCATGACATGCCAGCCATTACCAGCCGTCAAGTCCGTTACCTTGACCCACTAGGCTACCGCTCCCATAATCCTCTTGGACACGAGAACAGTGGGGTTATGTTCACTTCCCTGATGAGTGGAGATTATATCTGAACTAGACGTGTTCACATATAGAAAAACCATGGACCAGGTACTATCCCTCCAACACCATAGAAGAGGATATCTATGGAAATGGTAGTATTATGATATGAACTGGTGTGATGGTGGAAGTGTACATATAGGTGAATATCTTTTAGGAGGTACCTTGACCGCTCTTGGGGTATAGGAATGAAGTTTTAGAGCCTTGTGTGAGGTTTTTTTAGAGGAGAAGTTGGCCCTTATAGTTTATTGCTATAGTCAAGAACACCCATCCACACTGGGTTCCATTGCGCGATCAATACCTCATTGGAGGATTTTCTGAGGATCTAGATCTTCGGACCCGAATCCTATATAGCATGCTCGGCATACTCTTGATAGAGCAATTGCACACACACACACACAGCTCCTCAGCCCCTTCCCAGTACACTCCTGGAGCTAAAGCGTTTACTTTCTAAATATGTTATAAATAACCTTAAGAACGGAACGAAAGTTCATTGTGAGAGTTTCATTGTTGAAAGAGGTGATCATATATATTCCCCTATTAAACTCTTTATAAGTGCCGTTTTGCTACATCATTTTTGATCTACCATGGTTTTATGAGTATAAATCAAGATCAGGAGTGAGTGCCATTAATGTTTTATTACTATTGTTTAATAATACTTTTTTTTATACCAAATTTCACTTGAATTGGTTCAGTAGTTTTAGAAAAAATGGGCGAGTGAGTAGACGGACTCATAATTTTGAACCATAGTCAAGTGACAAGGATAGAAAAAAATGGGGAAATATGTTTGTTTCTTCAATTTACACTCCTGTATATATTAAAAATAAAGAATTATTGTTGCAAAAAATACTTTAATAAGATACTTATAAAACTTAACGAATCATATTAAAAACAATAGGTATTTAATCGATAGTTTTCTTTGCTTAAAAAGCACATCTTGACATACGCACAGTTTTTTTTCTTTTAAAAATCTGTAATATATAACTTGAAATTTGAACTATAATATATATTGAAATTTGAACAGATATACTTAATGCTTAAAGATTAAACAGATTATGCGGTATCTTGGTAGGCCAGTAACAGACTCCGAACACAGAGGTGATCATTTTTCTCTAGCGGTTATGTTAAGTAGCTACCAACCCATAGGTTGTGGGTCTTGTCCTCCGGATCCACCACAAGCGTATTTAATTACACTGGTGTTCAAAATTAAGAAAATTTGCATGTTTTGTCAAATTTCATGAAAATATTTGAATGAGATTTAAAAATAATGCTTCGAAACAAAGATGCATATCTTGTCTCTGCCGAATACGTAAGCGTATACCTGTGTGTGGGCAGAGCTAGTCGAGTAATAAGATATATAAGGCACGCGGGCCAAAATCCGCATTACGTTCGCCAGCACACCTCACCGAAATGGTTCTTTTTGCAGTATTCGGTTAAATTAAAATTCAAACAATAAAAATAAGTAACCATCAGTGTTTAGATGATGGAGTGAGTTAGCGTATTGCCGGTAGGCTAGAAGCAGACCAGTCTCAAATTCAAATTTGTCGAGAACTCTATTTAACGCCCAACGTCGTGTGCGTTTTTCGTGTGCGGAAACAATTTTAAGATACTGGATTCGTTAAGAGAAAGTCTGGACAAGATCACCCAATAGCCGCGACGGCCAGAGAGGATCACCATTTGTCCATTATAGTGAGGCATAACTTGGATGCTACAGTTTCTCAGTTCCCTTGCCAGTTATATGCGGCCCCAGGAACCCGAGTTTCAAAGATGACTGTTTCCAGAAGACTTCATGACAGAGGGCTGTTTGTAAAAGGACTTGTTGTTTGCGTCCCATTCAGTTCTGTGAACAGGAGAGTCCTTTTAAAATAGAGTAACATGATCATATAAATTGGAACACAGATCAATGAGCGACCGTTCTCTTTGCTGATGAGTCCTTGTTCAGCCTAACCAGTGATTCTTAGCGTGCGTTTATATGGTGAGAACCATGGACCACTACCTGCCCTCCAATGTCTGAGAAATTGACCAATAAGGCATCGGAGGCTTCCTGGTCTGGGCAGGCATCAAGTTGGATGCCCGCATACACCTCCACGTATTTGAAAGAGGTATTGTGACTGTTTTTAGGTATAGGGATGAGGTCTTGGAGCCCTATGTTTGCCTTTTCCTGGATGCATTTGAACCTGATTTTACTGCAATGGATAACGCGTGGCCAAATAGAGCTCGTCTGGTCAACGGATTTTTGGAAAGTGAGGATATTTGCCATGATGGACTGGCCAGCCAGTTCTCCAGACCTCAAATGATCTGGGGAAGGCAACTGCAACTTGAAACCCCCTTCCGAGAACCATCTAGGGCCTGAAAACTGAGTTGTTAAATGAGTGGAATTAATTGCTGCAGGAATTCATCAATTCCCTTATTTACAGGACAAATTTACGGAGTGTGGATTGTATACCTGTAAGGGGGATCATACTCCTTATTAACCACTTTTTTTGTACTATTCTGCAACTGATGTTTCATGTCTTCCAACTCCGATAAGTGTTATGTATGATTATGCATGTGCATATTGTGACTGTTGACTGGTTATTTTTTGCATTACGTCAACCATATGCACACACCAAATTTGACTAAAATATGTCCTGTAGTCCTAGAGATAATCGAACAAATCAAAAAATTCTCTTAATTTTGAACACCAGTGTATAAACATTATATGTGATATTAAATATTTTTGAAGAACTTTTGAGAATCATAATAAGAAAAAGGACAGAATTATGAAAAGATAAATACACAAAAACTGGATAGATAAATGAAATAAATAAATGGAACGTAAAGGTAAAAATTCCAAGTCGAAGCGAAAATATTTAAAAAGCTGAACTGAAACAAAAATATCAAAAGAATTTGATCAGCGTGTGAAAAAAATACTATAAAAATTTCTTCATCCTCATACTACAGTATCAAAATGTAATTTATGTCAAGGTATTAATAAAAAATGCACTCATTTTTATTCTTTTCAGTTAATCAAAATTTTACAGTGTCCTGAAGGAAAATGAATTGGGATTAATGAAAAACGTCAATTTTTAACCAAGATAAAGAAAGGAAAAGTTATAAAATCTTTTCTGCCTCGTGTGGGCTTTCTAAATTCATTAGCAAAAGAAAGAAAATATTCGGTGGGTGTGGGAAAATGATGGGAGTAGGTGTCTTGAGAAAGATCAAGGTCATTGAACTTGAGCCTTGCAGAGTTGTTTAACATGCAGGAAAAGAAAGGGGCATGGCAAGTTATTATTAGTATGTATTAAATTAAGGCGATCGGCATAAAATTTAGCATTTGGCTTGACATTCTCATTCTTGTCAAATATGATAGTGTCATCTATATAACGAAAAATGAAAAATGACAAAATTTCTATGTAGCTATTTTCATAAAAATGTAAATATAAATTAGCTAGACATTTACCATCTGCGCCACCCTGTGACAAAATTTTTATGTTTTCTTTTTAATATAGGTAATTCTCTTTTAGTACTGACCTAATGTGAGAGAACCAGCTTTATCATAATTAATAACATTTTTAGGTAAATTACTTTTAAGGGAAGGTAAAAGTATTTTAATCAAATTAATGTCTTTAAAATTTGATTAATGAGATTTTTTAAAATAAAATTTAATGTTATATAGAATAAATTATTTTATCTTTCAAGTGTTCAATAGTTGCTTTAGTATTTCTTCTTATGGTAGGGGTATTAAGACTATTTATTGCATCTTGTATTATATATATTGCTGCGAATTTTGTGTAATAAATGCTTACAAGAGTGTAAATAATTTATATATGGATGTGTAGTACGTTAGTATTACTTTCTGTTGTATTTATTTTATGCTAAAATTGTAATATTGTAAACAACACAATCGCTTACTTTATAATGGGAACTTGGTGAAATATTGAGGAAACCGCCAAGTTGGCATCATTTTGGTGACCAAATTTGGTGACTTTGCAACCGTTTTGGTGACTTGGCTAACATATGGTTGCTTTTGGAAATTATTGGAGAAATCTATTAATATCGCTACCTATGACGAAAGCAGATCTTTCGAGCAGTATATAAACAGGAGTAGCTCACTGAAACTGAGTCAGTATTACTTCAGCTGTTGAAGACTTCCTTTACTACGATCGAACGAGTGCTTGGAATAATCTTTATCATTAAGTATTTGTATTTTTAGACTCTGATATTTGTGTGTCTGAGCGCTGTAGAAAGTGTGAAGATCTTCTGGGATTTATTTTGCTAATTTTGTTGCTATATTTTGTACTTCAAAGATTGTTTTTTCAACAATAAATTTTTCTCGCTTTTCAAGAACTGGTTACTCTTTAAACTGATAGCATAACATCCCCAACTTCCGATCTACTTAACAATATTAACTAAGATAAAAGAAAGAAAAAGACATAAAATTTTTTCTGTCTTGTGTGGGCTTTCTAAATACATTTGCAAAAGAAAGGAAATATTCTATGGGTGTGTGAAACTAACGGGAGTATATATATATATACATACGCTTAGTTAATTCTTCTATAATAGACTCTTCCATCATTTTTAAAGTGTGTTTCTTTAAATCTGGTTTGAATCTTCTAGCTTTGTTAGTGATATTATTTTGTATTATCAATTTTATTATGCCATGTATTTCTTTCATTTTATGTTACTATATATATATATATATATATATATGTAAATACAGTGGTGTAACGTACTCCCCTCATTGCGTGGGGGCCCGGGATTCTATGGGACCCAAAACCTGGCTGAAGCGAAGTACGTATTTAGGCTTGGGGCCCAAAACCTGACTTTGCAGGAGAGACTTAATGCACTAGTCTAACTAGTAGACTCCTTGGAGACTCTTTTTAGGGGCCCCTTAACATTTTATGATTTTTTTGCTCGCGCAAATAGAGGCTTCTACAGTGCGAGACCCCTTATAACTGATACGGCTAATACGGCGGTAGCTGCGTTCCTGCCCTAATGCTTGCTTTTGAAAGCCACTATATATATATTTCAAAAATATACAAAAGATAGTTATAAACCTAAGATAACTACAGTCGTGATGGAATAGTCTTAGCCACAATAGTACTAAAGTGAACTCCTGGCCTTAGGAACCAGGATTGCAGGTTTAAACAAAGTTTTTCGGCCTGCCAACCTTCTCCCGAATTTGCCAATACTCTGGGCCATAGGGAAAGCAAGAAATTTCTAGAGAAGTTATATATATGAGGATGTTAACTCATTGACTAAATGTAACGGTTATAAAATTAAGAAAGACTGTACATAAATTTATATAAACATATTTTATTTATATTGAATTCAATACATACTAGAAAATACAAATTTTTTCCATACAAATACAGTGGACTGATTCTCATAAACTTCTTACTTTTAATAACATTCAAAACACATTTTAAACAATAAGATTCAAACAAAATATAAATTATAAATAATCATGAAAGAAGATATGATGAATTTTTTTTGTATAATAGGTTAAAAGAAAAGACTGTTTCACGCTAAATCTATTTTTAACATATACAGTAGTAGTTGTATTTATTCTAGTTACATTTAGCTTATTTGAGAACAAACAATAAAATCACAGAATTTCTAAAGTACTTACGCCATTTTATTTTCTACTAATCGTGATTTTGATTTCTTTACTTTTAAAAAGAATTCATTTGAGATAATAGTTATTGATACCATTTATACAATACTTATTCAAAGGAAAAAAAATGCGAAACAATGACATTACGAGGGAAGAATTATTTTGATCAAGATTATCGTTATAATTGTTTCAGTGAAGTTTAAGAATTGTTTTGATTCATGAGAAGAGATAAATATAAACAAATAAAAATAAATAAATAAGAAAAAGTCGAAGAAAAGTATTTGAGCTCTCCTTTATATACTTTCATGAAGAGCAATGTAATGAACTGAATGTTATTTAATCAACAAGGGTAACGTTTTTCTATATAATTATGTTATGATATATAATTATTCATTGATTACATTTGAGAATAATTTACAACTCATCTAAAATTATCAATGTACATCAAGTTGACAGTTTTCTTGAAAGTTGTAAAAACAACTTCAATTGTATTTAAACATAATTTCATATAACAATCAACAAAGACATAGTTTTCTTTAAAAGTAACTTTTTCACAATATGCAGTTATAGTAAAATAAAAATAAAGCGAATAAAAATATAATAGTGTTAATAAGGAAAGTTTACAACCACTTTAGAATTACAAGATGAAAAATAACTAAACTTGTTAGTGTAATTCACAGTTGAATAGATTGTTCCTCTATTTAATTTATAAATCAAATTATACGTCGTTGCTTTTGCACATGTAGAAATCTTGAGTTTGTTTTGAATTTTTTGAAAAATATATCTGAGCTCATTTTCACTGCTTGTATAGGCTTTATGAAAATCATATTCTTGGGGAAAGACTAATATTCGGACTTAAAGAAATACACAGTCTGAAATTTATGAGATAAAATGATTTGTTTAAAGTAGCTACTTATAAGACAAGAATGCAACTTTGTGCGAATGTAAATTGTACATGCATTCTATGGTTGATTTGTACTGAATGTAAGTTTTAGAATACAGACCCAAATCTTCATTGTTAGAGAATTTTTTCTGCTCAACAAAACTAAACTATTTTAACTAATAATGATTTATAACTACATTTTATTTAACTATATTGATTTATGTGTGCAATTTAAAGGGCATGATATTATTCAAACTGTTATTAAATTTGTTTGCATCTTCCTTATATGTGCTTTTATCGCAATTTTTTACTTTATTTTATTTATTTAGGAAATGCAAAATGAGGTGAAAATATTCATAGAAAATTAATATATGAAAAAATTTCATACATAGTGAGTCTAAATGATGGACTCGATTTAAAAAAATATTTTTCCGAAACTATTGCATGCATATATAAATGTAAAGAGAATATATAAATGTAAAGAGAATTTTACCAAGTTTTTTTCCCCACCAATGATCAACAACACATTCAAGATCGCCGTGGTTGAAATCCAAACAGGGCAAAGATGACAGAAAAGAGTTTTTGCGTGTTAGAGAATGCACAGATTTTTTCAGTTATTTCAGTGCAACATGCATCAGAAATCGCTACTGAAAAAAAGCACTAACCAACACAACATTCTACGATGGTATCATCAGTTTAAGAAAACAGTTTGCTCGTGTGGAAAGAAAAGCAGCAGCAAACGAAGCGTCTCGGAAGAGAAAGTGAGGTAGAGTTGTGTTCGTAGTTCACGGAAGTCTATGGAAGTTGCCCCTTGTGAAGTTAGAATGCCGCAGAAAACGTGTGAAAATTTTACGACAAGAATTAAATTTCAAGCCATGTCCTTTGTAATTGACACAACAATTAACAGGGTACGACAAGTAAGCAATTATGCAGTATTACGAACTATTGATAGAGGGATGCTACAGAATGTATGGAACGAACTGGATTGCATATTGTACATATGCCTTGTAGCAAGAGGGATACACATCGAACATTAGCAACAGAAAAAAAACCTTGGTGTTTGCATTCATGTATCATTTATTGTAATATGTGCCGTAGTTTCTATAATATGATTTTTTAAAACTGGGTCCCTCATTTATATTCATCCTGCACTAAAAGTTATTTAAGTCTTATTCAAAAACATTGAAACTATATTGAATCTATTTAATGCTCATACGTACAGAAAAATGTTATTTTATATGATAAAATGTAGTATAATTATATCAGTTACAATAAATTATAATATAAATATTTCAACAAAACAAAAATAAATAAAGAATCTAAACACTTTCATCAAGTGTTCATAATCAAAAAACGTACAAAGCTCACCATATACAATTAAGACAGCATACTCGTATAAGTAATTTTAAGCAAAGCTATGAATTCAAATAACATTGATATATTTCCTAATTTTCAGTATATATACAAGTAAAATAATTTATTTTACTTAAAATTCCTCGTAAGGGAAATAATACTTATGGGAACTTCATCAGCTCTTTGATTTGATTAATGTTAATATAGCAGTATTATTTAAAATAGCAATTTACTTGAAATTGAATATATATACATATATCAGACGGGAAAACCCAAAGCTATATATATATATAGTCCAAAAGTAATATTTATAGAATAGTTTCAATACATCTTTAATTTGACTAAAGTTAATGCCATAGATTTGCTATCGTATAGTTTAAAAATAACATCGTGCCCTTGTAGATATATTCTGTAGAAAGTATAAACCAAAACCCAAAGTCAATGTAAATGTGGCATTTAGAAAGATGATTAATTAAATACGCGTAATTGTATTAGAATTAAAATCAAATATTTTTCATCATCTACGGGAAATATCAGGATGCTAAATATGACAAAGATATAAAAGTACAACCTTGAAAGTAAAAAATACCTTTTATAAAAGATTTCCATTATTAATTTTGAAAAAATATGCCGCGCTTCCATTTTCCCAAAGAAATACATATTAATAAGTAAATAAAAGTGGTGATTTTTTACAATCATACGTATGATTTACACATACAAGGAAATGACAGCAAATAGTTATGACAAAATGGTATTTGATTGTGCATTCACGTTATTTAATATGACTGCTTATCCAATCAACAGTTGATGAGACGCTGTGATATATACCAGGCTGTCTCCACTGGGCACAACCGAATCCAGCAGATATTATTCCAACCAAAGTCCATCTCCCATCTAAATATACGATTAAAGGTCCCCCTGAATCCCCCTGGAAAAAAGTTTTATTTTAACATTTTATAAATTTTAAAATATACATTTTAGTTTCAATATCTTATGAGAAAAAACTCCGGTTTAAATATTTGACAATCATTTCTGTAATGCAATCTAAAATTGATGTAATTTATGAAATTCTTAAATTTGAAAAAAAATCACAAAGTTCTAAGCATAGTATGTTTTACTTACTATTTTGAGAGAAATCTGTATAAAAATGTTATATTTTATTACCAATATTAAATTTACAACATGTTAGTGAATGCAAGACATAAGGGTAAAAAGTCAACGGAAAAAATATTTATTTTACATAAAAAATACTGACGTATATTTTTATTCATAGGAGAACGTTAGTTCTTCATTAATATTTCAAAAACTACTAGTAATTAGAAACAGAAAAAAACGCAGGTTTTGTAGCAGTAGAAAAAAATGAGGAACAATTAAAAGAAATGTATGAACAATTAAATTTTCCATTATTCGCCATATATTTCACATTTTAAAATCAATAAGATTTGGAACTTTTTATAAAGCATCTGTGACTATAGACCTCAGTTGTTTTAAAATGACAATTTCAAGGACATGATTATTAGTTTAGAAAATAAATATTAAGAAAGATCATTGCATTACTTGGAAACGATGTTTATAACGTTTTTGTACTGTTATATATTATCCGTTTTTGTGTGTGTTATTCCTATTTTTAGTTATTCTTACCACACAAGCGTCTTTCCGTCCTCCTTCATAACCAGCACAAATCATTTCTGGAAATATTCGAACATTTATTCCTTTCCAGTGATGCCACATTTCACATTCCTTATTTGAAATAATAGGAACTTCCACTTTTTGAAGCAGTCTTGTTCCGTATCGGTTACCTAAATACATATAAGAAATAATTTCATTCAAAACAATATTCATTTCATATCACTACTATGAGAAAATAACACAGAGAAACTCCCTTCGATTAATATAAATGCGGTATTTCTTTCAAAATTGCTAGAGTATTGTATCATACAATGGATGCTCTATGTCAAGAATAATTAAAAATAATTTTGATAAGTATATATTTTTAAGTATTGCAAACAAGGGCCATAACTTAATAACTATTAACTTGCTCTATACTAATCAGAGAAATTTCAATGTACGAGGATTGTAAATTAAGTAATGGCAACATAGGTATAAATTAATTTTTAATGAACTTACTAGTACAATTGCATTACATTCCTCCTAAGTAAACACCAGCTAAGCTTATAGCCTTTTGCCAAATGTCAGGAAGCCGTTAAAGACCATTGGCAAGGTATTGAATGTTGATGTCAGCGACGGAGCGCCCTATTGCAAAGAGTACAGATGAAACGTCCTGAAATCGGCAGCCTCGGAGGGGTTCCTTCAACTTCGGAAACAGATGGAAGTCTCAAGAACTCATGTCAGGTGAGAAGGAAGGGTGTTGCAAGTTTTCCCACTGCCACCGTCGCAATAAGAAAGTGACATTGTATGCAGCATAGCAACGATTGTTGTCATATAACACGTTTGCGAGATTATTTTGCAATAAACGTTTGACATTTGAGCCTCCTAGCCAGGAAGCAGATGGTGTTGTAGAAATCGGCAATAGTAATCTGCATTGACAGATTGTCCTGAAGGTACAGCATACGTAAGAATCACACCCTCCCAGTCTCATCGTGCAACCGTATACAGTAACGGATTTTCATCACAGGCTTTCAGTAATCCTCGATAACATTCTGTTGCCTTTTTGCCCCGAGCAACTTCGATTTCAAGCCACGATTGCTCTGATCACCTTTTGAAAAATATGCTTTAGAGCGATGGAAACGAGACTCTTGACTAACGCCACACAACATCTACCCTTCTAACTAGATCGATTGTTCTTATCACTCTGCACATCAACAATGACACTATTTAATTTACAGCTCCTACATATACTGTAATTTTATTCATTGAAAAAATTTATGTAATCAAATTACTTGAAAATGTTTGTGCATACTGGTGATACAAAATTTTTTATATTTTATAATCAGTAGTACAGAAAAAAGAATTAGAAAAACAATTAAATTTAACAAAAATTCCACAAAAAGAACTTTTAACTGATTACTTTGTAGTTTTCACAGAAGACTTTACATAATTCAATTCATTATGAAAGAAATGTATTTGCCAAAAGCTGCATAAATTATATTTAATATGTTTGCTTATCGTCAACAGAAAAGTGTGAAATCTAGACTAAAACTTCACAATAATTATTTTTAAAATAATTCACTCTAAGTTACATTATTGAATCTAATAGTTTATTGAATTTTGGCATAAGTTCTTACTAATGCCAAAATTCTTACTAAGCAAATAAAATATGGTCTTGTGAAAATTATGATTATATGTAAAATGTGCACGTATATGACGATTTTATTCATATTTTTAAAATTATATGCATACAATTAAAAGTAAATATAAGGAAATATGAATTTATTTATATGTACTAAATATATAAAGGGTGCAAGGGAGTAAATGAAGCACAGAAATGATTGTAACTATATCTATCATATTATCAATTATGTAAAATGTGTTTTGAGCTAAAAAGTAACTTTTTCAGAGTTTTCAAAATTTCAGAACACCATTAGTAATAATCAAAGTTTAATTTACCTATCTAGAAGGGAGTGTAAGCAAATTCATACTTTAACGAAACAATAAAATTTTCTTTACAACATATTCACTGTCTTACTTATTTTTTACTTCATAACACTTATGAAACAAACTATTTCAGAATTCTGAATATACTGCTAAAGCATTTTAGTAGGTACAATAAGCACATTAATTTTTCAATCATTGTTAAGATCCTTCCATGTTTCCTTTTGCGCTCCCTCTTGTTTCACAATCTTTCTACTATGTATTTCCAAGAAAGTGTTAAATCAAACTTCATGTTACTTAATTATATTTTCTAGTGTTTTGCTTATATTTTATTGTTACTAATGATTATTTTATCTCTTTGACTTAAAATAGAGATGTATCTCCAAATAATCCTCATTAAGAGAAATAAAAGTAACTATCATATGAATATCGTACACATGTAAGATTTCTTATATAGTAATTAATGTCTTTTGATATAATAAGAAACTCTATAATGTGTTCCAAAATAAATGTGTGGCTCTTGTTGCGATAAAAATATAAATATCCAATCAGGACTAAAACATTATTTTCCACTTTATGGATAAGAAACTGGTAAAACATTTTTAATTAATATCTAAGATTTTTCTCGTGGTCATTGTTGTCGAGATTACACAAACATAAGTTAGGAAAAATATTGCACTAAGGGAGCTAATGCTACAAAATGAGAATTTTAAAAATGTGAAAATACGTGATACATACTAAGGGCAGGATCTGTTTTGCCCCATCCGGTAATAATAGCTCTCCAACCTTGAAAGTTCCATCCGTAAGGAGGCAAGCAAATGGGAAGAACATTTTCTTGATACCTTACTGGACGATCCAATCGTATCAAAGCCACATCAAATCGATCAGGATGAGAAGGTGAAAAACGAAAATTAGGATGCAAAAGTTTTTCGACGACGCGAAATTTTTGGGCCGGTAGCAATTGATAACGTTGGTCATGTATGTCATAGGCACCTAATACCACAACAACGTCATGAAGCAATGCCCTATAAATGTATAACAAAAGCTAGAATTATGAAACTATATTTTTTGAAGAAACAAAAAGACTTATTTTATATGTGAATTTCCGACATTAAAGCAATTTTAGGCTGTCAAGGATTTGTACAATATTTTTAGAAGTCGAGATATATGTTCAGCAGATTTATAGACAAGTGTCAAAAAATTCAGGGTGATTCATAAAGAAGTATACAATTTTCTGATGCTGTAAAAATAACAGTCAAAGACAGTTGAGTAACGCAGAACATTAAAATCCCCTTACAAAGTCTGTTTTTAGACCCCCAAGTAGAATTTTACAAAGGGTAGGCAGGCACTTGGTGGCAGTCAGGCTTTGGACCCTCTAGAATCCTGCCCCTCCCCTCGATGTGGGGGTTGCGAGGATGTAGTTACGCCACTGGTCAAAGATACGCACCACCTCAGTGAACCATAAGGTAGATGTGCTCTTAAAGTATGTGTCTTGTCTCTGACAGAAGTGACGTAGGCAATCAGGGACGTCTGAAGGCATGGGCCAATTGAGACAGGGCCTAGGGCCTCGTTTCGTTCTCGACTCTGATTTGATAAGATCATGATCAGAAAAATTTTAATACGGTCAAATATTATTCCCGCTCATATTCTCCGAAAAACAGAGAATTTCAAACTGCATGCCAGCAGGTAAAAGTGGTCAGACCATATTATGCGATGACCGTTGTCCATGTCTAGGCCTAGGCCTAATACTTTAAGCAATCATTGAATTCATTTAGTCTAAATGCGGTCATTGGTCGAGCCGGTTTGTGCCTAAATTTTTGAGATTGTGAATCGTGCACATTTGTTTGAAATTACCGTTTGAACGAGTATTTGACAATGCATGTTATATAATGTCTACTTTTAAAGATTTCATGTAGGGCCTACTTTTGCATAGGGTCCCAGGACCACAAAAAGCCTACTCTGGGCCCAGGGCCTCAAAGAATCTTAAGACGTCCCTGTAGGCAATAGCCACAGTGCAACACGTGCGAGATTCCCCTAAATGGTTTTCTGTGCAGTGTCTAGCAAGAGAAAACGTTCGGCCTCTTCCTCCTTCGCGAGCAAACTATCACAGGAGCCACATTTTGGATTTGTGAACTCTTTGGTTGATGCTACTGCAGCAGGAGGGCATTGATATCTTCATTCTCCATTTGGATGGTGCACCACTACACTGGTCGGCCTAAGTTCGAGATTACCTCGTACTAGATCTCTCTCACAGATGTATTGGACGAGCCGTGGACTACAACATGTCACTCACCCAATGGACACACAGAAGTCCTGACTTAACTTTTTATAATTTCTTTCTTTGAGGGCACGGAAGAGATAAGGTATTCATTCCTCCCTTTTCTGTTGATTTAGTGAGCTGAATCAACGTATCAAGCAAATATGGATGAACTTGATTAAGATACCTTAACATGCGTTTGGGAGGAAATGGATTGCCAGTTCATCGTGCTTCGTCTGACTAAGGACTCACACATAGAACATCTATGACTGTCTCTAGTAAAATTTAAAATAATATTATAAGAGTCTGTTACAGGTAACTTATAATATTTTACATATTGTTGTTGAGTTTATAGTGCAATGAAACTGTATACTTCTTTATGAATCACCCTGTATACATTGAAATATCCTGTTCAAAATACATTTAAGATAAATTTTAAACATAACTGATTTTATCTAAGTCAATTTTATCCAAATGTATGAAAACTTAAGAAGTTACTTCAAATAAGAAACCAATAGGATATTGGAAGGTTATAACTTTATCATATTATTTATCACATAATGCATTGTAACAATAGAATAAATAAAATATTTAATTAAACTGATGATTTGCTTTTACATAATTTTTTTTAGCAAGAGATTTTTTTAATGCAAGAAAAACCTCTTAAACTTGGCAACAAAAATCACGTATTAGTCAAACGGAACACACCCCCACCCACACACACACCCAAACACACACACATACATATATATATATATATAGTAAAAATTTTCTACTATAGAGAGATAAATCATCACTAAAACTGAAGCAAAAACCCAAAATTAAAAAACAAACCAGATATAAGATTTTAGAAAAGATATATTAGAAAAAATAAATTAATAGAATTTAATATATATATATATATATATATATATATATATGTATGTATATATATATTTGTATGTATATATATATATGGGTGCTGCAGTATTATTAACATTGCTGACTCTCTTAGAAAAGCTCTTATATTTAAAAGCGTAATTTATATAAATGAGGGGTTGAACATGTGTTTTGGTCAGCCAACCTTTCTTCTTTCTGTTAACAGTTCTGAGCAAAATCCTATTGAAAATAATGGATAGAATGTCTAAATCCATTACAAAAAAAAAGGTAACTTCCCAAAAAATTGCATTCATAAATGCATAGCAGATTCTGGACCCAAATGCAAATTGAAAGCATGGAATCGGCTGAATAGTAGCACTTAGCAAAAATATGAAATTAATAGAACTAAAATAATTAGTATGTATAAATACTACCGTTACTTGAGGGACACAAGAATTATAAATGTATTTAAATATTTAAAAAAAATATATTACTATGGTTAAAATAAAACTAAGGGAATAAGTAATTTTTATGTATGATTTATATAAATATGCAGGTATATAATATATACACATATAAATGTGATGATTCTCTTTAACTTCATCTGAACAATTTTTAAATTTGTAATGGTCTTTACTTAACCCTTCGGGATTCTCATGTAAATAATTAATTATTAACTACCCACCTAACGGGAATAATCGTAACTGCTTTGCTATTGTACGATGTCTTTCCACCAATGGCAAGCTACTGCCTCGGAAATAACGCAGATTGCAAGACTTCCTGATGCCGCTTCATATAAAACCCCGATATTTTCTGAAAATTTCTACCCGTTTCTTGTCTTCGCAATGTAACCTGCTGCAGCTTGTATTTTGTTGTTGGGTTGTGCTGTGCTGTCCATTTTTATGTTTGCTGTTTGAAATGTCCTTCTACATCAATAAATGTGAATTCAACAGTACCAAGCCACTACAAGTATGCCATGGATACACATAAACATAATATTTAATAATCAAGAAAAAGTCTTCTGAGCGAAAGGCATTTCATATATATTGATACGGGGCTCCAGCAGCACAATATACGATCCCTGTAATTTTGTGATTTTTGCACTTTTCCCTGTTTACCGGATGTCAATACATTCCTTTGAGTTGGGGGCGTCAAACACCCTCGGAGTTATTACACCCATAAAGTACGTTAAGGGTATCACTACGCGCTATGCCTCCTCCAATTAGAAATGTTAAAAGATCAGAAAGAAAGTTTCCGCGCATTGATATTGGTGCGATGAGGCGAAGTTTATATATAAGGAGCTGCACTCGAAAACCAAGCAGATTTGGAAGAGATTTTGGAAGTGATTTCTCACCCAAAAGATGCTGAAATTTTAAGGACTCGTTTTGTAACTCAATGGAGGGTTCGACTCACTCCCCTCCCCCTATATTTCAGATAAGTGTTTATTTTTTGTATTCTATTTGTGCTAACTTTAATTGTTTAAATAAATATAAATGTTTTAAGCTAAATAGCGAAATTTCATTTTTTCATTCAGTGAATTCGTAAATTATTAATACAGCGTAAGAGAGTAATCTAGGAAGTTAATCTTAAATTAAGCATTATGCAAACTTTACGAATCTGGGTTAATATTCAAATATCGCGTTGCATCAATATATATATATATCTATATATATAAAGGAGAAAAAAGAGAGAGAGAGCGACTCACTGACTGACTGACTGACTGACTGACTAATCACGATATCTCCGGAACTATTCAACCTACAGACTTGAAATTTGGTAGACATGTTCCTTTCATAGAGTAGACGTCAGCTAAGAACAGATTTTCCGAAATTCGAAACGCAAGGGGCGTTAAGGGGGTTAAGGGGCGTTATAAATAATTGCTTCCATGTTTAAACTACTTGATGTACAATCTTGAAATTGGGTAAGCAGATTCCTTTCAGAGAGTAGAGATCCGCTACAAAATGAGTTTGGTGAAAATCGACACCCAAGTGGCGTTGCAGGGGCTTAGGGGGCGTTATAGATAATTATTTCAATTTTTAAACTATTTGACGCACTGTCTTTAAATTTGATATAAATAGATTCCTTTCGTAGAATAATGATCAGTTACAAAACAGGTTTTGTGAAAACAGACTTCTAAGTGGCGTTGCGGGGATTAAGGGGCGTAATAGATAAATATATCCGTTTTTAAACTACTTCACCTACCTGCTTGAAAATTGGTAGGTAAGTTTCTTTCCTGGAGTAAATATCCGCTACAAAATGGGTTTTGGGAAAATTGACCCCCAAGGGGTGTTGCGGGGGCGGGCGGGGGGTTTAAGGGGCGTTATAAATTCCGATTTTTAAGTTACTAGACGTACCGTCTTGAAACTTAGTAAGCAGATTCCTATTCATTGGGTAGAGATACGCTACAAAATGGGTTTCGTGGAAATTGCCCCCCAAGTGGCGTTGCGGGACTTAAGGGGCGTTATAGATAATTATTTCCATTTTTAAACTATTAGACGCAGTCTTTATATTTGATAAATAGATTTCTTTCATAGAGTAGAGATCAGCTATAAGAAAGTTTTGTGAAAACAGTCCTCTAAGGGGCGTTGCAGGGGAGTAAGGGGCGTAATAAATAAATATTTTCGTTTTTAAACTACTTGACCTACCTGCTTGAAAATTGGTAGGAATGTTTCTTTCATGGAGTAAATATCCGCTACAAAACAGGTTTGGGGGAAATTGACCCCAAGGGGTGTTCCGGGGGTTTGGGTTTAAGGGGCGTTATAAATTCCGGTTTTTAAGTTATTAGACGTACAGTCTTGAAACTTAGCAAGCAGATTCCTCTCATAGGGTAGAGATACGCTACAAAATGGGCTTCGTGAAAATTGCCCCCAAGTGGCGTTGCGGGACTTAAGGGGCGTTATAGATAATTATTTCCGTTTTTAAACTATTAGACGCACACTCTTTATATTTGATAAATAGATTTATTTAATAGAGTCAGCTATAAGAAGGTTTTGTGAAAACAGACTTCTAAGTGGCGTTGCAGGGTATAAGTGGCGTAATAGATAAATATTTTCGTTTTTAAACTACTTGACCTAGCTACTTGAAAATTGGTAGAAATGTTTCTTTCATGGAGTAAATATCCGCTACAAAACGGGTTTGGAGAAAATTGACCCCCAAGGGGTGTTGCAGGGGGTTAAGGGCAGATATAAATAATTATTTCTATTTTTAAACCATTAGACTCACAGTCTTGAAATTTGGTAAGCAGATTCCTCTCATAGGATAGAAATACACTACAAAATATGTTTTGTGAAAATCGACCCCTAGGTGGCGTTGCGGGGGTTCAAGGGGCGTTATTGATAATTTTTTTGCATTTTTAATTAATTGGACGCACAGTCATCAAATTTTGCTAAGCAGATTCCTTTCATAGAGTGCAATTCCCCTACAAAATGGGTTTTGTGAAAACAGACCCAGAAGTGGCGTTGCGGGGGCTCAAGTGGCGTTATAGACAATTATCCCCATTTTTAAACTGTTAGACGTACAGTCTTGAAATTTGATAAGCAGATTCCTTTCGTAAAGTAGAGAACCGCTACAAAATGTGTTTTGCGAATATCAACTACCAAGTTTAATTTCGGGAGTTTAAGAGGCGTAATCGATAAATTTTTCCATTTTTAAACTATTTGATCATCCTGCTTGAAAATTGGTAGGCATGTTCCTTTCATGGAATAGAGTTCCTCTAACAAAGAGTGAAACGAAAATTGACCCCTAAGGATGTTTGCGAGGGGTCAAGAGGAGTTACAGAAAAAAATTAATGTTTTTAATTGTTAGACCCATATACTTGAAATTTGTTAAGCATGTTTCTTTTGTTGAATAGAGATCCACTAAGAATGTATTTTAAGCAAATCAAGTTCTTAGGGGGTGCAGGGGTTACTGGGACGTATTGACAAAAAAATTACTTTTTTCGAGCTACAAGGACTATAATAATGAAATTTGGTTTGCATTTTTCTTTTGTTGAATTGAAATCCGCTAAGAGCGGTAATTTTGGAAAACGGCTCTCAACGGGATTACGGGGATATTGATAGTAAAACTTCTTTTTTTCTGTTAGATTTAGACTTGAAATTTGGCTTGCATGTTCAATTTACGGAGTAGAGATCCACCGAAAATTGGTTTTGCGGAAATCCACTTGGTTTTTGGGTTACGAAAGAGCAAATATCATTCTATACTTCAATTTTAGAGATTTTTAGAAAATACAAATTAGATGAGTTCTGCCCTTTTTTTTTGCGACAGTTAAAGGTATAAGTATATTTTTCAATGCAATCGAATTCTTAATGCTAGGACTTAGATATCAATAATTTATACATATATATAAGAAGTAAAAATTTATAAAACATCATGAAATACCCAGCGAAGCGGGCGGGTAACAGCTAGTATATATATATATATATACACGAGTGTATGCTTTCGGGACCATAATCATTTCATAAAAATCTGTGCGTAACATATAATTCATTATTAGAATAAAATAGATTTACCTGTACACGCAATGTGCAGCTGTAACTACATAGTGATGGTTTAGCAAAACACCTCCGCATTGTTGTTGGGTAATTTTTATGTGAGCCTAAAATGC
>BMAO01033487.1:0-50928 GCA_019973975.1 Trichonephila clavata
TAAAGAATTTTTTTTTTATTTAAAACGCTCCGTAACTCTTTTGTGGGTCGATTTTGAAAAACACCTTCCTAAGCTAATCTTTACTTAGCAAAAGTAACACATTGTACACATATTTTGTGTAATGAACGTTTAAAATAGTGTAAATAATTTATATCTTGATGTGTATACGTTAATATTACTTCCTGTTGTATTTATTTTATGTTAAAATTGTAATATATTCGCAAGCAATGCCGTTCCTTACATTATAATGGCGATTCAGTGGAAACATAGCGAAATGTTGGCGATAGACCAAGTTGGCATCATTTTTGGCGACCCTGTTGCAACTTAGCGATGGATTGAAAGGTGCAGAAGTTGATATGCTATAGCACCACCTGGTGGGAAACTACAACAAAAAGATGGCATAAAACCCTTTTCCAAAAAAGAATACACATATTTGTCAATTTTCATAGTGATCGGTTGATCATAAAATCAACAAAAACGTATATTAAAATAAATTAAATTTTTATTGTATTTATGGTTCACTATTTTGGCGATAATGGCTTACACATAAAAGATAGATATATGCTGTCGCGAGCTTTTTTGTATACGTGAATATATACGTATAACTCTAACGGTTTTTACAGCGCACGCCAGAATAGCTTGCAGATGGCAGAATTCTTTCCTACTTACTTGAAAATCATCGTTATATTTTGGACACTTCACGCAATATCTTTATATATTATAGTCTGTGTGTTATTCTGATGTATAAGCTATATTATTGTAAAGTTTCATTAAATCCCTTCAGTTGTTTTTGCGTGAAAGAGTAACAAACATCCATACATCCAAACTTTCGCGTTTATACTATTAATAAGGATGATATGTAATCATTACAAGTCACAAAAAATAACATCTATATGAAAACCTGGTCATTATTTAAGGATTTAATAACGTTGCACTCTTGAGTGCAATGCAAAAGCTTTAGCAACGGACTTTGGTCAAGTGAAGTGAACGACATTTGAACTGGCTCCCCATTTTCCAAACTTTCACAATACGCCAGCGTGTAGAATTTGAGCTTTGGCATATTTAGAGAACATCAACATGTCACGGGTCTATTTGGATTTTTCTAACTAACAATCCTCTTGGGGAAAAATGGGTCTTTAAGATTTAATTTATTGAAAGCCTTCCCTCGAAGAAGATGTGAGTATGTAAATTAAGACTTGTATATAAAGTTAAGTTTTTGAGTTGGAGAGCGGTTAGACTGCTACGGCTAGCAGTGATTGATTAAACGTGAAGTGAGGCATGGATACGTCATAGCTGATTATTGTAATATTAAAGTTGACGATTTGTCAATTAGGAATCAAATTACTTAGATCTCTAAGAATTAGAAGCTATTGCCTAGACGTAAGTGATCTGTGTTTATTTAAAGTCTTCTCGTGTCTCGTCTGCCTCGCTATTGTTTTCCACATTTTGTATTTGGGTGTCTTAATTTTGGTTAATAGAATTGTCTTGCTGTTTGTATCAAAGAATAAATTAAAGTTATATTGACTGTGTCTAATCTTCCTTCTGACCTCCCCATACTGAGGGATGACTCATCCCTCACAAACCCTCTACACATCAAGTCTTCAGTGACTGCATGGCTCAAATTCATGGCACACCGGCCACGAGTTCATGATCATAACACTCGTCTACATGGCTAATAGTTATTGTATAAAACAGTAGAACAATTAGTAAGTAACTGGGGAGCCGAGCAGTTTGGAAAAAGCTCGTTAAGAAAGTGAGTGAAAACTTTATAACAGCGAAGAAAAATGTATAAAATACAGATTACCCTTTTAGATACGTATAAAAAAGGTTTTTTTTCGGATGCTGCAATAAATCTATTACGTACTATCGCAACAATGCCAACGTTCAAGATAACTTGCCAAGATGGCAACCCGATTTTGCATGTGTTGTACGCGTTGAATTCGCAACCATGTGCTTCGTTTCATATAATGTCGCCAACACGGTTGCGATAGTACATTATTGCAAGCTCTCGCAGCAAAATATCGCAATGATTGCCTGGACTGGTATCGTAACACGAGAAGAAAGGCACTGTCTCATACCAAGACTTAACAAAAATCAAAGGAACTAATTACTCAACTTTTTCAGGATTACTGCTAGAGCTGCAGGTTTATCAAAATCTGAGGACTTTATCAATGACGTGCTGGATGATGCAGCTTCAGGGATGAATTTAACTGAGTGAGCGAGTGAGTGAATATTAACGTCGCCCTGTTCAGCTATACACGAGGGCTTTTGGCGACGAATCGCGTAATTTTAAACCATGATCAAGTGACTCGGACGACACCTGAGCTGACACCTCCCCCCTCCTAACTACCACCCACACCAACGAGAGGACGTTTGAGCTCTCAACAGATTTAACGTGCATCGCACCCCTTCATGGTGAGTCTTCAGTGGTACTGGGATCGAACTCATTACACGCTAGCCATGATCCGAACCCTTGACCACTTGGCTACCGCAGCCACTGAATTTAATTGAAGAGGAGCGCCAAAAACTTTTTTTCTCTAATGGGGCTGCGGAATGGTATTTCTACCTTTGGCAGACCTAGTACATTCCCCAGGAGCTGGTATCACTTTTTAGTTCGGCACCATATAGGCGATACCAATTGCCGCAAGTAATTCTGACACCCATTTTACTCCCCAGAGAAAGGCACCTGAGCGAACCTGCACTAGGATATTTAATTTTGCCGAAGGTGCCAAAAACGCATTTTGCGGGGGGAAAAAACAAATAAATAAAATTACGTAACACATGTAAATTACAGTTTTACAATTTGAGCAATGATTACGAACATTTATATAATTTGTACATTGGGGGTTGGGGGGTTTGCCGTTAGGTGGATAGAGAGGGTACCCCTCCCCCCTAGTTTTTTTTAAAATTATTAACTTTGAAATTATTAGTTGTTAGTATCAGTTTTGAAAATATTCTTGTACATTGGGGGTTGGTTTGCGGTTAGGTGGATAGAGAGGGTACCCTTCCCTCTAGTTTTTTAAAATTATTAACTTTGAAGTTATTAGTATTATTATCAGTTTTGAAAATATTCTTGTACATCGGGGGTTGGTTTGCCGTTAGGTGGATAGAGAGGATACCCCTCCCCCCTAGTTTTTTTTAAAAATGATTAACTTTGAAATTATTATTATTATTATTATTATTAAATACATTTTGAGAATCAACTATGTGAGGGGGATTATTGCTCTCTCAGGTTATTTCGATGTTCCTGAATAACTGAATGAACAATTAGTCATTTGTTTATCGTTGAATCAAAGATCAAAAATAAGAAGTCTTTGAAATAAAGAACAGCCAGAATAACTTTCCTAACAAAGATTGCCAATTTATAATGCCAGTTACGAAAAGCATGTACGTGCTTGTGGACTGTGCACTTAATACAAAATGTTGTATAAGTTCACATGCCAATTAACGTGCCTCATGCGTTCGTACACCGTGGTAATTTTCCTGTTTTTCTCCCAATAATTAGTGAAATATAAAATCAAACAGTTAGCTGTTTTGGATCATGGAATGAGGCAACGAATTATTCGAGAGACTTGTATGCACATTGCTAGAGATTAATATAACGGCAGTGTTATGTGCAACTAATAGAGACGGTTCGATGCGATCGGGTTCATAAAAAAAAGACACGCTGAGTTTGTTCAAGAGACATGATGACCAATGAAGATCGATATTTGTCTATTATAGCGAGGCGTTACAGGAGTGCCACATCTTAGCTATTTGTTGCATCACCTGCGGTCACAACCAGAGTTTCAGGCGTTACTGTTTACAGAAGATTATATTAGAGAGGTATGCTTGCAGAGAGAGCCCTGCTGCTTATAACCCACTTATTTCTATGCTCAGAATTCATTTATCTTAATAGATCATTGACTTAGGAGAAGTAATCAGTAGTTCTGTTCATTGATAAGTTCAAATTAAATCTGATTATGGATACTGATTCCAATCAATTTGTAAATAACCAAACTATTAATGTTTACGTGTATTATGAAATGTTTGATTTTTGATACACCTCAAATCAGGTGTTTGAAGTGTTTTAATTTTAATGTTTTCAAAATCCGTAGAGGTTTACAAATGTTTTAAATACTGGATATTGTGTAAAATTCTCGTCAGTTTTAAATATTTTTAAGAAGTTCTTGGGTGAGATTTTTGGTATTTAAAATCTGTTGTGCATGCTCAGCTACTTCAATATTTTAATATATTTGAGTGTATTGACATTTTCCAGATCTTACAGTGGCGATAATCCCAATGCTTGAAACTTTAAAATTTTTGAGATTTTAATGCTTTTTTTAATTTTTATTTTAGTATTGGGTGCATTGTTGTTTAATTTTGATAGTGAGATTCCGCTATATGCTTAGCTATTATAGTATTTTAATATTTTTGTGTCTTAATACATATTTTTCAAAAATTACGGTGGCGAATGTCTTAATCATCTCGCGCTTTCAAGTTTTTAAATTTTGAGATTTTTATGCAATTAGATACCTTCTATTTTGGCCAACCACAGAGGGAAGATTGGTACTATCGAACTAATTTAACCCCCTTTTTCGATCCAAAGTCTGCGGTTACACTTGGCTAATTTATAAAATTTTAAATTAAATTTAAACTTTCTTATTTGCATTGTAAAGTTCGCCATTGATTTTTTTAATCAGGATTTTTTAAAAATATTTAATTGTTTTCTTATTTTTGTTCTTTTTAATGATTTGTTTCACTTTATATATATTTAAATATATATACATATATATAAACTATTGTAAATGTGTGATTTCCTTAAGAAAAGTTACTGACACCGATGAAAACTATAAGCATTTACAGCATACGGCAGTATTTGTTGATCCTACTTGTAATAAAAATCAAAGGTCAAAATACACTACATACATAAGCTTTGTTCTAACATTGTTACAATTATTTATTACGAACAATCTTCGATAAATCAAATCAAACACAAAGTAATTCAAATCGCTTTCATAAATAATACATACAGCATTTCATCCTGAATTCAAATTGCTACACAGAACTGTCAAATTGAAAATTTACGACGAAACTAATAAAAAATATTTAAAAAAAAAAAAACTGAAGGAAGCTGAATTATCAGAAAAACATGACTCTAAATTTCCCCACCCCCAATATCAGACCCGTACTTAGTTCCAATACGTTAAATTCAAAATCATTATGTATTGGGTGTGCTCGAGTGGGATTGTACACCAATTAATTGTGTGGTGGGTAAGATATTTTGCCAAAGGGGTGTGCGTGAAGACATAAAACGACAAGATTAATGCGCCTTTATTTTTATGAACCCCTAACCTTCCTCCTCCCAAACAATAATCCCGCTGGGAACAAAACGTTCATCCCACCAGCCGCCCCTTCACAGAAATCTTTTAACAGACATCCCTGAAGCCCATTGCTACTGTGATGCAGATTGGGTAAGTTAATTCTATTGACAACACACTTGCCATCTTGTAACGTGCGTGCATCTTTGTGCGTGAGAGATTTATAGAAGAAATCAGGGCCCCACGCCCCTTCTTTATCTGTATTCTTTATTTCTCTTTTCTTCTTTTTACTGAAAGGTCTTGAATTTTAAAGGGGGAGATTTACGAGCGTTGCTGATTTTCATTCTCAGCGGGTGACGACATAAATATTGAGCTTATATCGAGGAGGGTCGCGAGAGGGGTGAAGAAGAGGGAAAACAATAATATATATAATAATAAATTCTTATTTTTCTCATGTCAGCGAAAAAATCTTGGAAATGAAAGAATGTATCGTTTTGTCCATGCAACTTACTGCTTTGGAGAAGTTTTAGGAGGGTCAGAGTTGTTGATAAGAGAAATTTGGAAAATATTTTAGAGCGAAAATTTAGAAACTAGCCAGGAACAAAGATAAAAGCTGAATTTATTATTTACAGTTTCTATAATTATTAAATAAAGTTAGCACACACGTAAATAAATATTAATTATGACAATTGCAGCATCATTATTGATTTCGTACTAATTTTTTCTGTAAGTAAAAATCAATTAAATATGCTGATTGTCCAATAAACAGCACCCGAATTCTGTACAGCCAGATTCCACGTAGGAAGTGTGACAGTGGATTATATATAACACACTAACTGCCTCTGGACTGAAATGATCATTTTGGCTTAGGGATAGGGCGTGTGCTTTCGGAACGTAAGGTGCCGAGAACTAACCCTCCTTCATTGTTGACCATGGGTCACTTTGAACAACCGCAACCTTCGCGCAGCAATCGTGGCGCCATTTATCCACCGCAAATGCAACCAAAGCCGTCAGACACATGACGCAATCAACAAAGTCGTCTCACATATGACGCAATCAACAAAGCCATCTCGCACATCACGCAATCAACAAACCGTCTCGCACATCACGCAATCATTAAGCCGTCTCACACATGACGCAACCAGCAAAACCGTCACAACTAGTGACGCAACAGGTCATACGCTCGCCATAACAACGACATCGTTCGTTCGCCTTACCGACTCACTGGTAGGGGAGTGTGTGGCGGAGAATTTTATATAAGAAATTAACTGCCTCTGGACTGAATTGATCATTTTGGCTTAGGGGTAGGGTGTGTGCTTTCGGAACGGAAGGTACCAAGAACGAACCCTCCTTCAGGACTATATAAAAACTGTCTTTAGAATTGTTACTGTGCATCCATAATTTACGAGAAAAAACCGGTAAATGATGATGAATGAATGATGATGCATGAGGGTTCATGATGGGGTGGGGCTCCAGCGCATTTCTTTGCTCCCGTATGTGAATGGATTGATAGGACATACCCCGGATACTGGATTGGACGTGGAGGTCCAGTTCTATGACCACCACGATCACCAGATGTCACACTATTGGATTTTTTATTTCTTTGGAGCTATCTCAAGGAATTGGTGTATACAGACGCCAAACAGACTTCGTTCCTCGTTTGCATGCTGCTTGTACTTTGGTGGACATCACACTGCTGCAACGTGTGCCCTCATCCATTCCACGGCACGTTCAGGCCTGTCTGAATATGCACGGTGGACCCTTAGAATTTATGCCTTTGTAAATATTTGCGAATACTGTAGTTATGATGTGTTCAACACGGTGTTTGTTTCCCCTTGCAACAAGCTATTATGTCAAACTTTGCTTTTTATATTTCCCCCGTAAACTATGGATTGTACAGGTACAGTTCTATGGGCATTTTTTACGTAATTCTAACGAGGATTCTAACTTTTCACAGTTTGGATTCCATTTGGGGGGTATCCTGTGTATATATATATGGGGAAATAAAAACATTTTATTATTTATGTTGATTGCCTTTAATGTAGGAAAAAAACACAAGCGAGTAAGGATTTATTAAAATCACACCTTAAAACATCGGGAGAGTGTTGGTGACGGACCTCGTAATTCTGAACCGCAGTAAAGGGCCATAGAGACGACATCTAAGCTAACGTGCAACTCTCCTAACTTTCACATTACTCTAACGCAAGAACTTTGAGCCATTACAAGTTGCCGCGGTAGCCTAGTGGCCAAGGTAACAGACACATGGCAGGCGTCTCATGAGCTCGAGCCTAGTGCCGCTGAAGACTCAGCGTGTAGGCGAGTGATGCACGCTAAATCTGTCGAGAGCTCAAGCGTCCTCCCTTTAGTATGGTGTGGTAGTTAGGAGAGTGGGGCACCAGCTCAGGTGTCATCCGCGTCCCTTGACCATGGTTCAAAAATACGAGGTTCGTCGCCAAAAGCCATCGTGTAGTTAACAGTGCGACGTTAATATTCACTTACATACTGGAGACATTACAAAAATTAAACATTTATCACTCCCTCTAAAAGGGGGAATTTCAGTAGCAACAAGACTAGAACCCGCGATTCAACAAAGCCAGCCTCAAGTTTGTGCTCATAACCACTAGGTTGCCACGAGTGAGTGATTGAATGAGCGGGTGTTAATTAACGCAGCAACAAAGCAACACGGAAGCTATTGGCCATGGACCTTGTATATTTGATTCTCGGTGAAATGGCGAGGACAATATCTGAACTCTGGCATCACCCTCTCTAATCTATCACACCATACCAATGGGAGGACTTTGACCCATGACAGATTTAACGTGTATCAGCCCCTCTACACGATGCATCTTCAGTAGCATGAAGACTAGAACCTGCGACTCAACAACACCAGCCCCGAGTTCGTGACATTAACTGCTAGGCTATTGCAGCCTAGGCGAGTGAGGGAATAAATGAGTATGTACTAATGTCGCACTAAAAACGAACACGAGGGATATTGGCGACGGATCTCATAATTATGAGCCTCAATCTAGTGACAAGGACGATTCTCAACTCGCATCCCTACTCCAAACTACCACGCCATGCCACGACAGATTTAACGTGGATCAGCCCTTCTACACGGTGAATCTTCAGTGGCACTAAGGACTGAACTCATGACACCTCTACCACGAAAAAACACTTGAAAGAAAATGATTTTAAAAATTTTATAATCAAATTTTAATGTACACTCATGGACAAAAAATTTGCGCACCAAGAGATAATTGCGGTATCGTTAGAAACGTGACATGAAGGTACATGTCGGGGAGATATGCAAATGATTAGAAATGCAGCGTGATTGCGCATTACGTAGGGCTGGTATATGGCGTTTAATGCCGTTCTCCATGGAGTATAAAACAGGTAACCAAAGCTTGTTTGAGTGTCCTGAATCGTTTACAAAGCAAGCGCTGAGGTAAACATGCCATTACTCCGTTTTCGAAGACAATATGAGCAGCTGTCGCAGTTTGAGAGGGGGAGAATAACCGGCATGATGGAAGCTGGGTGGTCAGCTAAGCGATTAGTTCGTCAATTAGGCCGCTCTGATTGTGTTGTGAGGAGGTGTTGGGACTAGTGGATCCGAGAGATGTCATTTACACGAAGACCAGGCTCAGGACGCCCTCGACGGACCAGTCGTCGAGAAGACAGCCACATCGTAAGAAATGCAATCGAGCATATCTGGGATCATTTGGGACGGCAAGTTGGGCATCCCACGAGTTTGAACGAACTAGAGGCAATGTTACAGCAAATACGGAACGAAACATCATACAGAATTTGTATGCCTCAATGCCCGATCGTATCGCGCATTCGCGCTAGAGGGAGTTCAACAGGGTATTAAATCCTCCCGTTTTTTTTTTCTTATTTTGCCTTTTTCTCTGAAATAAATGATTCTTTTTCTTTTATTTTCAAATCATTTACTCGTATCAAAGTAGTCATTACGTATGTAAAATTTCTCGCGTTTCATTTTGAAGACTTCTTCTTGGTGCGCTAATTTTTGTGTGCATGAGTGTATATTTGCTAAGAAATACTCATCTTAGCAAATACTAATTTAGTGCTGCACTTAACACAAAATTAGAATATATAGTACAAAAAAGTATTAAGTCAATTCCTACTTAGGTCAACAAAGCAAAATTTTATTTTATAGTTACTTTTTATTAAATTATTGCAATTAATATAAATATATATATATACATATGACACAGAGTCACAATATTAAGTTGCAAAAGAGAAAGCGCGATTTTCACTTCTATATATGGTGTTGGACTCTATTGTTTTTGTGTTACTATTTATTTATTCATAAACCATATTCTCAGAAATTAGAACATCCCAGGTAGGTTACGAATCCACAACCTTCGGATTAGAAGTCCAACGTGCTGCAGTAATACAACGAGCGAATTTCATTTTATATATGGTGTTGGACTTTTTTATTTTTGTTAATATTTATTCATTAATTAAGTTAAACTAATGAATTAATATTTGAAAAAAACTGTATTTATAACAAGTGCCATCCACTACAAGTATAAAAAATGTGTTTGAACTTGAATGGATGAATAGAGAGATAGAAAGTATTTTTTTTTTTATTAACGACTGAAAATTTGATTTAAATATATATTTATATATATGAAATAAACGAGGCCGTTGGAATGGTATTTCCTTATATGATTACTATTTTTTTACAATTGATGTTGCATATTTAATATTATTGAGGAGGCAGTCTTGGTGTTAGTAATTCTTGTTTATTTGCACTGAACATGTTGACACATATGGACGGAATCACAAAGAAACATACACACACAACAAAAATACACAAACACAAACCAAGCTACAGCCGGCTTCATGTTGAAGGCAGACAAATACAGAAGAGCGAGAAAGGCGGTCTCCAGGAATCTCGGAGTATATATAGGCTGTTCAAATCACATGTGACCTGAGTGGGTGAATGGGTGTAGTTCAAAATACTCTCGTTAGGCGGCTGACTAACTTATTACTAAAACGTTGGTCCTGAAGAGATGGACCATAGGTAATTAAAGATATTTAAAAGGATTATATTACTGGGATTACTACATTTATATATGGAAAAAATATATATATATATATATATATATACATATATATTAAATAATGTATATATATTTATATATATAACATATATATTAAATAATGTATATATATATACATATATATATTAAATAATGTATATATATATATATACATATATATTAAATAATGTATATATATATTATATAATATATATATATATATACATATATATTAAATAATGTATATATATATATATATATATTAAATAATGTATATATATATATATATATATGTAGGGAGATTGGGAATTATATATATAATAGTAGAAATTGAATAAAAGGCATAAATAATTCAAATCAAATACCGCTACTGTGTATTGATTTTTCAGAGATGAAAGAAAAACAAACCAAAACATATTGCTAATTTCTGTTTCCTTGATACATATTTACTTGTTTAGTGATGATTCATTCACAGGTTACCAGAACTAATTATGTATCTCGTCACAATAAGAACAAATATTACTTAAACTGCAAATAACGAGCTGCGTAATCTCTGGTTAGGTAAGCTTCAGACGCTTGGAAGCAAGCCAAAACATGTCTTAATTGTGGCTTAAGCTTTCATTTCCTAAATTACCAAGCGGAATGCCATATCGAGCAATCTTTTTAATGTCTTCTGTAGTAATTGTCTCAACTCCAATCACGTTCTGCAACAACCATTGGCTGAGAATATCTTAGTTCATATATAAACGGATGAAACCGCCTCACACTCCCCCTCTTACTCTTACGTGTTCAGTAATTTTGAATAAACTTAGGAGAGGCGAAGTGTGCAAAATAACTTGAAGATATTACTTTAACATAGGGTGTGAGTTAATACACAGTTCCAGAATGCATAATTTCTTTATAAGATATTTGTTATTTACGTATATTAGAAATTAATTTACAGCAAAAGGAATTTATATTAATTTTATAAGTGTTCCCTTATTTCAGAATAATATGATTTAAATAATAATCTTCAAAATTATTTCAGTACGATGTATCTAGATTTTAAGGTATCCGACTGCCCTAAAATTGTGAATTTTGCTAAAAATAGACAATTTTTTTTATGATTTTATTTTATGGGGTATCTTATTAGCTTTATAAAAGTGCCAAGTTTATTATTTTCCATTCACTAGAACAAAAACTACAAGTGTTTTAGTAAAAGCAGATGCCATTACTTAAAGGAAAATGTAAGTTTTTTAAAACGCGTTTTACTCGAAATGTGTTTTTTTTAATTGCTTACACGGGGCCAGCGATTGCTGAAAAAGTTTTGAAATATTTTGTGTATGTTCCTTATAACAGCAGAAGTGTTTTAACCTTCAGATTTATCAATCACTATTTTACTACAAAATTTACAGTCCCTTATGTTAATATAATTTCCGTTTTTTTTAAAGCAAATTCATTCAAAAACCAAGATAAAGTGCTCTAGTTTTTGTAAAAGTTAAAATATTTTTTATCCCGAAGGTCATTTCATAAATGAATAGAATAGCAACACATCAGAATTGAAAATTTGTTCATAAAATTTGATACAGAATGAGTCTCGCTTATGTAGTTTTTTTTTTTAATGTTTACCTGTTCCCATTTTAGTAACAATAATTTCTTTTTCTCTTCTTAATTTTAACATTTTTTTTTTTAAATGTACTAAAAAATATGAAAACTACAAAAAATCCCATACTCATTTTTTTTAAAAAAGTTTCCATAGTATACTTAATAAAATTTTTCATTTTTCTTCTTCTTCTCACTTTTTGAGCATTGTTGCAATTATAATGTTTTTTCGAACTTTACTAATTAAGGAAATACTGTCATAAATTTCGAATGAACCTTTTTCAAAAAACATGCAAAAAACTACATTAAGTCATGATTGTTCTTGAAGTAATAAAATGACGTTACGTTGGTTAAATTTGCTTTGTTAGTGTATCCGAAAAAAAAACACCTCGTGGATTGAGTTTAAGGAATCAAGCCGAGTATCAGCATTTTATGTGATAAGTATCTTTTCTCATAAATATTTAGAATAAGCTAAAACTGGCTCACGCCCTATTATGTGCAACAAAATTATATATAGTAATTGATAGAGGAAAGAATAAAAAAACTTGTTGATTTTTAAAGATGATTCTTCATTCCCTAAACCCTCACAGTAATATTAGTGGATATTCGTCGCTAAGTGGAAAAATATTTTTCTGAAGTTCGAGAAAATAATTTTTTCCCACGGATATCAGAAACAACAAAGTACAATTCTGTTATTGAAATCTATCATCCAAATTAAATTTGATACAGCGGTAAAAGTATTTTTGTTCCACGGAAAATAAACTGAACATTTGATCTGTCAGTTTTAATTATTTAAAATAGTTAATAAAAACTAAACAAAATTCAGTGGCGCAACAGCCCATGAGAGCCGAGGTCTACTATGCCCATCTCAGTTTTAATGATCTTGAACTCTGAGGTGCATGAGCACATGTTCCGGTTAGGTAGTCAGTCTGACGTGAAACCTCCAGTGTTTGGCTCCCAAGCAAGCTTGGAACTCCTTTATCGACCCATTGAAGGAATGAAAGGCTGAGTCGACCTTGTCCAGCCCGGGATTTGATCCCCGGATTTGTGGGGTGGAAGAGCGATACGCTTCTAGTCAAACATATTTAGTTCTAAGCTGAATTTTACACCATAATCCATTTACATTAATCATAAAAACTGTTTTAATCTCAGATTTTCTTCGTCATTCTTGCGTTTTCATTATTATAATTAAAATTTACATGGTGATTTTAATTATTAAAACACGTTCGTTTTTAATAACTGATGTTGTTTTTTTGGCAAATCATTTCTAAATTACACTCTTTTTTCATTTCTTAGAAGTTAGTTTATTTAATTCTTTATATGTATATTTATCTATGCTACTTACAGAGAATACTCATTAAACATATAATAATTATTCTTCTTAAAAATAAAGTATAGCACCTTTTTTTATAAAGACAATCAAAAACAGTTACGCGCATCTTCCTTAAAACCATATAAAAAAGATTAAATATTGATTTTTTAAAAAAAAATCTAGAGATGTTTTTATGTTTTTAAAACAAAAGGAAATATCTAGTTCCTAATGCACTTATTATAATATTGAACTATGCTTTAACCATAGCATAGTTTTTATAAAAAAATATATATATATATAATTGAAATTATTCTAAATATTTGGAACCAAAACAGATCTCCGATATTTATTTATTTATTTTTAAAAAAGGAAGAAGAATGTTTATTTGATATCATTGGAGAAAACAAAAGCGTAGGAAGATATATTTTCCCCTCATATGCTCTTCATGTGATCCTTATGAATACAGAAAACCGCGTAATGTTCACTCTATATCTTTCCTAACTAGATATTCTTGTCGTGGCTGCTTCCTCTTATTGCATTACTGAGAAAGAATGCCTCTTTAAGATAATTTCACTGCAAGATTCCCCTTGGCCATTCTATTTTTTCCTTTGAAGATAAAAATATCTTTCAGAACTTGTTTCTCTATATAAATCCTGGATGCACAAAGCATTTTTGTCTAGATTCTTTTTTCATGATTTAAAATAAAGTTAGTAGACGCGGCTGATTCTAAATTTTTAAAATTATTATTTTTTTTTATTATCAAAATGATTTAATTTGTTTTGAAATATTTTACCTTATAGATATCGTATTTATTTTGAAAATAAGCAAACGACATGGAAATGTTTCATGGGGCATTCGGTAACGTCAATGAAAAATTATTAGACTTGCTGTGAGATTAGAGGATTTTTAATCTCGGGGAATACGAAAGACAATAAAGAAATTCAAGATAAGATATACTAAGAGGCAGCTAAAAGCCTTACCACACGTGCACGTTTGGTGCAATTTTTGGTCCAATTCGTGCAATTTTTACCCCGTTGCCATAGCAATGGCTTTCGAACAACTTTTTGCCAGTGAGCTGAGAAAGTTGCTCCAAATGAAAGTTGCTTGAAATTCCAGCCAATAGGGTTCTTCGGCGCCTTACGTCATAAACAAGATGGCAGTAACGATGGTAGCTTCACATCAAACGCATCAGAGATATGGCGTATATAAAATATTATACGCCATATCTTATGCGATAAATATTGTACACCATTATGTGTACAATATTTTAACTGCATATAATATTTTAAACAGAATGATGCTCCATTTCTGTTTACCCCTATTAATAAAAGCACGAGCGAAATAAAAGAAATAATATTGGATGGTCGTTTTCGAAGCAGAAAAATCGGCATGTAATGTTTTAATGTGAAGAACGAGCGCGGCTGATGGCACAGCATGTCGTTTTTTTACGGTAACGCTTCACCCTCAGATTCGGCGAAAAGTTGGGCTAAAAAGTTGCATGAAAAATTTACGTGTGATAACGCCTTAACTTCCCGTCGTTTCCTTAAATTGTAACATTCCGCATGTTGTTAAATGTTTTTGGCATTGTAAAATTCATATATCTCTCGATCTTTGGGATGTGTTATAAAGAACTCGTAATGGACAAAGTTCAAATGATTGCAGACAGCATAACTAAAATAACGAATTTATTTATATACAGTCGACTCTCTATACAGTTTTTTATTGGAGGTACCAATAAAAAACTTCGAATTATTAAAAGAGTAAGAAAAAATTCTTTCTTACCCTCTCTAATTCTTTCTTACTCTTTCACGCCCCATCCAAATCTCTGCCATTCCTAAAAACATTTAATACTCGGTTCCCTTAGAAACTATCCTCAACACCATTGTTTCTTCAAGGTAGGGTACAGTCCGATCCATGACCTATTTGTCGCCTCATGCTATAAGTCACACAGATGAGCCACAATCCGACGAATGCGCCATCAATCCGACGCAAAATACACAATCCTACGCATCTCTTCTTCACAATAGTAGACCATCTTTTCTGAACACATGTGAAGCACGGCTAGTTGCTACACGAAAGATATAGACGTCTGACAACAGCTGCGGCTGGTCTATTGTCCACTTAAAGAAGGAAAGCATTAAAAGTGCCTTTTTGCCTGAGGAGCCGGGAAACACAAACAAGGGTTGGCAGATAGATGGTCATCAAAGGGGCTACATTACAGGGAAGACACGCAGAGGCAATACAACTCAAAACACGTGTGACGGATCTATACGGTCTTTATTTAACCTCCTTTATTTTTCTGAAATTATTTATTTATTTCAACCAATCTTCACCGAGAGCCAGGCGTGATTTATGCAAATAAGATATATTATATAAGTTCGGATTTCGCGATTTAGGAGAGTTAAGTAAAGTGAAGTGATAGGAAGAGTGAAGTTAAGTGAATTAAAGATCGAGTGGTCAGCACGAAGTTGTTGACAATCGTAGATAGCTTGTTAAGTGTGGAGCTACGCGAGGAGAAGCTGATTGAAGATAGAAAAATCCTTATTACAGAGCGTGGATTCTTCACCCATTCTTCCAGCCATTAAAAAGGCAGAAATCATCACGAAGGAACAGCCGATGTAAAATATAAGGTCAGTGATTTTATTTAAGATATTGCGAATATTCGTACGTGGCGTAGCCGTAATTGTGCGCGTTTAAGCTGTCCTAGATTCAGTTGACATTCTGAATATTCTGCTAGTAGTGATTCCCCGTTTCGTACTCCACTCTTATTTGTTTTTCTTAATTGAATTGTGTGTGTCTAACTTATGTGATGATTAGAATCAATAAATCTATTTGATTTGCAATTATGTCTTTTTATCATTTAAGTCCTGCCTCCACATTCAGTAGTATTTTCAGATAGACAGAGAGTTAGTAGTGTAAGGGGTGGCTTTCAGTCACGACACACGTAAGCTCCAACCTGTTTGCTACAGGACTCTACATGATAGAGAGTATTCGAAATGTCAAGAGTTATATGAGACAACTTCGAATTATCACGAGTTATTGTGTGGCTAGCCACAGATTTTATTTCGAAATATTGAGCGTACCAAAACGTGTTGTTTTAGTTCGAAATATCAAGAGTTTTTCTAGGGATTGAGAATATACACTCATGTCCATAAATTAAGGATAATTCAGAATCACACAGAAATTGAACTCTAAAGTAAAAATTTCACCTGTAGAATTATCACAAACATCTTGAAGAAGAATATGCAAATGACAGGAAACCACCGGATGGCGCGGAGAGTACGTCACAATGATGAGAGTGTAAGAGAGGGGTATATAAGGAATGGTGGCAAAGAAATAAAATTGTTCACAAGCGCTTCAAAAGACTTTCAGTGCAATAACCGATTAGTTATGGCACAAAGGAAGCATTTGGATGATTTTTTACGTGGTAGAATCATCCGACGACTGGAATGTGGACGTACCCAGCTGGAAGTATCCGAGGAACTTGGAATCGCCCAGAGTGTCATCTCCAGGCTTTGGCAACGATTCCAAGATGATGGTAATGTGAGTAGATGCTACAGCACAGGTCGCCCCCGAGTTACAACGCCGAATGAGAACCGCTATTTGGCAATTACTGCCAAAAGAAACAGACGGAGCACAGCATCAGACCTATCTCGTCAGCTCTCTTCAGCTACCGGTATGACAGTTTCAAGGCAGACCATGTACTGACGCTTAGGGCACATTGGTCTATATGCTCGTAGGCCTGTCAGATGTGTTCCCCTTACCGCAACTCACTGTCACCTGCGATTAACCTGGAGTAGAGAGCATGCACTTTGAACACCGCAACAGTGGTCTTGTGTGATGTTTTCCTGCGAGTCCAGGTTTAGTTTGCAGTCTGATTCTCGCCGGACTTTCATATGGAGAGCGCCAGGTACCCGTTACCAACAAGAGAACACCATTAAACGACACCGTTACGGTGGTGCAGGATGGCTCGTTTGGGGAGGAATTATTCTTGGTTCCAGAACTGACCTACATGTTCAGAGTGTAACGATGACAGGCCACATCTATCGGGATGCCATTCTGGAACAACATGTACGTTTGTTTCGGGGCGCCATGGGTGCTGAATTTCCGTTTATGGATGACAACGCCCGTCCTCACAGTGCAAACATTGTAGACGAATGCCTTCAATCGGAGGATATCACCCGTATGGATTGGCCAGCATACTCACCGGACTTGAATCCAATAGAGCATGTGTGGGATATGCTTGTCCGAAGAATTGCAGCTCGTCAACCCCCTCCCACCTATCTACCGGAACTTTGGAGGGTATTGCTTGATGAGTGGTGTAATATTACCCAAGATCAGATTGATAATTTGATACTCAGCATGCGTAGGCGTTGTAAGGCCTGTATTGCATCTTCCGGGAGTCAAACTCCGTATTAACCATCATACTCACCATGCTATACTGTTTTTTGTAAATAGTTTCTTTTTTGAAATTTGCTCCAGGGAGTAAAAATCGCAATTTTTATTAATTATGTCAAACATATAGCATCTTTTTTGCTCTTTACCTTTTGTTTAATAAATAGACTTCACAAATAAGTCAAATTTGTTTTGCTTCTGTCTCTTTCTTTGCCTGAACTTCATTAACCTTAATTTATGGACATGAGAGTACTTCGAATTAGAGAGAGGTTCGTATTGTCGAAGGTTTGAATTAATGAGAGTCGACTGTATATACATATAATTTTAATTAATATTATCAGAAGCAGGTGTGCATTGATCCCTACGCGGTCAGTTGCTACTTCTCCTTTGACACCACCCACATGTGTAACCTTTACATATTCCTGGGACTTCCATTCTTAGCGGCCTCTCATGGGTGAATTCTGACTCTACTGGTTTGATGCTTTAAATCAGTGGTTCTTAAACTTTCGATCGCAGCGGCCCTCCTTTATATATCAACCTTATATCGTGGACTCCAAGTTTTTGAACACACTTCCCCGACTTACCGTTCTTGATCGAAATACATGTTCTAGTAGAGTTTTTTCATTGGAGAGCAATTGAGTGATCAAGTCTAGGGTGGTACATCTTTTATATATCGGATCCTACACTGGAAACTTGCAGGTGATCTTTATCAGGCTTGATGAATGTTGTTGGATAGACGCTCTGTAATCTTTTTCCTGGACAACTCCAAGACCTCTTACTAATTCCACACTATCTTTCAATCTTCAACTAACAACTAACTCGCAGACTCCTACTCGCCAACTCCAACGTGCCAACTCACAAACTCGCGAAAACAGAATTTATATAATATACTTCATTTACATAATAACGCTTTCTTGGTCCGCGAAGGTTAGTTGAATTAATTTATTTCCCCAGAAGAGTTCACAAGGTGTTAATAAAGTCGTGGATAGAACCGTCACAAACTTAACCTCCTAATTTTCATACAAATTTACAAAAGAACTTTAGAAGGTAGTTTATTTAATACTTAATCCCATTTATTTATCTGCAGGTCTTTTGTGGAATCGAAAACGAAATTTTGAGTCGATTTTAATCTGACCTCCAACAAAACTTTTGCAATATTGTCAGATGCTTTCAAATAAAGAAGTATTTTTTAAAACACAAATTATTTTAACTTTAATAAAATTTGTGGTCTACAAAATTTTTGTGTGTGATACATAATTTTTTTTTATATTATTCAGAAGCAATGTCCAAAATCACTAAGCATAAGAATTTTGAAAAATACATAAATTTTGAATATAAGTGTACTTAACCCTTCAACACACTAGTTTGCCTGTACACCGTTAGCTACCGAAATCTGGCCACAACTGGTTTGCCCGTACGCTGTACGGGCACTGATATTTTCTTTTTTTCTATCTTTGATTTGCACGTATTTTTAATTCTTATCGTGAGATTATTAGTGCTAGTGTTTTTAAGAGATGCAGTTTGTCCATGGTGCTGAAACACTTCTCATCCCAGATTTTCTTTGTGGTGAAAGCGGGAATTTTTCATTGAAGGCAGGAATTCGGATTCTTAAAAATATTAGATAAAAAACAGCGATTGGCAAGGCAGTTCGCAATTTGTTGCTTGAGAATAAATTAAAATGGAAAGGTAATCCAAAAATGTCGATATTATGTCTGCTTCTCCCCCATTGTGATGCAAAACTTAGTATTACACCATGTTTTAAATTGTATGTGCAGGCACACACACACACAATTCTCAACTGTTTGAAAAAGAGGTACGAAGATGACATTTTTTTTGTAAGTATGAGAGAAATTCTTTTAAGATATATGAAACATATTATTCATATAGTATGCAGAGTGTACGTATAAAAAGCAAACAATTAGGTCTTATTGTATTCCACAATTATAAAACAATAAATAGTGTAAAAACTTTAAAATTGAAAAGTTAAAATAAAATTCTTCGCATTCTGTTAAGTATTATGCTTAGTTATAAACATATTGTTACGATTTTTATAAATATGTAATATTTTTTTGGATTCATGCTTTATTTTCTTGCTATTTTTTTATAAAATTGTAATATTCACAAGCAACGCGTCCCTTAGTATAATGCATCAATGAACTTGCAATATTGCGATAGAGCAGTTGGCATCATTTTGGCGACAAGTTGGTGACATTGCGACATGTTGCGGTTCGGATCTGGATCTTCTAGAAAAGTAGAAAAATCCACTAATTTCACGATCTGTGGCGAGCGCTTTCAGAAGTTTCGGCCCGGATATAAATGGAGCGATATTCGCGCAACAGTCAGTCTGGTTCAGCAGCGAGTAGAACATTTTTATTACGATAAAAGACTGCTTGAATTTGATAGCTCGCTGTGTTTGATAGTCATTAATACGTGAATTTTAGCACTGCTTATTGTGTCTGAGTCTGTTGAAAGTGTGAATCTGTTAATTATTCTGCGAATTTGCTGTTGAATCTTATTTTCAGGGATTGATTTACGCATAAATATCGTCGTCTTAGGAATTGCCTTTTATTTACGACTGATTTGCATAAATCCTCGAACCCGATCTACGTAACAATATAATAATATGCTTTCTTTTGGATCATTTTGGGCAAAAAAGTCTGACGTAAAGAGAATAATAATAAATCAGGTAAAAATTAAAACAAAGATGACTAATTTATTTTTTAAAAAATGGATTTTCATTTTTAAAGATAAAAACAATTATTTTAAAATGATATTTACTTAGTAAGTAATGCTATACGGTAACAAATTCAATAAGAATTATCCTACTCATATACATCCAATTCATTCTGTGTTTTTACAACTCTTACAATTTAAGTAATAAATTAAATATAAAAGACATCTTACAAGAGTTAAGTCCTTAATCTTATTTAAGCGAAAATTAATATATCAATCTCTGTAAGTCTCGTCTACGAAGAATTAGTAAAGAAAAAGTACGTTTTATACGGAAGAATATAAAACTATTTTAGTGTTCTTTTATGCACAAAACAACGGTGTATATTCCCGCCTCAATAAAAACTCCATATAACATCAAAAGCAGTTCATTTTAACTAAGCAATATCGTCTTCCTTTTACAGGTATAATGGTTTCATAGAAAGAAATGCATATTTGCTATACCCCGTTAACGGAAACTTGTTGTGGTCAGCGATCGCTTTTTTCTTTCTCTTGACGTCACATTCTCATAATAATCCTAAGACTGGCGCCAGGGAGGGTCGTAAAACTCAACGCTGTCACCTTTTAGGATCATTGGCTAAGGATCGATTGCGGAATCGTTTGGGATCCTAAACTTTGAATTTGTGCAAAGATTTGATTTCCCTCTTAACCTCTCAGGAATATCAACAATTTCTATGACCACATTTGGCTTTTAAAAGAAACGTAATTGTTATAAACTTTTAATTATATGTTTAAAGGGACATGGAACGATTTACTCAAAAAATTTTAATTTAAGGGTTTTAAAATTTTGTTTGGCTGCCTCCTATGTGTGTATACTATGTAAAACAGATTTTGTGCTCAAAATTTCATAAAAAGCTAGCCATTTAATTTTTTAAGGAAAAATTTAGGAAGTGATTTTAAAATGTTACTTCTCCAACAGAAATTTACGTACACTCATGAAATTTGATTTACAAGTACATCAAACTATTTTTTTTTTTTATTTATAAAGTCAACGAAGTATAACATAAAAACAAGACAGAAAAAGATACAACACAAACATATTTTTCGGTATATGGGTTTTGCGATAACATGATTGGTATTTGTACAATACTTTTTTATGGTAGCTTTTTGAAAATTCCTTAAAAAAATGTATAAATTCTGAGTTCAATTATTTTTAAAAAAATAAGCATTGCTTTGATTCAAAAATGATTACCAACTTTTGTTACATATACTATTAGCAATAGGTAAAAAAATTTCAAAGCATTAGGTACAATATATATAGAAAAAAAGCCTTAGCATTTTAAATGAATACAAACTAGTTATTTTATCTTTCTGAGATAAGTTAGTTTAAAATTTTGATTTGCAATAGGGATGTGAATAAAATCGAACGTAAAATCTATCATAATTTTGCTTTTTTCAAATTTTGTCAGGTCATAGAAATGTATATAAAAATAATTTAGGCTAAAAAAATTAAATTTGATTTTTTGACCGATTTTTGTCAATTGTATCGTACTGTGTTTTGCTTGTGCCACCATTATCATAATTGAAATAAAGCTCTTTTGAAGTCGCGAATATGTACTTCTTGAAGATCATTTGAGATTTAGATTCAAGACATAGATCGAGTCAAACATATTTGTAAATTAGTGGAAAATTACAGCCCAAATGTAAAAATATTGAAATCCGTTGGACATTTTGCAGAATCGATGAATGTCTATGCAACGTTTCTGACTGTGTGAATATATATCCTGCTATCTTTTTATTTTCTGTTTTAAAGTAACACTATATCGAAGAAAAAAACATGTTTCTTTTCTTTTTTTAATTGCTGATTTACTCATCACGCTCATTGTTTTTCGATTTAAATTACCTTAAAATATGGCGAATAACGCATACATACTTTCAAGTTGAATTTTTTAATTTTTAGTTATATTCACCGTATAACGCGTACCCGTTTCTTGTTTACTGAAATGTGAAATATTAGTATAAATTGCTCCAATGTTTTGAAGTCATTTATTGGAGGTATTATCCCAAACTTTTGGGGGAAAAAATAGTATACTTCTAGAACTACAACTCTTTTAGTTCATAAGGCGCCATTTCTTTTAAATAAACAGTATTTCGATATATATAGAAGTCATTTTTTTATGCTCATCTCTTTTGTTATTTTTAAAGCTTTCGTTTTTATACCCAGTGTATAATGCTCACCCTTAGATTTCCATCTTATTTTTTGTGTTAAAAGTGCGCGTTATACGCCGGATTTTACAGTATATTATTCCTATTACATTCCACGGGTTTTGGAAATTCTTAAACGCCTGCCATTTTTTTTTACAAAACAAATCGCACGATTTTTGAACTTTTTGTTACACGATATTTCTATAAACGTATGTACCTTAAAAAAAAGAAAAAAAGTATAAGATACATGTTAAATTGAAAGAGGGAGATGCCTCTAAATTTTCTTGCGTTGTAAGGTGAAAATCCACGCGCGATAAATGTATAGCTTACCACAAATATTATTTTCATTTCGTTCAGAATGGCAAGTTTCATCATCAATGGTCTATTGCACAGTTCAAATGCAACTTATTTCATCGTACAATGGGCCCACAACAGTCAGGTAAGCAGAAACACAATCTTCGCGATCAAGTATTTATCAAAACTTATCATTTGGTCTTTTATAACTAACGTTAGTATTGCTCATCTTGAATTCCACATTAGAACATAAAAAGTCAACCAAAAGCACTTAAAATTCAGAATAGGTCTTTTTAAGAAATAAACATTGAACATTAAAACAATATTTAATGAAGAAATAAAACTTCTGTAATCTCTTCTTGGAGAGACCGAGACTGTTGCCCACTTTCGCCAAACCACTGGATATGACCTTTTGGGAGTATGTATCAAACCAGCATTTTCAAGGAGGCCCATCTCTACTGGTCAGCGCGTCACCTAATGGCCCAACAGCCAAGTTCGGGCTTTGGCTAAGAAGACCTTTTGGGAGAATACCTCCAGTGGCTTGGCCTGGCTGCTGATGAGGCCTTCCGTTCTATGTCCATGCCAGAATGGATGGCGACTATCTGCTCCAAAACACTTGACACGATGAATACCCTATTGACGACGTCGTCAGTCGGTACTGGGAGGCTCGGCGTCAAAGAGTCAAGAAGCCATGCACAGGTGTTAGATAAATGAATGAATAATAATGATAATATAATCCTGAAAATTTAGCAATCAAAATTTCAAATGTACTCACTAGATGAAAGAACGGAGAATAGAGTCCGAAAGCACAGAGCGCAGCAGACAGCATGCTAACCAGGATAGAGCCGTTTCTGAGAGGTGACCAATCGAAGAAGGGAGGTTTGTCCGACACTCCCGACTTATCCTTGATTTTCTTTCGCTGATTCTTCAGATGAAGGATGGCACGTCTTTGAGGGTGGTACAGAGACGCGGAACGATAACAGATGCCGACAAAGAATGGAATTACGGCCATGCCTGTGACAGCATGAAGGCCTAGTCTCCACCCAAGGACCCTGAAAGATGTTTGAAGAACACAGTTATTAAAATTGATTTTTCTTTGTTTACTGTAAAAAGTTAAGCATTGATCCTAAGGTACCAGGACAGTAAATTTAGTCTACAGCGGGCAGTAAATTTAAGCCTACCATTCAGCAAAGACCAACCTGTCTGGTAAAGAAAAAAGGCACATAAGCAGATTACATCTAATGCAAAAAAATGTACAACAATTCCACAATTTATGACGCTAGTTTTTCAAATGTCAGCACTATGCGTTATGCGTACAAATGAAGAAATAAGTTGAGTAATAAATGATAATATACGCACATCACACAAATGAGAGAAACGTCGCACTATAAAGCTTCACGAGAATTATTGGCGACGGACCTCGTAATTTTGAACCATGGTCAATTGACAAGGATGACACCTCAGTTGACACCCCTCTTTCCTAACTTTCACACCACATCTACTGGGGGACGTTCAGTTTCGACATACTTAACTTGCATCGGCCCCTTCTGCGCGGCGGGTCTTCAACGGTACTAGTCTCGAACTCATGACACGCCTGTGACCAGTCTGTTGCCTTGACCATTAGGCTACCGCTGCCAAATAGAATGCTTTTTTGCAAGCAATAAATTCTAGATAAATTTTTCCATCCTTGTATGATCTGAATAAATGTTCAATATGAAACGTATGCGTATTTTAAGCAACTTCTCATGGTTCCATTTATGCAGTTTTAATTGATGATACTTTTCGTAATATCCATTAAACGGGTAAATAATAAGTTATAATATTATTTTTATAAAATTATATTTATAGTTGTAATGCGACTTATAAAAGTGTATGACTTTTGAAAGACAATTTTTTTTTGTAATGAACTAAAATTAAGTAAAGGAAGTGAAATAACTTAAGATATAATTTAATTAATTCACATTTGACCATACTTTTACGCAAAAATTAATGAGACAATATTCTACTTATATGTTATACCAGTTAAAAGGCAGTAGATAACTATGGTAATGTTCATTTCTATAGATTGAAGAAAATCGCCAAGAAAACTGTGGCAAAACAACTGATAAGCGCTTTTAACGGTGTTGTTGTTTATGCCACCTGATCGACAGTATCATCAGATCAAGGTCCACGAAATTCATCGCGGCTAAGGGCTAGAATTTTACGCCTGTCGTTAGCCTAAGCTTTGAGCCCCCAAAGAAGGTGACAGTGCGATTTTGCTCAAGCAACACGATAGATGGCGACACCATTCGGACCCACAGATTTAACGAGCACGTTCTCCGTTTTGTACTCGGCGGGCATTTGGTGGCATCGAACCCAGGCCTTCCGGTCTGGAGTCCGATGCTCTAACCACTAGGCTACCCACGGCTTTTATCGTTATGACATCTATCAATTAAGTCATGGATGCTTGTTTAAATTACAAGTTTTCTTGAAGCTTTCTCGAAGTAAATTTCGTGTATATTGTAATAGTTTATAAATCATATACCGGTTATTGAAGCATCCTGATCAAGAAATTTTTTTATAAACTCGTATTCTGGATTCAAGAATTAACTTAAAAATGTATCCCTCTTGACAGAGAATAGATTCAAAAGCAAGTGCTTAGAAAAACAATTTCCAGCAGCATTGTGAGGCCCATATATTTTCTATGTGGAACTTTTCTTTTGAGGTCCCAGTTTACCGTATAAACTTTTTTAAAGTGCTGCAAACAGTTTGTTGTTCAACATTTTATGAAATTTAAAAATTTTTAATAACGCAATAAATTTTATCTACAAAGTAGTAAGAATTTCCAGCAGCGAAAATTACTGTTATCCGTATATCTCGTATTAACTATCAAGTTAAAACTCTACGTTATGTGTGTGTGCTTTCGGATTAAAAATTCACTGTTCAAATTGCTTAATCTTACCTTATACTTTCCGGTACTTACCTTATATTGTCTCGTGGAGAATTCCTAACAGTTCTGGGGTCACTATTGCGTAAAACCACGCGTAAAATTATTGCTTATCTTCTCGAAATTAAATATAGTTAAGTTGTTGTTACATGGACAATTATTTTACAATATACTACCTAAGATGACAACACTCAATGCTAAGAATACTGATTCTTGCTTGAACATCGTCGAACATTGCAAGTTTGGTGATATTTCGCCAATGAGTGAATGTTTCATGAAAATCCATAGATTTATACTTGACATTCAATTTAGAAATAAACCCTGTCTTTGATAAGATGTTTCCTTTACCTGATGCGGTAATTTTTAAGCATGTTTAGATAAATTTACATAAATTTATATACAAATATTTTAAAATTCGCAACTATGTATGTATTACTTTCCTTCTTCCTAATATTATCAAAAAAGAAAAAAATATTACATTCAAAACAATAACCACACGAAATCATTTATTGCTTAAATATTGTATTTAAATCTGATATGATAATGAACTATTACTACTGAGTAGGCACACAATTGTAGATGTGTTACATTTTTTGTTAAACTTACATTCTCTCGTGGTGGTAGCCTGAACAATCCCCCAATATAGAAAAATTATTTAATTGTTAAGTTATTTGAAGACTACTACTAATTATGATTGAAAAATAACCCAGACTGGCATTTGATATACCTTCTGATTCCCAAAGATAAAGGAAATGCACATACCTGATGATTTTTGCAAAACTATACGAGAAAAGGATGACTCCACACCCTGTTCCAGACGAGACAATTGCTTCTACTTTCTCCCTTCGCCTCTTGAAGTACTGACCAATCATGAGAGATGACGTGACTCGAGCTAGACTCAAACCCAGAGCCATTACAAAGCCATAACTGAGGAACACCTAACAGAAAAATTTAATGTGTCAGAAATGATTTTCTTAGTATTTTTGAACAGAGATAACATGCAGTCTTGTGTATGTATTTAATTTGTTTTCCAGATGGCACTGATCGTTGGGTATTAAAATTATTATAAATTAATTCAAGAAATCTTTTATCTAATACATTTAGTGTCTCAGCTGCTCTGTTAATGTGCAGATTACCTGATCTGCAGATTAACTTATTTGTTCCGTTAAGGGACGGAATTAAGAGTTTTCCGCATTTTAACTAGATACTCTTTACATTAGTGATTTCCGTGTCAATAAAATTCAAAAGTTTCTCTCATTTCCTTAATGATAGGAATTTTGATTGAATTTGACTCGTCCAAGAATAATCTATCCTAGACATTTAGAAACAGAGGGCAGAGACACAAATTGTACTAGATAAAAAAATTCCTTGAATTAATTTGTATTTATTTTAGTTACGACGACCAGTACCATCTGTAGTATCATATTAAGGTATCCAACCACTTGCAAGAATTTTTTTTAAAAAAAAAATAATATGGGAATTTTTGTTGTTGTTGTTTTTAGATTTTTCTAGTACATTTTAAGAAAAACATGCTAAAATTAAGAAGAGAAAAGAAATTATTATTACTGTAAAGGGAAAAAATGAGTAAACATTTACAAAAAAATAACATAAACGCGACCCATTCTGTACCAAAAGTTTATGAACAAATTTTCAATTTTTCAATTCTACTGTGTTGTTATGTTATTCATTTTTGAAATGACCTTAGATAAGAGATATTTTACAATAACTAGAGCACTTTATTTTTTTTTTAGTTATTATATGAAATTGCTTAAAAAAACAGTGATTATATTAACATAAGGGACTAAGTTTTGTAATAAAACAGTGATTGATAAATCTGAAGGCTATAACACTTCTACTATTATACAGAACATGCCCAAAAAATTTCATTTAATTATTTTCAAAACATTTTTAGCAATCCCTGTTCCCGTTTGAGCATTTTCGAGAAAAAAAAACACATTTCGAGTAAAACGTGTTTTAAAGTATGACATCATGCTTAAAATAATGACATCTGCTTTTACTAAAACACTTGTAGTTTTTGATCTAGTGAACGGAAAATAATAAACTTGGTATTTTTATAAAGGTGAAAAGATGGCCTATAAAATAAAATCATAAAAAAAATTGTCAATATTTGGCAAAATTCCCAATTTTAAGTTAGTTTGATACTTTAAATGTTAAAGGTTCCGATATTTTAAAGTATAGCTACGCATACGTATATAGCAATCACAACCATGATTAAGAAATTATAGTTCACTAAATTACATGGTCGACAAAGATGCTACGCCATTGATTGCCGAATCCTAATAGTTAAAGAGTAAACCGTTTGATTCTTTGTATTATAGTTTTATAAGTGACTGGTGATTGATTCTGCCAACTAGTTTGTTGTTCGCTAGTTTGAATTTTAACGTGATTCTTTAGAATTCAATAAATAAATAAATAACATTATGTCAATTTCGTCAATTGCAATAATATTTTAAACCACTTGATTCTTTGTATTGTAATTTTACAATTGTTTCATGATTAATTCTATAATTTAATGTGTTCATTTTTCGATTGTTTAAATTTTATTCCTTTAGGTAACAAAAAATAACTAAACAACATTTTATTTAAGCATACAGAAACGCTGCTGTTGTTCTACCAAATATACCATTTTCTCTTTACTGAGTGCCTAGTAGTTAATATGCAAATTAGATAGCTAATAGCTAATAACAGATTACTTAGCTAGTGCTTATATAATAGCTACTTTTCATTCGGACAACTTTTCAGTTCATTTTTAAAATGTATAGATGAAGACAATAACTTCTTTTTTGTGATTTAGTTTTTGAATTATTATCTAATTATTTGTATGTTTTTTTGCCAAAATATAAAGTGAAATTGAGTATTCGTATTTTAGATAAATTACCTAAAACATAATATGTTACCTAATTCTTAATATAATTATAAAGTTTTTTCAATCTGACTGTGTAAAAACTTGTGAATCGTAAATAGACAAATTCGGAGCTAATGAACCAATTTGGAACGTTTTAGGAAAATATTGTGAGAATTTTCTCTTTCTAATATATGTATATATCTTATTATGTATAAAAATAATTTTAGGGCATTTTGAAGAAAAAAGCATTTTATCAATTTTTTTTTGACGTAAAATTTCTTTTTTTAACATTTTTAAATGAATGAACAATGGAGAGCTTTTTAAAAATTTTACTACAACGAAAAAGTAATAAAATGATTTTTGAGATGATATGTAAGCTATTCTCGATGTATCAAAATATACTAGCTTTATATGAATCTAAGCATAATCATTTTAATGCACCATTGCAACATATTTAATCTCGTGCGCGCGCGCTCTGTGTTAATAAGTTCGTTGTACAAAAACATACTAATGGTAAGATTTTGTAATTATTGAATTAGTTATATATGTTGAATATATTATTGGATTTTTATAGCAAATTTTCTAAATGTTCTGTTAGTGTATTTAACACTAGGGGTTTCATGTCAGATTGACCACCAAATCGGAGCATCTGCTCATGCACCTCAGGGCCCAAGGTCACGTATACTGATGCCTTGGTCCTTATAAGCTGTTGTGCCACTTAGTTAAGTTTACTGTTAATTACAATTGTAAATTTATTATATTCCTTGACCAAGCTTAAAAATTTATTGTAAAATGAGATGTTTCTTCTTGAAATTAATTTACAGGCTAAGTTTTTCTGTAGTAAACCTAAATATGACTTAACTTTCCATAGCATCTTATTTAACCGTAAGGTATCCGTCAAATTTCGAAAGTGTTATTTTGCAAAAGAGTATAAATGAATAATTTGCTTGTAATGTTTAGTGTAATATGAATTGGAATATCCGTATAAAACTATTTTAAAATACTTTTACAAAAAACAAAAAAAATTAACGCAATTCTTTGCAAAAAAATTAAGAAAAAAATGACATATTTTCTAAATTTCCTGATTTTATAAGAATTCTTCAATTACAACAATATTTTACCTGCGTAAAGAAAAAATTTCTGTACAGAGCCTGAACAAGAAATTTTGAAATATGTTGCTTAGAAGTGGATTTATAAAATATTAATATATCAGAGAGAGTAGATAAATTTTAAAGAAATTCGCCAGTTATTATTTCAATTGATAGTTATTCTGAAATGATCTGAATTCTTCAAAACTCTAGTTCATTCTCTGTAGATAAGTCTTAGCTATACATAAGCAGAATACTATTATAGAAACGTTTTTCATAAAATTAAAACATTTAAAAATGTCCTTTTTTAAAAAAAAAAATCGCATTTTTTAATTTGTTTTATTTATAATAATATTCTTACAACAATTTTATTCGTGTATTTTAATTCAAGTGGTACTACATATATAAACAAGCATTTATTTATGCGCTTGTGTTGAATCATGATTCTGAACATAGTTGGATATCTTAAGAAACCAATAAAATACCACTAAGAATGCACTATCATATTTTTACAACCATTAATATATATTACTTATAAGGTTTTCCCATCCAATTCCATATTCGTGAAAATAATCTGATTTCGTCCTTTCCCATGAGTAAAAAGTTTCAAATATACTACTATATACTATCCTTATTCTGAACTAAAAAGTAGCAAAAATAGTTAAGATAATTACTTGATGCATCTGTGACGCGAAGGACGTGAAGAGACATCCGAGGGCAGCGGTCAGTCCGCCGAATACGGCGGTCAAGCGCGTGCTCTTCCGTCGGCAGAAGGCCACAATGAAGGGAGACAGGAAAAGACCAAGACTGACGCTCAAGGACCCCAGCCACACTATAAAAGAAAAGAACATACTATTTTAGGCTCTGCTCTTATGAAAAACAAATATCAAGCAAATCAGATGACAAAGATTAAAAATAATTCTTTTATTGATGAGTTTGAAAAATGGAAATTTAAAAGCACTCGATGATTGTGCCAATAAGATCGCAGAAATTATATTTCAGAAATAAAACAACTGAATTTGAACAATTATTAAATAAATGATTTTATATATTCCTATCTTTCGATACAAGTTTTCCTAAGTCACGTTTTCCTTCTATCTTTCATGCCTCACGTTTTCAATATAGCCATCTCCTAACTTTAACAAATTTCCAACAGTTGGAAAAGAGAGGCATACTGTCAAGGTATTAAAGTAATTTGAATGATTTTAACTCTTTTTAGCTATCCCCAAATATATATTTCATATCTTATTAATAATGAAATTCTTTATTCGGCTTCGTAACTCTTTGATGTAACTTGTGGCAACCACACTTCATATCGTAATTTAGCTACTGTAGAATGGCAATGCTAGTTGTTCGATTGTTTTCGTTTGCGTTAATGGTGAATGTATTTTCCATATTCACACAACTCATCTCATTTCATTAAATATTTACTTTTGCTTAAAATCTACTGTGTTGCAACCATAAAAAATAATCTTCATCTCAACATCAACAGGATTTAAAATTGATGGTGTGGCAACCACCTTTCATATTGTAATTTAGCTGCTGTAGAATGGCAACACGAGTTATTCGATTGTGTTGGTTTGTGTTATTGTAGAATGTATGTTCAACTCATCTCTTTCTAATAAATATTTATCTAAGTTCCAATCTTCTGAGTTGCTACCACATAAGGAATACCCTTCCTCGTAACATCAACAGGATTTTACAAAATCATTATTGTAATTTAAAGCATAAATTCAGGACATGCACAGAGTAAGATATAAAGTCATAGATTACATGATAGATACCACAACCAACTACGCATTGCCTAAAAAGTCTTTCTCCCACCATATCCACCTGTTTTCCTCCTACCAGAAAAATAACCGATTAAAAATTTGAAGCATCCTAAATAAAGACCTCCTTCAATAAATCCATCAAAAACGAATTAATCCCCGTCAAGATGCACAAAGCAAGGGAATCCAATCATCGGCTTGTCTTAATTTTCTATCAAGTGGCGTAAACAAAATCAGCGGTCAAATTACTTTTTTTTAAATAGCACCGTGAAAAAAAAGGAGAAAAATGAAGATGCAGTATAGCAGATGACGTTGTTAATTAATTGGCTCTAAGTCTTACCACGATTGCTGTTAAAGTAACAAAAAATACCAAGATGAAAATATGCCCGGTCGGCTCGTGATTGGTGCGAGTACGTGTGACGTCAACGGGCCACATGATTTGTGCAATCGAGCAGAATTAATACAGTGTCACCTTTTTATTTCCTTTCCAACTTATTGGGTGTTCTTTAATATATCATTTACTGAGAAGAGATTCATTTTTTTACGTCTGGAATAAATGGTTTCTTTTCACCGGACTCAATAGTTCGTTAAGGTCGTAATAGACACTTGCTGAAGTTACTGAAAGGGATTTTTTTTTTCAATGATGGGTACATCAATGGAATCTGGCTATTATATCGGCAAGCTTTTGAATTTCGATTTATGCTTTGAAAAGAAGTTGAATAGAAGTGGGGAATTTGCAACAACATAGTATATCATCGATAATATTTATTATGGAAAAAAATTTATTAAGTATTGCTGGGAAAATGTACTAACGTTATTAATTGGAGAGTTATTTTCTTTGGGAATGTTGAGTATGAAAAAAGATATTAATCTCGTAACCAAATATTTTTCAAAAGCTATCTCCAAACTAAATATCCCAGATGTTATTGAAAAGAGATTCAAACATGGATTCCATTAAAGACTTATCATCCAGCCTAATAAAGAATGTAATTTGGTGATTAAGTTAAGAGAAGTACCAACTCGGTTAGTTAAGTCTATATTGTATACCTAGAAAAATATTAATTGAAATATATTCTTTCTCTCTGTTAGTGGCGTAACGTACACCCCCATGAACCCTGTATCACAGGGGTGTGTAGAATTCTAGGGGACTCAAAGCCTGACAGACGTAAGTACGTAATTAACCAATTTATAAAATGTTAAAGGCAAAACCTGACTTTGAAAGGGGCCCCTAATATTCTCCGTTACACCTCTGTTCTCTGTATATATATATATATATATATATATATAAGCCATAGAATATATGCACATTCTCTCTTTAAAATATTTAGAATGTGTACTACACGATTCTTGCGTTCTGTTTCCAAATATGGTGAATTGCAATGTTCGAAAAATGAGGATCAAGGAATAAGTTTTATCTGTTTCAACATTCTTTGCATACTGTCAGCAACATATTTAAGATAAATGTCGCCCAACTGGAATAGAATAGTAGACTCAATAGCACAGTTAGCAGAAAGGCGGCAAATAAAAGGCCCCCACCAAAAATAAGTTTCAGCAACTAATAAGCGCTCTGTCTTTCTAACTGACAAAAGGAAATGCGTTCCAAATCCGGGTATTTTAGAAAAACACTCCCTTAAAACAGTGTTCCCTAATGCATTTTCTCATCTTTTTTAAAACCTCCGTCGTCTCAGTGTAGGTTTTTTTACCCTCTCTTTCTCTTGACGGCTCAGAAGCTTAGTATTTCCGTTACAATAGAAAACGCTGACATATCAGCTTATGAAACGAACTTCCTCACCCCTACTCCCCCATTCGTGGACTTCTGGAGATATCTCAGTCATCGGGCGTCCGGCCAAGACTAAGAAAACAACAAATAAAAACCCCGGACTCATGTGTGCTCTTCTCAATGGTGAAAACTCATAATACAACAGAACCAAAAAGATGTATTCTTGAGATATGGAGTTCTATTTTGTGTCATTTATTTGTTTTCTTTTTTCTCCACTGGTATTATTTCTCGTCTTCTTGCATTCAATTATTGCTGAAGTCGCAGAAATATATGTATGGAAATATGGGGCGCATCCCGAGTATATAAAGAATGAGACCAAGATAAACATTTGCTGTTCGTTCAGATGGGTTCTAAAATGATTCTGTCAAGTAGGGTTGATAAATATAAGGCCACAATTAATGGATCCAAAATGCTCCAAGAAAATGGAGCCGTGGTACTAATGGAGAGGCCTTTTGGAGGACATGAAATGTAGAGTTCGAAATATTTATGAGCCAATTTTCTGGTAGTCTTCGTTGGATGGAAAATACATTTGTCTACGCCAAGTTCGTCTCGATATCATAGCAATGGCAGCATTGTCGCTTACATAGATCATTAATAATATTGTTTTCAGTGAAAATGTGCTTCAGAATGAAGGATTTGGTTGGACTGACAGATCTTAATGGGGTGTTTGTGTAAAGTTTTCTAAAGTGTGATGGCAACTTGGATGAAAAATGTGGGTGCCTTTTGTAAGAGAATTAAAAGGATCTCAAAGTATTCTAGAGTGAATTCCGAATGTGTATGTTCCTTAGCAGTAAAGACATTTTGAAATCTTACTTGTATTTTTACTTAGAATAATTTTACTTATTATATGTAAGAAGAGCATTCTGAATTTTACCCTAATACATCCGTATCTGTTGCATAGTATAACAATAATGGAATGTTATAGCGAATGTTTTTACTTTATATCATAAACCATAAGACTTTAATTCCAATGTATGAACTATCGCTTTACTATCAGTTCAAATCATATAATAATGCTCTACTGCAGCATGCCCTATATCAAATAAAATTCTATGCTCGATAATATATACTGAAATTTAAATGTTTTTAAGTGTGTAGGTGTTTTTTCACGTCAGACTTCAAAGCAACATGAGGACTGTTGGCGGAGGGTCTTAAAAGTTTGAATTTTATGGTCAGGTGTCGTCCTCTTTTCTTGATCGTGGTTTACAAGGTTCATCGCCAAAAAGCCCTCGAGTAGCTAAACAGAGCGAAGTTAATATTCACTCAGATCTTGAGATTTTTAATGTTAATAAATATGTACTAGTAAAAAAAAAAAAACTTAGACTAAAATCACAACATCCTATAATTGTTTTGTTACATCATTTAGAACGAAGATTCCCAAAGTGGTTTCTATGGGGCCCTAGGAGTCCTTGAGAATGGTGAGGGGTCTCTGGCAAATTGTAATTAATTTCGCTGTACGTAGGAAACGTTAGGGGATCCGTGAAAGGTTTAATGTTAAGTAAAATATTTGTGTCACATTTCCATACTTAGGAAATTTAAAATAAATTAGTAATGATTTTTAAGTTTTAAGACATTTTGGAGTAAAATATTACTGATAGGTACATAAAATACAAGTAATTACGAGCGGCCCGACTTCACACGGCGGATGTCGGGCCGATTGCGGAAGCGGCCGTTGATGCAGGTTTAAAGAACGGAATATCTCATCGCTACATGTAATAACTTGCCTAAAATATGGAAGTATAAAGCAATCTTGAATGTAGTCAACGGTTTTTTATTTGTGTATGATCCCGAGAAATGAAGTGAATGGAATAAATTTTCTCTAGTTTTGAACAGGAAGCAGCATTATTCTTTGTATTATTACAAAAATATAGCATGTTATATACGAGGGTTGGGGCAAAAGTCATGGCAACTATTTTTTTTCTCTTGAAGATACCAGTCCGGTTGGAAAATGTGACATATACAGACGACAGGACAAGGTATTAACTACATGTGTGGACAATGAATAGCACTGAAATATCGTAACACATTGATTTATTACGGCAGTATACAGGGCAATATGGCCTTCACCGCGTAAAAGACTGACAACACAGTACACATAAAGTTGATATGACGATTCGTTTGTTGTGCGTTTCTCGGTCTGTTTTTGTTTCTTGTCTCGATCGTCTGTCTTCATCCATGAGCTGATCGATGATGGCACGTGCCAAGTCGGTCCGCACACTGAGTAGTCGTCCCGAATGTTGCTCATCACTGGTTTACACACGTCCTTGCTGAAACCTTCCTACCCACCATGCTACTGTACGGTATGGTAGGGCATTATTCCCAAGGGCTTTTACAAATTCACTGTGACATTCCATCGCATTTCTCCTGCGAAGAACGGCTATTTTGATATAAGCGTGCTGCTCAATACGGGTTACTTCCATCTCGCACAACACTCAACAACTGACTGATTTCACAGCCCTCGCTGCGCTACTACCAGCAATCACAGAGCCATCTGTTGGTCTGCATATACAATATGCCTGCAAATCTTCCACAAGACTCATATACGTTGTGATTCATACATCCACAAGAAGAAAAATAGTTGCCATGACTTATCCCCAACCCTCGTAGTATTTTAGAATACAATTGCTATCTTCTTGCACATAAATTTATTTACCCTAGGTATACTTTTGTCACAAAATTAACTTATAAAAAATTTAATAAATTTTTTTTATCTATATTATTTTTATTTATGCTCAGACGTCTCGGTGTCCGCTTTGTAAGCCCAAAGTTACGGCCCGATCCCGGCTGGAGTCAACAGATATTCTGAATGCAAAAATGGTAGAAACGCATGCCATATGATTTATGTACCTTGAAAAAGATCCCTTTGGTTTAAATTTGGCTCAAATCATGGCAATATCTAACATCGGACGAGAGCATGAATTGAATAAATTCAAGCATCAAAAAATGGTAGCGAGGGTCATTACAAGATGGTGACACCAATGAAATGGCTGCCCCATTTGTATCTGCAAAGGCTTTTTCACCAGCATGCACCCCATTTGAAAAAAGATTTATCATGCTCATGGAATCCAAGTTAAATTTGTGACTTTTTTATAACAGAGGGTTGATGAGAAAAAAAGGTTACAAAAGTCGAATGAAGAAATGTTTATTAACAATAGACAGAAACTACAAAAATGAATTAAAATGTATACGGGCCTATCCGACTTCGACATAGTCACCAAGTCTATTTAGGCATTTATCAGAACGCAGGACCAACTTGCTTAACCCGTCTTGATAGAAATCAGATTCCTGTTCATTGAGCCAGGTCTCGGTGGATGTTTTCACAGCACTGTCTTGGAATATCGCAGCACATATTCTTCACATTACCATAGCTCAATCCTAGCTCTAACGTGATTTTACTCAGACCCGACGATCATTTTGAATCCTGTCTTCAATTCGTGCTGTCTTGATTTCTGTCGTTAAAGAACTTGGCCGACCGTTCCCTGTCATATATCAATTTTCAACATCCTGTCTGTCTGATAGAAACGAGGGACATCATTTCGCTACATGTTGTTTGCTTATTGATTCTTCACCAAAAACTTCCACGATTTGACTGTGAATGTCAGATGTGGACACATGCTTTACCCATAGCTCGCACTTCCAAATGAGACCAATTTTCTAAGCTCTCGCCATTTCAATCGTCCTGACCCGACTGGGAACTTTACCTACCCTCAAAGCGGCCGCAAGACAAGAAGAGCCAGTTGTCTCCAATCTGGAGAAACAAAATTTATCTACAATTTGTAGTTTTCAAATGCTGCGGCTAGTAACCTTCTTTCTGATCATCCCCCTCGTGCATTGAAATAGAGTTATTTCACTTGGGGCTTCATGGACAAATTTTGGTATAAAAAGAGGTCTATGGAAACAGTAAGTCTGGGAACCATTGATTTAGAACATAGGTTCTCATCGTGGGCGATAACGCCCCCTTGTGGGCGTTTGAGGCTTTCAGGGGGGCAGTAAAAGACCCAGAGAAAATTAGAAGGCGTTGAGATGGCATGGAGGGGCTTAAACAGATTGACCAAATATGGTCTAAAAAAGTCTATAAAACACGCTGATTATGTACTAACAAAAGTAAACTTTAATACTGTTTACTATGTTGATATTGTATGTATTAAAATTATTTCTATATCACATATAAGAAAATTCACATATATCGGTAGTTCGGCAAGTGGATGAAAAATTTAATTACATTACATTCAGACCTGCATTAAATTGAATGATATAGTGCATTTTAATTTCTGTAGCGCACATGTTGTCTTTGTGAGTAGTAGAAAACATGTTTCGTCCACTGCATTTCATTACGTATATTATCCAAGAAACATAATTAAATATGTTAACCAGGAATTAACGTGATTCTTTAAAGGTTGAAACTACCTATTTATATTTATTTTTAAAACAATTTATTATTAATTACTTGGTATCATCAAAACCACTACCTGTCTTTATAACAGGTAAGCTGAAACTCTTATATTCCACTCTTTTAAATATGAAGAAGAAATTCTTCATTAACGTTTCAATACCAACAATATCATATTTATGACTAAAATATATAATATTACACATTGAAATATATTTGTGGCAATAGCTATTTCAGATTCACAAGTAAAAAAATTGGGGTTTTAGAGAAAAATTAAATTAAAAAATATATTCTATAGTAAAAGAATATTTTTTTAAAATTTAACTCTTGTTTTCACCATGTATTATGCACACTCGTAATTTACTAGAGTGGGAGGGAGGTGGTATCAAAATATTCACTAGAAAAGGGAGGCGGTATAGAAATATTCACTAGAAAAGGGAGCGCCAGTTCAAAAAAGGTTGGGAACCTATGATTTAGAAGAACCCATATATCTGAGAATCCCCTTTCCAGATTTTTTCTTTAAAAACTACCGATTCATGTCATGAAATATTAATTTTTTACACCAATATCATTTTAGAAAAAAAAAAGAAATTTTATCTCGACTAATAAATAAATCACAGACAGCATAATAGTTTTTCTCCTCGAAGAAATACCTGTAATTATACATCTTAAAATTAATAGGGGTGTAACAATTTAAGATGCCCAAAATTGTTACACGTCTGAAATTATTACACACCTTATAATTTACGATGCGTAATCGTTGCTCAAAATGACATTAAGTCCAGACAAATTGCCTTATAATCTGTCTAGTTAATAGTTATGCATTTTTTGTATTTATTAATTATATGGCATTGATAATTAAGAGAAAAAATTAGCTCATTTATTTTGTAAATGTAGAGAAGTTAACTTTCATAAGCATTAAAAAATTCGTTATAAACTTTCTCTTCGATTCACGACCATCTGCACCTATCACCACAAAAATAAATAAATAGCGCAAATAATAATAAAAAATAGATAACTATTAGGGAGGATAAATCCCCCCCCCCCAGAATTTAAAAACCTACCTATGAGGAAAAGATATCCTCTGTATATAAATGAAGAGGTAAATGAAATAAAAATTAATTTTTATATGTTTACTGATGCAAGAGAAATGAAGGTTAGGTACGAGGGTTGTTTTTTAAGTAAGATCCGTTTTTTTTAAAAAAAACAACAACAATATTTTGTTTTAAAAAACCTTTATTTTAGGATTGTACATACGTTTGCCTATTTTTCTACATAGTTGCCGAGTTTATTAATGCACTTGTTATACCTTAGAACTAAGTTTTGAAAATCCTCTTCAAAGAAGTCTGCCGCCTGATCGGACAGCCAAGAGTTCACGACCGCTTTCACTTCGTCGTTGTCATTGAAGCGCTTCCCACCAAGACTGTGTTTGAGGTACCGGAAAAGGTGGAAATCGTTAGAGGAGCAGGGTCGGGGCTGTATGGTGCATGGTCCAAAACTTCCCAGCCAAAAGATTCGATTAAGTCCCGAATCGTTCGAGAAGTGTGAGGCCTTGCATTATCGAGGAGGAGCAAAACACCTTTTGACAGCATGCCACGCCGTTAAGAAGTGAAAGCGGCCGTGAACTCTTGGCTGTCCGACCAGGCGGCAGATTTCTTTGAAGAGGATTTTCAAAACTTAGTTCTAAGGTATGACAAGTGCATTAATAAACTCGGCAACTCTGCAGAAAAATAAACAAAAGTATGTGCAATCTTAAAATAAAGGTTTTGTTGAAACAAAATGTTGCCGTTATTTTTTTAAAAACAAAAAACAACCCTCGTATTTGAGCTTTTTTTTTCGTGGTAAAAAGTCAAAGTAATTTTTGTGAAAAAAAAACAGGCAGTTTAGTACTTTTTAGCATTTATTGCATTGAGTGGACACCTACTAAGTAGTCACAAAAAATATTAGAGATTAATGGGTTCTTTTGTATTAAATTTTCATAAAAAATCTACTGCTGAAATGATCATACACGACAAAGTGGAAGACGGAAAAAAAGCTTGCATCGGACTGATTCGACGGTGAGGGAAGAAAATTGGGGTTGTGAATTATTGCAATTAGACATGGCAATACCGGGATACCGAATACCGGTATTTTGAGCCATTTGTGAAATTTTGTAATACCGGTATTCACAAGTTTAAATGCCATTTTTCGGTATTAACGAGAAATTTTTAAACTGTCTCCATTATGTGTTTAGGAATCGCCAACTAAGCCAAATAGTATACCTACGGTCGAAATTAATTAGACTGTGAATATAAAATTGTGCCGCCCATCCGGTATAGTGGTCAGTGAAGCTGACTGCGGTGCCGCAGGGACTGGGTTCAATCCCGGAGAAGGCATGGATGTTTGTGTTGTAATCCTTTCTTCGGTCTGTGTTGTTTACCCCGTGTTATACGTTCGGTGGTGCACGGGTTTATAAATGTTAAAAAAAATATATAAAATTGTATTGTACAATCAAGGGAAGTGATAAAATATGTTAATCATCCAAGGAAGCGGGCCAAAACTATCCTATTACAACTCAGAGCGATACTGCACATAAGCAGGATTCGTATCTGTGAAAACAAGGTTGTAGTTGTGAAGAAAGTGCTTAATATTTCGATATCTTTTAAATTGGTGAGTTCATTATTCACTTTGCATATCATACTTTGGGGTTTCAAATATTTTTCAGCTTCATTATATATTTACTTATAAATAATAATCCATAAGAATGAGTAAGAATAACTATTCCCATAGAAGAATCAAAAAGAAGAAAATTCAAATTCGATCAAGTTTATAGTAAATTTTCTTAATATTTTTTACCCACAAACCTATCCATATTCAGAAGAATTCGGTACAGCTATCGAAAAGGATGATGATACTAATGTCGATAGTGAAAAGGAATTGTCTCTTGAACAAAAATTAGAATTAGTGATAACTAAAAAAATTTCAACACACCAAAATACAAACAGAAATCATCTGTGTCCAAAACGTTTCAATGAAAAATCGATTTATTTAAAGATGAAGGATTTGGAGTTAGATACTTGGACATTTATTTACACTTTCTCATGATTTAAATAAATTAGATGTTCCTTTACTTTTTTTGTGATTCTTATACTGTTATAATTTATGTAACAAATAATTTTTTGTGATATTTACACTCTCTAATAAAACTGGCAGATAAAACAAAGAAACACCTGTGCGTTCTTTCTTTTTTTCTAATATTTCTACTACCGGTATTAAAACAGGTTCCCGGTATTAAGATTTAAAAAATACCGAATACCGGTATTGAACTTTTTGTCCGATATTGCAATCCCTATCCGTTACATTACTGCGTTCAGCAATGTGTGTGGCTTTCTTCACTGCCAGTATCTTTCTTTGAAGAGGGTGTAGACAGAACGGTTTCCCAATATGACAAATGTCTGAGAAAAGGTGGTAACTCTGTAGAAAAATAATTTCCGACATGCTCTCGTTCATGTAAAAATAAGTTTTGCTTTGCAAAAATATTTTTTATATGCGAATTTTTCCAAAATGGTACTTAATATCTGGACACGCCTCGCGCGTGTTTTTATAATAATTTTCTAACATGTGAACACAGTAAATATAAATCCATATTATTTGAATTTAGGTTGAATGAAATATATTATCGTCTGAATTAAGCAATCGTTTTCAGTGGACAGTTAGTGTCTTTATTATTTCGTATTGCTGTTCTTTTTTTTTTTGTCTTAATGCTCCTTTAAGACTTGTGTAATATGGGCTAAGAAGTTTTCGGAAATAAATCCTCACTGATGGGGAAAAGGAGATTAAGGGTTCTGTAATAGGCTTTGTAGACATACGCGAACTAATTAGTTACTTAAATAATACAGAATTGGACACAAAATGTTAGTTGCGAATGCTATGATCGTGAATAACGAATGTGCGAAGTCTCGATGTGTTTAAAAATTAATTCTTGTTCGATTTTTTTTTATTTTGTAACTTTTGCTTCCAATATTTAAATATTAATTATTAGGATGCATTATAATAACTATTAATGTATTTTGACTCTCGCGCTGAGCTCCAATATAATTATGGTATTCTTATCTTTTATTTCTTCTCATGGCCAAAAATTGTAAAAAAAAATATTGTAAAATAATGTTAAATTCTCTAGAATGGTATTTATTAACAATTTATTTAACTAATAGAATTTAAACTACTGATACTTTTAGTAAATTGTAAGGATATTGTTCGGATACACTGACAATGTATTTATAAAAGAATTAAAATACAACTTCCTCATTAGTTTTCGTTTAGTCCCACGTATAGCGCACACTTTTAACACAAAAAATAAGACCGAAAATTCCGCAGGCGCGCTATACGCCGGATATTTTTTTGCACATTAGGCTGTAGTTTGGTAGCTCACCATTGCGGACCTAGTACATTCTCCGGGAGCTGGTGTCACTTTTTAGTGCTGCACCATATTGGTGGATACTAATTGCCACAATGTAATTTTTCACCCAATTTCCTCCCAGAGGTAGGCATCTGAGCTCTGACGATGCGAAGTCGTACTAAGAATTTAATTTTGCCGAGAGTACCCAAACCAAACTGGCACTCTAGGGACCTTTCACATGCCGTAAAATCGTACGACATGAACGCTGTTGATTTTCTGCATCATGAAAATTCGCAGACTTCGGCCGGAGACTTGGCCGAAGGCTTTGACTTCCAAGTCTGCGGGCCGAACTTCGTCCCGCAAACTTGGACGTACAATTTTGTGTTAAATGATATTGGAAAAAGAACATATATTCAACAAAATTAAGTTTATTAGAGTACATTTTATTTTCATAGATATGTGTGTATGCAGGATTTAATAAAAATCAATGGAACTAAAACATTCACATAAACTTAATTTTTTACAAAATTTAGCGATGCCAAAATCTTTACAGATTTCCGTTTTCGTTTTCTGTTTTTTATCAACAGCTTTAAGAAGCCCCATCTTTATTGTAAGTGAAATAGCAGTTTGCTTTCTCCCTGAGCTCTTTTCCATTTTGCTCGCGAAAAAATTCTTCTAGAATAGAAAAAAGCATGAACGAAACTCACGGATTTTTACTCACACTACATCGTCGAATCCCAAAGCCAACTGAAAGATGAGATGTTTTGTATAGCGTTTGTAGGGGTGGAGGGTTAAAGTATAGCTTAGATAAACAAAAATGACTCGTGTCACTGGCTATATTCTGAGTTATTTCAAAGACAAGGTAGTCTTCTTTCTACAAAACATGAGAAACCCCCACTGTTTCATTTCACACCCCTCACAAATCTCACTTACACGGCTGGTGTTTGCCGTATGTTACGCGATTTTCAATTTGTGTTAAGAGAAAAAAAAATGTATCAAAATACTCAGTACTTTTTCGGGATCGTTGTATTACTTCGTGTTAACCAATATTTCGCCTTAAGCGTTTTCTCGTTAAACGTATTACACTGTATATATATTACCGCGAAAGATTTACATTTTGGTTAACTATGATGAGGTTATGGCTGAAAAAATAAAGATTCTTGATTTTGATCACATCATTTATTTATGTTTGACATCGGGAGAGTTATTTGATGGAATGCTTTACTCCAGGGGTGGGCAGATTTTCCAGGATACGGGCTACTTACAATTTTTTCGTGTTGCGGTCCACCCAGTATCAGTGGCACACACAAAACGGGTCCAAGGATCCGGACCCTCCTCCATATCTTATGGTTTTTTTTCGATCTATTATAATCCCATGTAATTAGTAGGTAAAATTTAATTAAGTATTTGTTGTTAATAATGTTTTTATCAATTAATGCTAATTATTTATTCAATAATTTATTTCTTACTGTTTGTTTGCGACAATCTACAAAATGATATATATATATATATATATATATATATATATATATATGTTTGGCAGCGTATTGGGGTAGGATATGAGAATAGTAGGCATTCGACTCTGGATCACCACCCCTCACCCCCTTTGAAAAATTCACGAGTGTGCTCACTTCCCAGGGTCGTAGGTGCAATGAGGTAAGGAAAAAGTCAACAATATTTACTATAGCTTAATATTAAATACGGAACATATGTACTTACTTACGAACATAAATAAAATGAAAAACTCACTTTTTTGAAACCTCGTTTAAAGTGAATCGCAAATCACAAATATAATAATATTTAATGATGCATTTATTATCAAACAATTCAAAATACATAAAAAAATAAAACATTTTCATCTAAAGTTAGTTCTCGTAATTATAATCAGTAGAAGACTTAGTCTGCGTACTGTCTGCCAATCTTGAATATTTCCGTATACAATTACTAATGGCTAATCTTCAGGTGGTCACTCCAAACCATCCTGGCTGTCCACCGGTAGATCGCGATCGACGTAATGCCCACCCCGGCTTTACTCTCACGAGTAAAGATACACAAAAGAAATTATTCAAATACCAGGTTTTTATAAACAGGGAAAAACGTAAAATGAAAAATACAGTCCTGTGTTAAACCGAAGGGAAATAAATGTTATTTATAGAAATGGCATAATTGTTTAGAGAATATTGAAACCCGGTTAATAAGGTTCATGAAAGCAATTAATGATATTCTTTTTCTAGTAATCACCAATAAAGCTATTAAAAATTCAAACCTTAAAGAATCACTAATAAATCTACCAACACAATTCTTTAAAGCTTTAGAAAAAAATAAATTGAAATGCTTTTCAAAAAAGGCCATTCGGATTTATGAATTAGAAATAAATAAATAAGATTCAAATTTTGTGTAGATATTAATGTAAATTATTACAAAAAATTTCTTCAGAAATTTTTACAAAATAAAATTTGAGTTGATTTAGTCCCGTGCTAAAGCGAAGGGAAATAAATGTTATTTATAGAAATGACATAATTGCTTAGAGAATAACGAAACCCGGTTAATAAGGTTCATGAAAGCAATTAATGATATTCTATTTCTAGTAATCACCAATAAAGCTGTGGTAAACTCTGGTTACCCCTTACATTCGAACCCTCATGTCTATCAGTAAATCCGGCTAGATGTGTAGGAGAAACTAAAGAATCCACAGACATTATTCCAAATCTGATTTATTAATTCTTATTAAAGATTATGAAACAGACCAACACAATTCTAATTAAGGTATATAAACAATGGTAGAGTGCAGAGGTGAGATATTCAAATGCGGGGATAATATTACAGAACCTCAACTGAATCTAAGACAGCTTAAATACGCTCATTTACAACTACGTCGCACACGAATAATCAGCTTTTACTTAATCAAGAGTACGATGCCTGTATCCTTAATGCTTCGGATCCTTCACGGGAAACTCCAGGCTCTTTCTTTAGCTCGATCAAATGACGATGGCTCCACGCTCTGTAATCTTTAATTCCACTGCTTTTCAATCTTCACTAACCACTTCTGCTTGCACACAACAAACGTATCATCTTCAGCGTGTCAACAACTACGTGTCAACAGATCACTTGCTTCACTTTACTTCACTTAACTTAACTTGACCTCTGACTTCACTTCCCTCAACTCGCGAAAACCGAATAAATCACGTTTGGTTTATCGATGAAGGTTGGTTGAAATAAATATTTTGTTTTAAAGAAAAAAGAAGAAATTAGCAGAAACGCATATAGATCCGTCACAAAGCTATTAAAAATTCAAACTTTAAAGAATCACTAAATAAATCTACCAACATAATTCTTTAAAGCTTTAAAAAAAAATTGAAATGCTTTTCAAAATAAAGTATTCGGAATTATGAATTAGATACGAATAAAAAAAATATTCGAATTTTGAGTAGATATTAATTTAAGTTATATTACAAAAGAATTCTTCAGTAATTTTTACAACAAAATAGAATCTTGGTTAATACTCTTTCAGACAGTCTAAGGTAAATGAAGGATGGTTTAGATAAAATTATTCTTTACTTTAAAATCATTTCTCACATAAAAAAAAATTGTTGATGTTATCTTTTATAAATCGTGCACCGGAAAAATTACTACAGACAATCCTTTGTGAGCCTGCAGTTCATTACGTTGCAAAAAGTTAACAAAAGGTTAATAAATCTTGAAAGTGTCACGAAATTAAGAGGATCGAGCGAGTTTGGAAAAATGAGTCAAACACCTGCAGCAAACACTATGTTTTGTTTGGCCTGGCTGCGGCCGTAAATTTTTCTGACGTTCTGTATTCTTAAAAGCGCTACGTATTCACCAATGTTAATTTGAGGTTTTTTTTTATTTTCCTTATGAGAATGTGATTTGAACTCTTTTGAAAAATAAAGTTCTAAACGCACTAAAATTTGCATAAATCTTATTAAAATTTCAATATGTTGGCACAATTTTTAACTTCGTATCGCTAGATTTATTGGAGTGTGGAATTAAGTATCTTTTGTAAAAGGAGTGTAAAAAGAAGTGAAAAAATTGCGCTTCTATGTTGATTCATATTAAAGAAACCTTTTATTTTTTAACTCCGAGAGATTTTCATTAATCTTTTCAACAGCTAAGATATAATTTCTTAATTTTTGTTTTCAAAATAAATTTACTTGAGAAATTAATGGTTGAAATTAGTCATATTTATTATTAGTTGACATTAAAAAAATAAACTACTTCTATTTAATCCTTAAGAGGAAATATTTTAGTTTTAGAAATTAGTTTTGTATTCAAATGTAAAAAAGCTTCGACTGTTTATGGCGCATTTGTTAAAATTTTTTAGAGCACTTTGGCTGGATTGACGGGAAATGCTCGAGTCTTCTCATAACAGGCATTTTGTTTTCTTAAATTTAAATGCAGTTAGTACATTTCAAAGTAATGTATTCTTCATAGCATAGAAAATATACGAAGACTGTGATTGAAAGGTTATGTAAGTATCATATTAAATTAGGATCTTGTATATTTTTCTAGGAGCGTTAATTACAAATATTATTTGTCGAAACGTCAATCTCATTCTTATTTCCCACTATTAAAAGATTAAACATTTTATTTTTATTCATTTTCTATGTACAGAAAATAACAATCAAATACCTAATGCGTGTATTTCACTAGAGAAACCAGGTGTTCAAGTATTTCCCTAAAACCACTTTCGCAGTTTTTCATGTAACAAATATTTTCCTTCACTTAAACACAAAATTGATACATTTCTAGCATATATTTCCCTGTGATTTTTCCTTCCTTGAATATAGAAAGGGATATTTCTCTTCCTTTTATTCAGTTCCTACTATTAGCTCACACTGTCTCTATATTTATTTATATATACACTCATGTCCATAAATTAAGGATAATGAAGTTCAGGCAAAGAAAGAGACAGAAGCAAATCAAATTTGACTTTTTTGTAAAGTCTATTTATTAAACAAAAGGTAAAGAGCAAAAAAAGATGCTATACGTTTGACATAATTAATAAAAATTGCGATTTTTACTATCTGGAGCAAATTTCAAAAAAGAGTATAACTTGGTTAGTATGATGGTTAATACGGAGTATGTCTCCCGGACGATGCAATACAGGCCTTACAACGCCTACGCATGCTGAGTATCAATTTATCAATCCGATGTTGGGGAATATTAAACCACTCATCAAGCAATGCCCTCCGAAGTTCCGGTAGACAGGTGGGAGGGGGTTGACGGGCTGCAATTCGTCGGCCAAGCATATCCCACACATGCTCTATTGGATTCAAGTCCGGTGAGTATGCTGGCCAATCCATACGGGTGATATCCTCCGATTAAAGGCATTCGTCTACAATGTTTGCAATGTGAAGACGGGCGTTGTCATCCATAAACAGAAATTCAGCACCCATGGCGCCTCGAAACAAACGTACATGTTGTTCCAGAATGACATCTCGATAGATGTGGCCTGTCATCGTTACACTCTGAACATGCAGGTCAGTTCTGGAACCAAGAATAACTCCTCCCCAAACGAGCCATCCTGCACCACCGTAACGGTGTCGTACAATGGTGGTAACGAGTACCTGGCGCTCTCCATATGAAAGTCCGGCGAGATTCAGACTGCAAACTAAAACTGGACTCGCAGGAAACCATCACACAAGACCACTGTTGCGGTGTCCGCAATGCATGCTCTCTACACCAGGTTAATCGCAGGCGACAGTGAGTTGCGGTAAGGGGAACACATCTAACAGGCCTACGAGCATATAGACCAATGTGCCCTAAGCGTCAGTACACGGTCTGCCTTGAAACTGTCGTACCGGTAGCTGAAGGGAGCTGACGAGATAGGTCTGATGCTGTGCTCCGTCTGTTTCTTTTGGCAGTAACTGCCAAATACAGGTCCTCATTCGGCGTTGTAACTCGGGGTGACCTGTGCTGTAACATCTACTCACATTACCATCACCTTGGAATCGTTGCCGAAGCCTGGAGATGACACTCTGGGCGATTCCAAGTTCCTCGGATACTTCCAGCTGGGTACGTCCACATTCCAGTCATCCGATAATTCTACCACGTAAAAAATCATCCAAATGTGCCATAACTATGCGGTTATTGTACTGAAAGGCTTTTGAAGCGCCTGTGAACAATTTTACATACTTTGCCACCATTCCTTATATACCCCTCTCTTACACTCTCGTCATTGTGACGTACTATCCGCGCCATCTGGTGGTTTCCTGTAATTTGCATATTCTTCTTCAAGATGTGTGTGATAATTCTACAGGTGAAATTTTTATTTTAGAGTTCAATTTCTGTGTGATTCTGAATTATCCTTAATTTATGGACATGAGTGTATATTTATCTTGTTCAAATTTTCTACAGTTAATAAAATTTTTGTCTATTCATCCAATCAAATTCAAATATTTTTTTAAGCTTGTTGTGAAGCACACTTAATGTTAATATAGTTTATTCAAATATTGATTCATTAATTACCGGTTAATTAACTAAATTAAATTAATTGCCGGTTTTCGAAGCCAACTTAGATTTATCTGGATTGTTGTAACAATGTAACTGTTGAAACAATGACAAAAGTTGGCGTCGAATACCGGTTTTTCAGTGAAACTAACCAAACCGGATGCGCATTATTACAACAATGCTGAGAAATCATGCGCTTTTTCAATTCCTACTATTAGTTCGTTCTCTCCCTATTTTTTATATAATCTTGTTCAAATTTTCAATCGTTAATAAAATACTTCCTATTCATGCATTCAAAGTAGGAATTGACTTAAAAATTTTTTTTCTTACATTACTTGTTGCTTTTAACTTGAACGGAGAAGGTGATAGGTAGCAAAATTTCCTTTTCTGTTTAAATATTAGATCTTTTGACTTGAAAGTTGTTAACAATGTTTCTTTTGAACGTAGAACATTTTATATTTACTCAGTTACTTGATTTATTGTTTGCTAATAGTTATTTTTTGTAATTAGTTTGATCGTTGTTTAGTTAATATTTAGCAGCGACCTCAGGAAGATAGCGGTCTTCGTTACTAACTCATGAGTGCATTGTTTGCATTGTGCATTGCATTGTTTCTATCAAATTGTTGCTGATGTCACGAAAGATACGATGTGTTGAGAGGTTGATTTATTTAAAATCCTTTAGGGCTCTAAAAAGACACGTGGAAGCTTGGAATGAAGAATGGAAGCTCAGATGCTCAGATGACTGTGGTTCAATATTAACAGCCCAATGTCACTTTCGCTAATTCTACATGCAACGTTATGACTCAATGAATTTTATTTTGAGGTGAACAGTTATTTTTGCAAACGTTCTCTTAATAGACTTCGTGTATTCAACTCTTTTGAGCTTTATGTATGCGTTAATTAAAAGGCGCATTACAATGTACCATGTATTTAACACATCCTCAGATGAAACGCGTCTGTAATTTGTAATGATGTCTCTTGGAATGCTTCCCAAAGTACGGTTAACTTAAAACAAAGCGGAGAAATGCAGTTTAATAGACCGACGCCAAACACTTTACTTGTAAAGCGTAAATCAATTCCACTGTGTTTGGCAGTCTGACAAGTGCTACAAGAAACACCAAAAGCAGCAAAAAAATTTCCGGGATTTGATGGATTTCTGGAATCCACAGCCAATGCTCCCATATTTTTATCCTTCTGATCTCTGTTTGCTTTAGTAATGTTGAAACAAAAGCTAACAAAAAGCTACTTGTGAAGAATGTGCGTGAAGAGTTTCTTCCCTACGATAAATTGAGCTATTTCCTGTAAATCAGCATTTAAATAGATGTACGGTTGGCAAGCGTATGTTTCTACATTCCAGGCTGAAGGAAATGTGCAAGAATATCTATTGTTTCTCGTGAAAGCGTACGGATGTAATGCGTAGTTTAGAGGTAAAGTAAAGGGGGATTATTATGGAAAAGTAGTATGCAAAAAAATACAGTAGAATTTGAGTAAGTTTATGTACTGGAATAAACTAGTCAACCAAAAGAATAAAAAAGGAATTACATCATTAATATATTCAAGCACTCTCATTTTTATGAAATAATCAGAAAATAAATTCAATCTAACATATATTAGTACCGTGAAATCACAAAAGTATCAGTCAAAATAAATTCATGTGCTTTTTTATTTAATAAAGTTCAGATACCGTACAATCTGGTGTATAACGCGCCCCTATATTTTAAAGCTGCAATTTTTAATTTTTAGGCACAATCGCCGTATAACGCCCCCCCCCCCTTTTTTTTACGAAGGAACCTGAAATGTTGTGTGCACAATGCTCTTACCTTTTGAAGTCATTTATTCGAGGTATTATTCCACGTTTTAGAATAAAATAATATATTTTTAGAGAGAACTACCCTTTAAGTTCCGTAAGGACTGTCATTTCTTTTAAATATACAGTATTTCCATATATGTAGAAGTTTAATATTTTTCCATGCTTATATGCTTATCTTTTTATTTTTTTTATTTTTAAATTTCTCATTTTTATACCCGGCGTATAAAGCGGTCCTATAATTCTTGATCTTATTTCATACGCCGCATTTTACGGTAATAAAAGAGAGAGGAATAAAGTAATTTTTGTTTAATTTTTTTGATATTATGGGAGTAGAAGACATTAACCACCCGATTCAACAGGTATTTCTTAATGCTGCGCCATCACGCATTGTTTTTAAGTTATTGATATATAAGTCCTAGCAATTAGCTTTTGATTCTACCCTCAATGCTTGATTTAAAATTTTAAAAAAGAACAAGATTTGAATTACTTAGACGAAAGTACATTTATCATTTACATCCCCGTATGACTTTTCGCCTTGCTTCCACAGTTAATTCTCACAAAATTAATTTTTAGTGGACCTTTACTCATCAAAATAAATTTTCTAGCCATATTTCAAATTGTTTCGTT